>OX621201.1:15818891-16117076 GCA_951640565.1 Petrophora chlorosata
CTTCATTCTCTATCAGTATAGCTGATTTAGTACAAAGCGCTTTACTTTGGAACTCTATGAGAGCACAGTACTCGCTTTTCTTCGTCTCCGCTTTTACATCAGCGATGTATCCGAGTTTCCGTCTCATGACTTCAACTCTTACGTGATAGTTGTATATGCAAACTTTGATGATGAAAGCGCTTTTTTGGTGTAGAAGGATGATTTTGTATTTGGTTCTGCAGCAGGCGGTCTTTTTGAGCTTGGTTTGGAAGTTTTCTATGAGGATCTTGATCTTTTGTGAGTAGACGGCGATGATGTTGTGAGTGGACTGGAGGTGGGAAGAGAGTTCTTCGAAGGGGACAGAGCAGCAGTTGGCTGTGACGGGGCACATCATGGTGTCATACTTGCAGTCTTCTTCGTGCTTGACTCTGGTTACTGCTGTAAGCAGTTCCGTGCAGCCGCGTCTGTGGACAACGGAAAAAGAATGTTAAAGTCTAAGTTTTAATATTTATTGATGACACTGGTTTCTACAATTTCAACTATAAAATAAAGCTAAATTCAGAGAAACTAACGCGTTTTAATGTCTCAAAATACAGTTAAATAATGAAAAGTGTGTCAATATAGCTAAAACAAATAGATTAACATAAATTTACAGTTGGGACCTAAATAGAGGTATTGTAATCAAGTGAATAACGGGATTTCAGAATAAAGTGAACAACTTTTAATCCAATTAGGTACTTATGTTTTTTCTATCCGCTTTGCCAGTTATTCAGCCGCCAAGCAGTAGTGCGCGAGCATTACTGTGTTCCGATTTGAAGGGCATTGTAGCCAGCGAAATTACTGGGCATTATGAGACTCAACAGCTAATTGTCTCAGGATGACGAGCACAGTGCAGCGCCGCGCAGGATTTTGCAAAACAAAGTTCTGGGTGGTTTTGTTATTGTTAAGGGCTGGCGTATTGCTTACCATCAGACAAACGACCAGCTCGTCTCGTCATTCAGTTACATAAAAAAAACTTGGCTTTTGCCAGATTTTTTTGCTGTGGAGTAAAAACAAGTGAAACATGTGAAATAATTTGCTGCTATAACATTTGCGTTAAAGCAGTAAATTAAAATGATAAGATCTTATTATTTATGTCGCAATAATAATAAAACAATTAAAAAAGGGCATTAAGAAAGAACTTGTCTTGTCACCTTCAAGTGATTGAATTTATTGCTGAAATAAAATATATTGTAGGTAATTTATCCATTGAGTATTCGCGCTATAGACTTAGAAGTAGCATTCAAAACGATGAGCGAAATATCGATATCCCAAACCGTCTAACCGGCTCAAAAATTACTTCAAGTGAAAGAGGGAACGGCGCGCTGAAATTTTCATAAAAAAAGAGGAAACGTTTTTCAACCCCTAAACATTAACCAAATTCGATGAAATTTGATGTTATCATTATTGAGGTTTGTAGGTTTTTATTTTTTCGATAATTCCTATAGAATTTGAATAAATGGACCCAAAAAACTCGATATTTACACGACATTTTTTTTTTAAGTTTGGAAGCTGTTTACTTTAAAAATAGACATAAACATAGAAAAAGGAAAACCTACAAACCTAGTTTATTCTCCATTTAAGAAATTAAGACCAAAATTACCAAATTTGGTTGAGATTTAGTGTGGTAGAAACGTCTTCTCCCGAAACGCTAATTTTAACAAAAATCTGAAGTTGATACGAATATAGTTAAATTATTATTATTATTTATTTAATTTAATTTACGCATTTTCTGCGAGACCGTAAACCATTATTCAAATACCTAGTGCTCGCTGGCCGCGGCTGTACCATATCCTCTTAAGGCACACATCGGGTCGTCATTGCCCAATACAGTTCAGTACATTACAAATAAAATCAAAACGTCACGTCCGCTATGTGCAGAAGCCTTTATATTGTCTAGGACACACAAGACACACCGAACGACGCCGTATCTGTTGAAATCGGCTCTACAATGTATAAAACTTAGTATCCCACATACAGCGAAATTACTGGGCATACGCAAAATTACTGTGCCTTGCAGTGTTTTTCAGGGTATCGAAAGTGTGACACTGCAATGGCTATGGGCAAACGTGGCGCTTACCACCAGGCTAATGACTTGCTCGTCTCGTTGATCCGTTTCTTAAAAGAAAGACAACGTAGTAGCTTTGACCTATTGCTATGTTGACGCTTTGCAATTTTGGCGGTCAGCGATTTTGACCGATTGCTATTTTGACACACACACACACACAACACATTTTGCAATTATGACGATTTGCAATTTTGACCGATTGCGTTTTTAATTATTTTTACCAAATGCGAATTTGACAGAATGTATCGCAACAGTACCTGTGACACTCATATCACTTTTGGTATTGCCGTAATCGGATTATTCATGCCAATATTCACTTTAATTAGCTCAATAAATGACTTCACTATAAAGTTATCAATTCAATTATAATTGATTCATCATCATCATCATCATCAGCCTATACGAGTCCACTGCTGGACATAGGTCTCTCCCAATGCACGCCACTGAGCCCGATCCTCGGCTCTTCGCATGTAGTTACTGCCAGCCACTTTACGCAGGTCGTCGCTCCATCTGGCCGGAGGGCGTCCTACACTACGTTTACCTAAACGTGGTCTCCACTCTAGAACTCGTTTACTCCATCGGTTATCGGTTCTTCGACATATATGACCGGCCCACTGCCACTTCAGCTTACTTATTCGGTGAGCTATGTCGGTTACTTTGGTTCTCTGTCGGATCACCTCGTTGCGGATTCGATCCTTCAAAAAAAAAACCCCGAGCATAGCTCGTTCCATGGCTCGCTGGGCGACTTTAAACTTATGAACCAGTCTCACAGTCAGTGTCCACGTTCCGGCTCCGTATGTCATTACGGGTAGGACGCACTGATTAAACACTTTTGTCTTCAGGCATTGTGGGATGGGCGACGTGAAGACTTGACGAAGTTTTCCAAATGCTGCCCAGCCCAGCTGTATCCTCCTATCGGCTTCCCTCTCAAAGTTGTGTTTACCGAGCATTAGAATTTGTCCAAGGTAGACATATTCTTGCACAACTTCGAGAGGCATGCCGTAGACGACTATTGGTTCCGGTGTGATGTGTGCGTTAAACATGACTTTCGTCTTATCATATCTTATCTTTCGTCTTATAATTGATTGATAACACTTTATTGTACACCAAAAACATAACAAGAACAAATAAAAGTAGAACTTAAAAATTTAATTAGTACAATGGGCGGTCTTATCGCTAATAAGCGATCTCTTCCAGACAACCTTTGGATGGAGAGGATTTGAGAAACGACAAAAGCCGGTGGTGTACTTATATAATAGTAACTACTTAGTAAAATCATATAATATCATATGAGCATAATACATACTATATATAATACATACACAATACACATATACATATAGATATACACAAATACTTACCATTAATAAAATATAGCCATAAAATAATAAACAATTAGCTAGACAGGTACAATTCTTTGACTTGTTTCTTGAATGTAAAAATTGTGTCTGCACGCCTAATCTTGACAGGCAAGGCGTTCCACAGGCGAACTATATGTACCTATATTTATATACTTATTATGTACATATGACGTCACTTTGTAATTCGTCACTGGTTTCAGTTAATTAAGGCCTTCAGTTTGCCACTAAATTACTACGGTAATATATGGTCTAATTCTAATATAACATTTATAATCTAAACTGAACGGCTGAACCGATCTGGATAACATTTGGCACAGAGAAGTATCTAGTTTACAATGAATTTAATATCATTATATAACAAAAAACAAACAAACTTTACTACTACTAAAATTCTAATGCATCTTCGAAGTCCAAGGTTGAATATTAACGAAATTGTTATGGGTAGCTATACTGAACCACCTTGTAGCTATACTGAACCCAACGCAAAAACAATTTTCAAAATCAGTTTATAAATGACGCAGTTCTGAGGTGACAAACATAAAAAAATACAATCGAATTGAGAACCTCTTCCTTTATTGATAAAGTCGGCTAAAAATGAAGAGCACTTTTTTTTACACTTTATAGATCCATGTTTGGCTACTATCTCGCCTGATGTGAAGCGATGATGTTGCCTAAGATGGAGCACATAGATCTAGAGAGAGGCGGCAGTTGAGCGGCTGCTCAGACCCGTCTCCCCGATGGTTCATCGAACATCATCCCGAAACACGACTAGGTCGCTTCACGGCATGGCTTTGTTCGGTGGGTGGTATTACAACCATGGCCAGAGCCTATACCACTCCAAAGCGCGTAAGCGGGTTTCATCACGTTGTTTTCCTGCACTTTGCATGCCGTGCCTTTATTTGGCTTTTGACAGACCCTTAACAGTAAACCTTTCATACTCACCTGTATATTAGGTAGGTACTTCCATTTATTGACCTAACACAGGTATCGAGCATGTATTTCGTACTTAAAGGATTTTACGTCGTTTTTACGACGGCGTGTAAAAGTTTCAGCAGTTTCAGTAATAGCTTTTGGTTTACGGTTCATTGTTGATTTCGAGCCAGGCTTTTAGAGAAGATTGTATAATTTGGATTTGGCGATCTTAGTGGTTATTTGCAGCACTTAGTCTGGGATGTTTAGTGCCTTGTGTTACATGAAAAATTCGCCTCTCTTGTAAACCACGCCACTTTTCTATACTTTGTAGAATGGCTGTTGAGGATTTGTAAGAAAAAATACAATAACCAAGGAGTCTCAACTTTTTGGATTTTAAATTTACTGGTAGAGTGCGGTAGGGATTTTTAAAATATTCTATTATTACGTGCTTTTATATGTATGTATGTATGTATGTAGGTATGTAACTATGTTTGTTAGGGTGGAATCTTGCAAGCTGAATCAGAACCACTTCATCTTGTCCTACGAAGTTGAAAGTTTGCACACTTGTCAAAGTCCGATGAATGCAATATTATGGCAGCCAGCTGATCTGTTGATGGAGATGGAAGGTGGGCAATGGAACTCCATGACGGATAATCGTAAACTACTAGTGTTTGGGCTCATTTTAATTTGCTCGCGGATCCGATTACGAATTAGCTAAAAGCTTGTCTTGAAAAATATATTTTTCCACAAACAAAACTTATTTTTTAATAACATAACATTTATTTGAAGGAAAGGAAGAAAGAAACAATTAATTAATGTGTATGGAGACCACTGCCGTGTACAGTGCATTCAAAACGGTCTGTGCTCAGCATAATGTTGAGCGAGTGTGGCTCAGCGAGGACTCGTGCGCTTTTCGATCCGACGTACCTGGGTTCGAATCCCGACTCGGTGTTAAGTGCAGATTTTGCACGCTCGCTCTAAAACAGTGAAGGAAAACATCGTGATGAAACCCGCTTACGCGCTTTGGAGTGGTAGGCTCTGGCCGTTGTAATACCACCCACCGAACAAAGCCATGCCGTTAAACGACCTAGTCGCGTTTCGGGATGATGTTCGGTGAACCATCGGGGAGACGGGTCTGAGCAGCCGCTCAACTGCCGTCTCTCTCTAGATCTATGTGCTTCATCTTAGGCCACATCATCGCTTCACATCAGGCGAGATAGTGGCCAAACATGGATCTATTAAGCGGAAAAAAAATAAAAATAAAATGTTGTGAAGAATCCACAACGCTGGTTATCAGCTCTTATTTCGTCTCTTTTCATTTAGTTTAAAGCTATAGCTTTTGCTCTTTAAGTCCCGTACTTTAATGTTATGATCCCCATTATTGCATGGCTCTATATTGATACAGTGAAATTATTAGAGGAGGTTCTTACAAAACCTGCCTATGACACATTTGTATTATTATATATTCTGTGACAAAAAAAGGGTCCGCTAAAAGGTTTGGACTTCTCTTCGCGGTTAAAGTTTATTTGCCCACATGAATTTAACCTTTTATATCATACGCTGAAAGTGACAAGGTAGCTTTACCTACATCCTTCGAGTGATAGCTGGAACTTAAGCTAACTACAGAGATATGGGATCCTTTCATTTTTCTATTTCGTTCTAATTTTAGGCGTGTGAGAGACGTAGAGTGTTCAACGCGCTTATTTTTTGTGTTAAGACTGTGAAAGAGTTTCGATAATTACCTGTAATTCCTGCAAGGCAGCATCAGATCATTAACCAGGCGTTGCAACGCCAGACATGGGGCGGCAGGTGTTCGCAAGGCACCTCTGCACCATGCACACCTGGTCATCCTTCTGGAACACCTGGCGCACCAGACTCCCCCACACCACGGGCATACGCAGGGGCCACAACACTGGAAAGGAGAAAGCGAATTGTTTTATTAAACTGCCGTCAACCTATGCAGCTACTTCCACTGCTGGAGTTCTGAAGAATATACCAAGTATTTAGTACGGAAGCTAAAATCTACGAAAAAGAATTGAACTACAAGTTACTACTACAAATTGCAGACACTTTTTATCTTACAAATAAAAATCCTTTAGTCTCCTCACTAGGCAAGCCTGTATCGAGGAGACCACAATTTTGAAACTACACAAATTGAGCTTAAATTTTTATTTGAAGGAAGTTATTTAGTATAAGTTTATTAAGTAAATTTATTAAGTATAAGTTATACTTAAATTTTGTCGCGGCTGTTTTGACATTTAGTTCGATTACAGTCTTATTAGAGCCACTTGGGTCAACCAAGTTTAGTGTAATATTCACTCCGTAACCCTGGGTTAAATGGATAATTGTTGAGTATATTGTTGACTTCACTGAAGAGTTAGGTACGTTATTATTTATCCATTTTCCCTGCTCGTTCCTGGTCAGATTGTGGTTTCTAGTCCCGTATGCTCGACAAAAGTCCTTTTAACCCATTAAAATCCGAGCCACAAGGACGTTATAGCAGAGAATACTAACGTTATAGTAAAAAATTCGATCTCGCGATACTGATGGGATAAATGTGCATAATTTTCGAGGTGAAGTCACAACAGTCAGTACCAAAGTGTTATCGAAACTGTACCCAATGTCAGTGATTGAAACGAGTTTTAAGCTATTGCATAGCTTCTATCGCGGGCCTTGAACGTGGAGACCGAATCCAGAAATTCCGTAACGAAAATAACCTAACACCCCCCACTCCGAATGCTATGCAATAGCTTTACCGCGGCAGTCTCCGAGTGCCACACGTCTTTTTTTGTTTTGGCTACATGCGTCCTTGTGCTAATGCTAACTGCAGTTGTATATCAAAAACTTCCTTTATTGCTTAATCGCAGACGTTACACAAAAAATTATTACATAATACTCAGATAAGTGTATCCACAAGAAAGCTAATCATATATGCAAGCGCGCGAGTAAAACAGTTTGAAACAAAACTGAAACGCAATGAAAATATGTAGTGTACCGCTGAATATTATATAGGTTGTTGTTAGAATAATATAATATGTACGGGGGTAGATAGCAAATATAAAATTAGTTAAAATTAATAAATTTATATAAATAATCCCTTCGCTTTTTTAAATATATATATATCTAGCTGCGCCCCGCGGTTTCCCGGGATAAAAGTAGCTTATGTGCTATTCCAAGTCCTAAAGTACCTACATACCAAATTTCATCAAAATCACGCTAACACTACCGAACCGATAGTGTTTGCGTGAAAGAGTAACAAACATCCATACATACAAACTTTCGCGTATATAATATTAGTAAGGTTAATAATAATAAATATGTTAATGGGTTTAATATTGTTTTTAAAAAATTAGGTAATTATACCTAATTTTTTATAAACAATATTACAGGTATCATTATCATCATCATCAGCCCATCACGTTCCCATTGCTGGGATACGGGCCTTCTCTCATAGAGAGAGTATGGGCCATAATCCACCACGCTGGCCCAGTGCGAGTTGGTGGATGTCAAATGTCCTTGAATTTTTGTGATAAATTCTTGGACATGCCGGTTTCCTCACGATGTTTTCCTTCACCGTTTTTAGAGCGAGTGTTAAATCCGCACATAACTTAAGAAAGTCAGTGGTGCGAGGCCAGCGGGATTCGAACTCGGGTGCGTCGGAACGAAAGTCGCACGTTCTCCCACTGAGCCACACTCGCTCTCATTACAGGTATAAATAATGTTAAATAACGAAAACCCTAACAGTTTTGAGATGAATTTCCGCAACGTCACGCCTGATTCTATTAGTTTGAAACAAACAGTGTAGTAATGTTGTAGTGGAACAAACTCGCAAACCGATACAATACGTAAGCCTTCTCGCAAATGCACATTATTGCACCAACGCTCGCGTATTGCCGACATAGCTACGGTAACTATGAGGAACTATTACGGAACGGCACAACACTTGGCTCTAGTTGGTGATGTAATGGGCTACTTGCGCCTTGCAGCGGTGCGGATTGCATATGACGAATAGTTTTAACATTACAACTACAACCTCGGAGTCTTCAAATCGAGAGTAAACAGGTATCTTCTAGGTAAGCGTGTTACATCTTAGACCACATCATCGCTTACCATCAGGTGAGATAGTGGTCAAACGCAAGCCAATAACCAGTAAAAAAAATATATGGAGAAATTAACATTAAACATGTAAAATGCAGCACTTGCTGTCTTGCCCTCAGTGCCCCAACACCTGCACTTTACAAGACCTGTATGAATCTAATCCTCCTGGGGTAGCAATAGCCGAGCATTGGGCTAAAATTATTTAAAAATTAAAACATATGGACCACCGAAAGAATAAGAGCAACAAAATGAATAAAAAATATAAATATTACAAAAACACCTAAATAAAAAAAATACAACCGTATAGAAAACCTCCTGCTTTTTGAAGTCGGTTAAAAAAGTAAAAAATAACCAATTTTGATAAAACAAGTCTAAGAACCACGGCTAGAAAACCAGCTTTCAATTAAAAAAACTGCATCCAAATCGGTTCACCCGTTTAAGAGCTTACCTATTAGCTTCTAGATACATTATGTTATACCTAATTATGCATTTTATACTCCAGTTAACATTATTCGGCGTAGCAAGTCCGCAAGTTAGCCTGCGCTACTAACTTAGTTAAGACTCTATTAAAATAACTTCACCAGACGAGTATAATAGCGTCTTTTTATTATAAAATGCTCTTTGAACTCTTTATGCATTAACTTTGTTAATTCAGTAGTAGAAGTAAGAGTACTAACTCTTTGTAAAAGATAATTTGTAGGGTTTATGCTTTTAATTTTTTACCAAATTACAAAGTTGGCTAAGAACATGGGAGTCGTTTGCAAATAAATTCCAATAATTTCTGTTTTTTATTTTTACTATAGTTTTAGTTGATCTATTTATCAATAAAATCGAACTAAACATGAACATAATAAAGCAAAGCAAGCAAGCCAAACAAGCCAAGCAGTAGTGCGCAAGCATTACTGTGTTCCGGTTTGGAGGGCATTGTAGCCAATGAAATTACTGGGCATATGAGACTTTATATCTGATGATTCATGGTGATGAGCCGAATACAGTTCTACGCTGCTTTTTATGGTATTAGAACATAGTAATGCTTGCGCACTACTGCTTGGCGGCAGAATAACTGGCAAAACTGTTGTACCTACCCAGACGGCCTCCTGCATACGAGAGACCTGCCACGACGGACTTATTAAACAAATATAAACAAAACAGACGCCCGACTTCATTTGCATAAAGTGTTAGCGCCTCGCATGCCTGATTGCCAATAGCTAAAGTTTGTAATCAATTCTTAAGGTTACATTCATTATTCAAGTTAACATTTAATCGTAAAGGGAATGTTTGATCCGAGCATTGCAATTTGTTACTAAACACGTTACAATAAAGACGAAATTTCCGTAAACTTTAACGTATTAAAGAGCTGTTAACATCAATTTAATTAGATGTCTGTCATCTAATTGATGTTAGTCATTTTTGTTCATGTTTTAATTCGTATTTGTTTTTATGGAACTGAGTATTGAGACGAGCAAGTCGTTCGCTCGATGGTAAGCGCCACGACTGCCCATAATAATTGTAGTGCCTCCCAGAACTATAGTAGTATAGTATGCTTTTTTCATTAGAATATTTTTCACACGCAATTTGAATCTACTTTCTGTGAGCTCCGTTATACATTAAATTGATGTAGGTACCTATGAGTATTATTTAACAAATAACCGATTAATAAGTATTTTTTTACCTCATTTAATTTTTTAATCTTACCTATTGTAAATAATCCTTGTTTCAGATTGTTCGTTCATTTGAGTACCTATTGAATTGACTCATTTAGGTTAAGGACCTCACGCCACTGAATTAGTCAGACAATGCAATTATTCAATCGATGTATTTTTGTTTAGACCCGGATAAAACAAATAATTTATATTATTGTCTGGGTGTTGTGGGACCATGGTCCTCGTAGGTCTTAGTTCCCTAGATAGAAGGAAGGATTCCTTTTTTAGTTAGGGGCCAGGATCTATGTATGTGATCGTTGGATGTATTTATTTATTTATTAGGTTCCGATATCATGTCAAATGTGTGTGTACTAGAGCGAGAGCGTAGAGCGAGTGTGGATCAGTGGGAGAACGTGCGACTTTCGATCCGACACGCCCGAGTTCGAATCCCGCTGGCCCCGCACCACTCACTTTTCTTAAGTTATGTGCGGATTTAACACTGGCTCTAAAAACGGTGAAGGAAAACTTCGAGTGGAGACCGGCATAATATCAATTATTACAAAAATTCAAGGACATGACGTGACATCCGCCAACACGCACTGGGTTAGCGTGGTGGATCATGGCCCATATTCTCTCTATGAGAGAAGGCCCATGTCCCAGCAGGGGGAACGTGATGGGCTGATGATGTGTATAAACTTGAAGAGATCGCTTTCATTTGTAAAACCGCCAATTGTTACACTTTTGTCAAGTTGCGTTTTATTAATCCCCGACGCAAAAAAAGTGGTGTTATTAGTTTGACCGCTACGTACGTGTACGTTTGACGTATGTCTGCCTGTGTGTCTGTCTGTGGCACCTGTTTGTAGCTCTTAAACGGGTGAACCGATTTGAATGCATTGTTTTTATTGGAATACAGATTTTCTAGCGGTGGTTCTTAGACATGTTTTATAC
This sequence comes from Petrophora chlorosata, assembly GCA_951640565.1. Classification (NCBI taxonomy): domain Eukaryota; kingdom Metazoa; phylum Arthropoda; class Insecta; order Lepidoptera; family Geometridae; genus Petrophora; species Petrophora chlorosata. The sequence continues at coordinate 15,829,940 of OX621201.1, forward strand.
AATCAGGGTTTTTTTAATTTTAATTTATTTTTGTTATTCTATTAATTTATTTTCGGTGGATTATATTATCGGTGTGTGTTTCAATAAAGTTATTTCATTTAATTTTCATTTTCATTTTTATTTAATGTCAATATTGAAGGTAAGTTCTTAAAATATTATTCTTGTTATAAGTTGTACGATATTTGTAAGCTGCTTACTTCGTTATCGTTAAATTGAGTTTCAAAAGATCCGTTTACCTAAAGTTTCGCTTGTTCCCTTTCTTCCACTCATGTTTCGTAGAATAAGTATACAATTTTAATTTTAATACATAGATCGATTTGCTCTAAGCGATAAAGTAACTTTTGATTTAAGGTCTGTGTATATTAGTGTATACGTGTTTGTATTGATTGATTAATAATTTTTATTTGTGTACACCAAAATACATTACAAACAAATAAAAATAAAACAAATCATCGCTTCACATCAGGCGAGATAGTGGCCAAACATAGATCTATTAAGCGTAAAAAAAATGTAATGAACGGCTTTTGGGTATGTGGGGTACTTTACGTAGGTGTACTTTAGATCCTGAAAGGGTATACGAGTAATATACTTTTTAACTGACTTCATAAAAAGGAGGAAGTTCTGAATTTGATTGTATTTTTTATGTTTGTTGTGCGTCCTACCGGTTATGACATACGGAGCCGAGACGTGGACACTCACGGTACGACTAGTCCACAAAATGAAAGTTGCTCAGCGAGCTATGGAAAGAGCTATGCTCGGTATTTCTCTAAGGGATCGAATCCGGAACGAAATTATTCGCCAGAGAACTAAAGTTATCGATATAGCTCAGCGGATTAGCAAGCTGAAGTGGCAACGGGCTGGTCATATTTGCCGCAGGACCGATAACCGTTGGGGTAGACGTGTTCTAGAGTGGAGACCACGAATTGGCAAACGTAGTGTAGGACGCCTTAGGGCGTATATCGTCGTTCGCAGCTGCGACTAGATGGAGCGACGTCTCCACGCGACGACTCCGTCATTTGACGGAGTTCTTCGGTATCGGTTTATAAATATGATTATAAACTAATTTGGGAAAATATTTTTGTGTTGGGTTCAGTATAGCTACAAAGTGGTCCCATATATATTTCATCGGTATTCGACCTTGGGCTTTGACGATACATCAGAATTTTATTGATTTCGGTATTTTTTTGTTATAAAATGAATTAATATCCTATAAAACTAGGTAACGGTTGAAACTGCGCAGTTATGTAGCTGCGCGGTTTATTGGTTTGTAGGTTCCAAATCTCTCCTAAGAATAATTACTAAAACAACGTCTTCCAAAACGTTGTAATTATGGCAGTTCGACGCTGACGTAACAAACCTAATGGATTTATTTTATTTTATTTCTGATTTTGTGTCTTGAGCGATAGACAGCCGTGACGCGGGAATAACGAACTGTTAAAAGGATCCTTAAAGGTAGGCAACGCACCAGTAATGCCCCGAGTGTTGCATTTGTCCATAGGCGACGGTAACCACTTACCAGCGGGCCGTCTGCTTGTTTGTCTATTAATTATATATATATATAAACATAGTGGTTACCTGCAGTGGTTCCAAACAGATGCTGCACTCTGAGAATCTGGACAGCAGCTCATCGCAGTTGGGGCAAGTACACTGCGCCGCGTGGCCCTCGTCGGGAGCCTCCAGCGTCGGGGGCTGCACGAGGGACAGAGATTTGTCTGAAAGAAGGAGAAAAGGAGTTATTAATCTTCTGTATAGATGGAGAGATCTAAAGGGCGATTAATCTTCCATGTAAAGGGGTGGACAATGTCACACTTCTCTATAAGTAAAAAACGATTAAAGATCATGTAATAGATCCCGGCCTAAGAAACATACGAAGACGGACAAAATAATTATAATTATTCATAGTGGAACTTAAACCCGCAAATTTTGTGCAGCCCTGGATCTATGGAGGAGGGGGCAAACATTATCTGCCCCAGGCAATCCAGCAATTTCAGGGGGCGTCAAATTTATATATTTAAAACTGATTAAAAGAGATTTTTTTAGTGATCAGCTAATAGATAATAAAAAGTGCATAAGAATTAAAGGGTTCTTATTCTCCCGGTCACAAAAAATCCACAATATATTTGTGAGTTTTTTAATTTATCTCAAGCGCTAAAGAAGAGGGGGCGTGCCATTATCAAGTTTCTGGCCCGGTTCGGAAAAATCATTGATCGAGGGTTGATTTTGTGCTGCCCAACCACTTCGCCGAGGAAACTTTTAAAATATATCAGCTCTGTTGCAGTGGTTGATCAGAGGTTTTCAAATAAACTGCAAATTCATTGGCTGCAATAGTGTTGATGATAAATGATTTACAATTTGATTTAGCTTAACCTTTATGAAGAAGACGAAGTTACCAAACTATCCATAAAAATCACAAAGCCTGCGACCACTTCTAATGGCCGGAATTTAATTTAATTTATTTAAAAGGAATTAACCTGATTAACACAAATTACATGTAGGTAATTAATAATATGAAGATGAAATTGGTGTCATCAGATACAAGTGTCGTCAAATTAGTAAGTCAATTAAAGTTATAAAGGCTTAGAATCAAATTGACCTACTGCCCTGTATTTCTTTAACCCTTAAATGCATGATTTTATGCATGATTTTATTTTTAGACCGAGAAAAAATATATTTTGGAGCCATGAATATGCTGATTTAGGGAAAAATAATATATAAAAATAAAAAAATAAAAAAAAAATAATATATATATATATAAATATAAAATAATAATATATATATATATATATATATAAAAATAATATAATAATGCATATTGTTGCAGATTTACAACAACAAAATAAACAAAATTTCCGAACACACCAAAAGTTTTTTTTATAACTTATAAATTGTACTGAAAAGAAGATGAATTATTACGTAAAATAACTAATTTTGTTTGAACGTACCTTCGAAAACCAAATAATTACACTGCAAAGCAAATACACAATTTTCATCCGCTCCAAAATTACGATCGGCTTTGATTTGTCAAAATCAATTTAAATTTGACAGTCGTGAAGAAAAAAAGTGTGTTGCCACTCGATTAAATATATCACCATGATAGTAATAATCCTGCAACAGCATGCATTGAACTCATACTAATAATTTTATGGTCGTTTGAATGGTATGTTGCAGTTTTACTACTTTATGCATTTAAGGGTTAAGATTGGAAACAGATATGATTTTAGCTTTTCTATATTTACAGGCTTACGTAATAGATTCGATTTTTTTAGTAGGATGTTGCCTTTTATGTTCGGTTTGAAGGTAAAAGGCCACATCTTATCAACATCTCGTTAAAGGAAAACATTGTGAGGAAACCGGCACGTCCAAGAATTAATCACAAAAATTCAAGGCCATGTGACATCCACCAACCCGCACTGGCCAGTGGATTATGACCCATACTCTCTCTATGAGAGAAGGCCCGTGTCCCAGAAGTGGAATGTGATGGGCTGATGATGATGATGATATACTAGTATTAAATATGTGTTTGCAGTTTTGTGAATTGTACTATATTCATATCGGGTCTGTTCGCAAGATGACTCATCTCTCCTCGTGGCCACGATCAATGCAACTTGATCGAAACGTCGAGGTTGTTCAAAATGTTATTTTGATTTAAATATAAGCAATAGACTCGACGATTTCATAAAAATTTGTTTGCTAATTGTTAAGAATTTGTTGCGAGTATCTTCGAGATCGTGCTTGTGAGTGCCGAAATATCTAGAACTTAAAACAAAACAAATTACATTGGAAATATCCCGTCAGTGACCATGATAGTTTAAAAACGTATATTGGCGTGCTCGTAGCGTAGTTCGCCTAACCGTTCGTAACAGATCATCTAGGTTAAGCAACGTTAGCAGCGTTCACAGCTTGGATGGGTGACCGTTTGTGTGGTATTTACATCAGCCCCCCTACCCATATGTCCCTCAAGCGCCAATCGTATATCGTGTTGAGCTCAAATTAAGGTATAGCTTCACTGCGGCTAATGAGATGCGGTCCAATTATTGTCAATTTAGGCAAGAAATCGAAATAATCTCATTATTTTCACCAAAATACAATAACTACAAGTTGAGATAAACTTAATGGGACAATATATGGCATCATAAGACATTGTCGCAGTGATTGTACACCATAATCTGAGCTCAACACGATATACGATTGTCGCTTGAGGGAGATATGGGTACAGGTGCTGAGCGCTACCGCGACTACGGACGGCACGTTAAGCCGTCGGTCCCGGTTTTAGTCTTAGGACAATAGTTGTTAGGCCATATCGGAGGCCTTATGGCGGTCTAAAAACTCCGACACACCCAGACGAGATAAGAATACTGTATATTTTTGCAAGTATGTTCCTCAACCACGGTGTGCCAGTCACAATGACAAAATTCTCTTTTTAAACTGTTCCCATAACATGCAATAAGGGATATCAGTCAATAGGGCACAGTTTCGTTTGATAGGTTTGCATAGTAAAGTACCATTTCTCAACATAATAACAAAGTGCGAAGATTATAACGTAATAGCATCTAACGATTGCGCTACACAAATTGTGTCAGCAAAAGAGAAAGGGAATCAGTAGTAGGTGTAAAGTACATGAGAACACATACTCGTAGATATACTACCGTCTAAAGCGAAATACACATAGAATTTGAGGATAAAAAGGTCCTTCATGCAACCCTACATTGCAGATCTATCTATATCTATATAATATGTAAAAATTAATCCCTATTTCCTTTGGTCACGGCATCACGCGTGAACGGCTGGACTTTAGTAATTCTTTATTGTGTTTGTTATTGTCAGGAGATATTCTTATGAAAGAAAAAATTAAGATAGTTGCGCGAAACATTAGAAAATTTAATAAAACGTCTATCGACCATATTAACTTTTCTAATGTAACCTTATGGCGTTTGACAAAACTGTCAGTTGAAGCATGGACTAAATATACATTTGGTCCATGGTGGAAAGTTAGACAGGGCAACGTCTGTCGGGTCAGCTAGGAAATAAATACGGTTACGGTTAAAGAATTTATTTCTCATAAGAATTTATAAATTCACTTGCTGAGAAAAACATTTTTTTTTACATTAAAATATAAATGCCGGTAAGCTTAATGTACTTAGCCTAGTATACTAAATTAACTCATATGGAACACACATCTGACTATTTAATTATTTAACATTAGTATAGTACTTAAATTTACAAAATTATTATTGAGCAAGTAGACATAAAAAAAAATTAATTGACAAAATTAGCAAAATTATAATTGAGCAGGTAGACAGAAAATTATGAGTTGCTAGCTCACTATGTACGCTCGCGCGTCAAACTTGAGGGTGCGGTGCAGCGCGGCGCGGTGGCGGGGGGTTCCCGGGCCGAGTCGGAAATAAATAAAATAAATACGCCCAACGTTTACATACATATATCCTGGCCCCTAACTAGGGTCCCTTGTATCTAGGGAACCAGGAACTATGAGGACTGTGGTCCCAGAACACGAAACAAATGCTTGCGCTTTTTTTTCTGTGCACAAACATTTGTCAATCGTACCCGCAACCTCAGTGGTGTATGAGATTTGAGCCAACCTGCCCAACCACTACACCACAGAGGCTGCCAAATGAAATATTTATTAATAACAGTAACAATGACGCCCTAATAATTGACCATACCCCTAGGTAGTCTCCTAAATTAACCTCTAATTAACGTGTGAACCAATTTGTTAAACCATAATAAACCCAACTTCTCTAACATTGGACGGTAACAAATTTAAAATATATTTGACCGATTGGCTTCTTAGTAATGGAATTTTAAATAATATTTCTTTGTTAAATAATTAAATATTTATTAAAATTTTAATTATTTAAAAAAAAAATTAAACATTTAAAATTCTTACATAAATTAAAACAACCAATAACTCTTCTGTGCTACTACTACTAATTTATAATATAGGTATGTTTTTTGCAGTCTTCTTAATAAATAAATAGTGTATGTAACTGTATCTGTAACCTGTATATATATATGCAAGTTTATCCATGTGTAACAATATCATTAATTATCTCTATGTAAATACCTACTTATAAGTTATATGCAACTACTCGTCACGAAAAAGAGCACAACTAAAAATCAGCGCGCTGTCATGGCGCATTTTATGACCATCTAATTTCATTTAACTGTACCTATTACCCCTGTTTTTAGTATAAGATGGTTTCATAATAAACTTATTTTCTTTCTTTCTTTCTTTCTTTCTTTCTTTCTTTCTTTCTTTCTTTCTTTCTTTCTTTCTTTCTTTCTTTCTTTCTTTCTTTCTTTCTTTTAGTCTAAATACAGCGAGTCAACGGTGACTTGATTTATTTCCAAAATAATTTTCACATAGCGAACAATAACCTTTTGAAATAAAGTTTACGAATTTCGTTAAATATATGAATGGATAATGAGTAAGATACGCACAATAAGAGCGGTCAAATTGATAACCTACGTTTAAAAGTGCAGTCACTATCAATGACACTGCATATATTTAAAGTAGGGTTGCACCCCTGCTATAACATATAGTATCGTACTATATTTTAGTAATTTTGTACTATATTTATATTATAGAAAGATAATATACATAGTACGAAAAATACTATATTTTCATCGCTAATTAAACTGTCGCGCTTTATCGTATTCTGTGACTGGAACGCACCCGCAATTTTAGAACGAAACGCATTCACGGCACTTACTTGCAAACCCTGAAAAACATTTTGCCAGTAGTTAGACGTTAACTTATTGACATTAAAAACTCAGCAGAAAAATAAAAAAATAAAGAAAAATAAAAATCTTTGTTTGTTTTAAAAATAATATAATTTTGATGGCCAATTCGAAGAGTAATAAAAAATACACAAGGAAATATACATAATGATAAAAATACATGTGTAATATTTTTGTTCCTGAATTTTCCAAAAGTAATATCTTTGCATTTTTTTGAATTTTTTTTATTTTAATAAAAATGTGACAACCCTAATTTAAAGTGTCAAAGGTGACGAATGTTTTTTTAACCGTCTGGTTTTGGGACCTCAATACCTACTATTACACGATTGGGTCATGGTTTTTTTTTCATGTGACCTACAGTACTGTAAAATGCCAAAAGTGCATTTCCTGAACGAAGATGGAGAGGTCAAATGCCTGTTGATGATTATGTGCCAAGGTACGTTCTGAAAATGAGTGTGTGGTCACAAACACAATTAAGTTTTATATAAGTAGTTTTTTAATATACAATTTTTTTTATAAACTAGCCGATATCCGCGACTCTGTCCGCCTAAAATTCGGTTAAAGAAGAAAAGAAAAAGAAAAATCTTCGGATTTTTCTTTTTTTTAGTACGAAATATATCATATATTTTATATACCAAAGACAAAATTCTCCAGTTGCATATGTCACTTTCAAATTAATATTGATCTCTTCTGACCCGGCACGTGTAACGACGCGCGACCCGCCGTCGGTGTCAGGCTATGTACTTGTAGTTTCTTACCTACACTGCGGAGTGCGCTAGACCTGATATTAGTTAAATAAATAAATACGCCCAACGATCACATACATAGATCCTGGTCCCTAAGATTCCCTGTATATAGGGAACCAGGAACTACGAGGACCATGGCCCTACCACACACAGACACGAAACAAATGCTTGCGCTTATTTTTCTGTGCACTGTAACGTTACGTTGGATTAAAAGTAGAATAGAATAGAAAACATTCTATTGCACTTAAGAAGTACTTACATTTTGAAAGAAAGAAAGAAAAGAAAGAAAGAAATTATTTATTGCTAAACTGTACACATAGAGTTTAAATTAGAACAAAAATATTTATTAGCACAAAAATACAAAACAACAGCAGCAATAGGGGTAAGCTCAGCACTGAGCTGCGTAAGCCTATAGCAGCTCACGCAAGGCTGATTTTCAGCATACCCCTTTATTCGACAGATGGTCGTCGATATTGAGTCATGCAGGTACCAACATAAATAAATTAATTTGCATTAAACACATTACAAGAACAGAAGTAAAATAAAAAAATAAATAAAACAGTGTGATGCTTGTATTTGAGGGTGAGGGTTTTTTTGGACATACTTTCTAATGATAATCGCTAAACAGCGATCACTTCTAGATAACCGTATGCTATAGAGAGACATTTTTTTAAGTAATCAAATGTCATATCATTTGTATTCTAAAGTTAATCAAACGGCCTTCCTAGTTCCTACTGCCATAAACATTGCTTAATATATTCATTAAAAAAACTTGTTCCTTTTGTGTAGCCGTTGAGAACCGTGTCTTGAATTATAATAATGGACTTCCAAACATGTAACATTTTAGACTTTGACATTATCAAGCTATGAAGATAGCCAGCGTCAACTGTAAGAAAACAAGTTTTAATCAAATTGTCAATATTTCGATATAAACATTTTATAATACTAATAAAATGGCCATTAGTTGACATATTTTTCAATTGCAAAATGTATTATATTAAGTTAGAGTTCCAGTTGCAAAGGCTTGAGAGCTGGATATAGTGCAAAGGCAAAGCGCTTGAGCTAGTGCGATCCGAAACCAGTAATTACTATTCTTCATAACAAATTCAAATCTGGCGATCACTTGAGTTCTGCGAACGAAACGTTTGCGTGTTTTAACGATCGCCAACGCCATCTAGTTTCAAACAGGTGCACTAATCTTGACTCTGGTCGATTGAATGCATTGTATTCTTGCATTTTATCGTTTGTTGTGTTACAGTATATATATAAATATATTATATTACAATTTATCGCATTTATAATCCAGAGTTTTTAAGTGTACAAACTCAGTATAAGAAGTTTGTCACAAAGAGTTTTTTTGACAGATATTTATAGACGGTGGTTGCAAATCGCAACCTAATGGGTATGTGTACGTTTACAAATATTGTATCATATTTAATTTGTATTTTACTTATTATTTTATATGTGATGTGCTATTATGGATCTTATGTCTGAAAAAAATATTAATCTAAGTAGGATTAATAATAATAATAAAATTAATAAAAATATTATTATTATTAATCCTACTTATATATATATATATATATATATATATATAATATTATAGACGCGAAAGTTTGTAAGAATGGATGTATGGATGTACCTTTGTTACTCTTTCACGCAAAAATTTGGTATGGAGATAGCTTATACCCTGGATTAACACATAGGCTACTTTTTATCCCGCGAAACTGCGGGTGAAACAGCAGGGCGCAGCTAGTCATATCAGAAACCCGCGGGTAAAACCGCGGGGCGCAGCTAGTATATCCATATAACATTAAGATGGCAACGGTTTTACATAGAAACAAGTGGTAGGTACCAGTAAATAAACATACATACATATAATATTTGCATAAGCAAATATTATATATGAATTATTAATCAAATATTTATACACATATTTATGCAAATATATATTTACGCACTTAATATTTATTTGAATAAACAACCATTATATAACAATTCAAAAATGGTAATGACTATTCCCATAGATAATAAATTCTTTTCAACCTTCTCATAGTAATTACGTTCATAGGTACTTCCTCATTACTTAAAGTAGATTTTTGCTACTGATTGCCAAGGTTAGCAACCGCCAATTACATAATGAGCGAGCAGTAAACAGCGGATCAACGATTTGTGTAGTTTACCATCGTTTCTGTTGTCTTCTTCTTCTTCTTTGTTTTTTAATAAGAGAGTCTTGATAAGACCGCCTATTGTTATGCTGATTATTGTGAAATGTAACTTGTTTTTCATGTTATTATTTTCAAGGCCTTTGCCCTGCAGTAGGATATAAGTGGCTGATAATAATAATAATAATATTTTATTATTTAATAATAATAATAATAATTTCTTATTGCGTTTTTTTTATAAATTATGATAATAATATTTTTTTTTATAAATGATTATTTTATTATTATTATTATTAAATTATTATTAAATCATTTATTTCAGATAAAAATCCATATTAAATATGTCAAATAATTAAATTAATCTACAATAATTATATTACATTTAATAAACAAAATCAAAATTAAAAACAGTCCAAATTAAATTACAAATCAAATAAAATTATAAAAATGAACCAATTCACATTTGAATAAATTAAATTACATAATATTAAAATTAAAATTAAATGTCTTCACTCACAACAAATGGCCGAACGCTATGTTGGATTACCCATGATAATGTTCATCCATCTGTTCTGAATGGGGCAGTCTTGTCGGGCAACAACCATTCTCAGGATGCCGTTGCTACTGCCTCGTGATCGCTGTCGTAGGGAAGCGACTTTCTTGCGAATAATCGCATGAAAGCCGTCCGTGTGCGCCTCAGCGAACATCTTAGATGCGCTGCAAAAGCGAGGCAGACGCACCAGCACCCTGAAAATGTCATTATACTGGATACGTAGATCACTGGCAGCACGACGAGTATGGCTTACCCAGAGGCTGCTCGAGTAGAAGGACTGGCAATATGCCTTAAAAAGAGTGATCTTGACTTCTCTGGAGCAGCGAGCAAACCTCCGAGCAATCATATTTCCCCGTACCGCCAGCGCTCTACGTTCCCTTTCAATATCGGCATCATCGCTTAGGTCTTCAGTAACAATATGCCCTAGGTACTTAAATTTACTTACCACCTGTAGAGCCGCACCGTTCAGTATAATTGGCGGAACATGTATGGGTTTGGTCTTGCCATTCCTGAAAATGAGTACTTCACTCTTTTTGGAGTTGTACCGCAGTCCATGTTCCGCCGCATATACTTCACATTTCCCAACTAGTTTACGTATCGACCCCACTGACGGGCCCAGCAGCACCATGTCATCAGCGTAACTAATGTTATTGACGCATACGCCATCAATAATGCACCCCGTATGAGTACTGCTGAGCTCGCCGATGAGGTCGTTCATGTATAAGTTGAACAGCAGAGGAGAGGTGATCCCGCCCTGTCGCACGCCGCACTCCATGCCGTACGCATCAGACAATGTACCAGCCCATCGAACTTGATTTCTCTGGCAACAATACCAACGCTTCAGAATGGAGATTATTTCCACCGGCACACCCGCGACCCGTAACTTCTCCCAAAGCCTTCCGTACACGACGGTATCAAAGGCCTTAGAGAGATCCAAGAAGCAGGCATAAACCGGCGTCTTCCTATCTGTGTAGTACTTGACAGCCTGCTTAAGACATAGGATCGCACTTTCCGTCGAAAGCCCAGCCCGAAAGCCGAACTGAGCATCATGTAGTTCGATGTGCTGTAGCAGAATGTCATTAAGCAAACTGTCAAGAACCTTCGCCAGTACCGGTGCCAGTGAAATAGGACGGTAATTATTTTTACTTGATGCGTCTCCAGTTCTACATTTGATGATTGGCACGACAATTGTTTGTGTCAATTCGTCAGGCAGATAGCCATGGCACAAACACATATTGTAAAACATGGCGAGCACGCTCGGCAGATGAACCCCAGCATACTTGAGATGCTCTATGCTGAGACCGTCATGTCCAGGAGATTTACCTCTGTGCATGGCGTGAATGATTTTTCGTACGCGTTTTGCTTCAAAGCTTACAGTTCGTTCTGGACTGACAGTCTCATCACCGAGCAGCTCACTCGCAGTAGAGTCTACACCTGGTACAACCCTAAAGTGATCTTTAAAGAGGTTAGCGATCGTTCTTAGATCGTTCACCCCTTCCACACTCACAGGGAGGCCAGGCTTAACATTCATTTTATTCGTATCTTTCCAAAAATGTTTGAAGTCTTTGGCGGTGTGATGTGAGGCAAGAATGTCCATCTTTATTTGATCTTGTTTATCTTTACACAGTTTCAGTTGCTTTTTAAAGGCTTTCCTGCTCTCACACATGTATTCATACATCTGGCCATGTTTCGGTTTACCAGCATCAACCCACACCAAAAACTTAAGCCTGGCCTCTCTGTGGAACGGTTCTACATGTTTATTCCATCCAATAACATAACCTCCTCTCCTCTTTGCTCCTACACGTTCGTACGAAAGCGATGCGGCTTCTGACAGAATGGTAACAATGTCTGAATACATTCGGTCCAATATACGTCTGTGCTCAACATTTATAATAATAATATTTTTTTTATGAGTCGGAACTGGCAGGTGTCGTAGTCTCATATCATAGACTAGTTCTCATCCATTAAAAATTCACCTCAATAGCCCAATCATAAGTCATTTCCATATCTCCAACAATAGTCCTCGCACTTATCAGGGGCTGTCTTTGATTTCATCTTCTTAATGATGCACAGAGACAGTCCCCGATAAGTGCTGCCCATTACATATCTAAATTAAATGCTCTAAAAGGCCTCTACGTGTTGGACTCATGTCCCCGCGCAAGCCGTCCAAAGGACCGGTTGTATAACCCGTGAGAAAGAGCGACATAATATTTTTAAGGTTTTTAACAATTAATCTATGTATCTCGTTAAATATACTCTATACGTATTATTAATTACTATTATTATTTATGTATGTATTATTATATATAGGTATGTTACTTATTTTGTATATATTTTATATTTGATATCGTCGCGACCATCGTGTCGCATCTTGATAGTGGTTCTTTTTCCAAACTGTGGTAGAGAAACTGTTATATTAAGTGCGCATGTGTGAAACGCTTTAGGTGACATGACAGCCTCTGTGGTGTAGTGGTTGGGCAGGTTGGCTCAAATCTCATACACCACTGAGGTTGCGGGCTCGAGCCCCGCGACGGGACAAATATTTGTGCATAAAAAAAGCGCAAGCATTTGTTTCGTGTCTGGGTGTCGTGTGACCATGGTCCTCATACTTCCTGGTTCCCTAGATACAGGGAATCCTAGTTAGGGGCTCCCTATCTATATATGTGTATATATCTATGTATGTGATAATTGGGCGTATTTATTTATTTATTTTTTTTTGGTACTAGGTATGTATTTATTAGTATTGGTAGGTAGGTATTTTATTTATTTTAGGTACTAGGTAGGTTGACGCAGAGGCGTAGCTAGGTAACCAAAGGCCCTGGGACAAAAAATAAACTAGGGCCCCAACTAAACTATTTAAAATAGTTTGTTTCGTATTCGTCGCGTTCGAACTCTGGTTTATTTATATTCCGGATGTGGGAGAAATTTTCACTGGTTCAATTTATAGTTTGTAAGACAGAGTCCGAGGGGCCCCCTGGGCTTAAGGGCCCCGGGGCACTGCCCCGTCTAGCCCTCCGGTAGCTACGCCACTGGGTTGACGTCAGTACGGCGTTATTTGAAAATGTAACGCATTCAATTCATGCGAGGTACGCATCGAACTCTTATTTTACAGGTTTAAAGCATTTTTCTCTGGTTCAGAAGCTGTATATTGTTACATAATCTAATAATATAATAATACGTAATACCACACTGCTTGTTCAGAATGCGTGACGTTTAAAGAACACGTGTGTAATTACATATTATGAAAAAAACTGGCATTGATGTCAAGGTGGAGGGACGTAACATAAGTATGTAAGGCCTTCTCAGTAGCCAATGTCACAGTGAAAAGTATCATACAGGATTGATCGGTAGTCCCAGCATAAATACAATACCAGAAGTTATAGTTTTGAAAACTGTTAACGGACGTAGTCTTAGTTTTACTCTACTTAGCAACTTAAGTCTAATTTAAATTACTTAACTTTATTTTAGGATTTTAAATAATTAGAAAGAAGTAAAATGACATTGCTTTGGCAGGGATCGCAACCTGCGTCTTCGGAATACCGTCCCGACGCCTTAACCCCCGGGCCTCCGAGCCAGCTGCTCAAGCAACCAAATTTCTTCTATCCTTCTAATATCGTCTTATTTTTCTTCTTCCTAATTATTTTAAATCGTGAGATTTTCGCCTAGAATGCGCTAATGCATTCAATATCAAAAATATTACTTTATTTAATTTTTGTAGCAGTCTTAATTGGCTCGATTATAGCCCTAATAGGGTATCAAAACGATATAAACGCCATTATAATAACAAATATCAGTAAAATAAAATTAAATAAAACCCCGACATCAAAAACCTATAAAAAAACAGCTAAACTGATTTTGAATCTGAAAAAAACATAAGAACCACTGCTAGAAAACCTGCTTTCAAATAAAAAAAACCGCATCCAAATCGGTTCACCTGTTTAAGAGCTAAGGTGCCACAGACCAGACACACATAGTGGTCAAACTTATAACACCCCTGTCTTTTTGCGTCGGGGGTTAAAATGTTGGCGACTGGCTGGTGCAACCTCTTTTTGTTTAGCTATTTTTTACTGACAATGTTTTATGGGCGTTTGTTTTTGGTTTTGATTTGGGTCTTGTCAATAAAGGTGATTTTAGTTCGACTATTATAAAATTAACGAGTAACTATCTAAAGTGTTTTCATTTCATTATACAGTCCACCAATCGTCCCTAATATTTGGAAACAGGAGTTACTGAGTGATTAATAATCTCACAATAATAATTATCGCATTAAAACTATTTAAAACTGTTTCTTTGTGTGGCTTTATTGTTATTGTAGCTAGATCGAAAGTCCGGTTTGAGAAGAAAACATTCAATTATTGAAGAGTTCTGTAGATATAAAAGGTAAAAGTTGAAAACATCGAATCAATTTTCTTAAAAAAATTTAAACATTACAAAATTAATCTAATTTGTTACGATTTAAAAAGTGATGTAACTGACCGTACCGTAACGTTTCATCTACAATGACATACGTCAAAATTAAATTGATTAAAAAAACAACATCATATCAGAACAATAATATTTAAATAAGCTGCAATTAATAAGTCATTACCTCAAACATAGAGATAGCCAATGACTTCATAATAAAAATAGAATAATCTTATTAACCAATAATGTAGGTAGGTAAGTCATATGAAAAGAACAATATGACGCCCACTTCATAAAACGAAACTACTATGACACAAACAGTACTACATATAATGAAAAACAAATTAATTACTTATCATGACTATTATAAGGTAAAAAAATAATATATGATGTACAAATTTCGCTGAATTTAAGTCACACAAAATCGTAAGTGACGTAGAGATAGCGGTCACCTGTGATTCAGCGACAAGCCCACATGACGATGACAACTTACCTGATGATGTCACATTACTCTTAAATGATAATACTGAAGGAGAATTTTAGATTGTTCTTAAAGAATTAGAACTTTGTGACGAATTGAATAAATATTTGGAGAAACTGATTCCAAGAACCGACGATGAGGTGAGTGATGATATCACAGACATTACATAATTAAAAACCGTAACATAGAATTTTTGATGTAATGTTTGTCTCTTCCGTTTTATATGAAAGTCGAGTACTTAAGTCCTTAACTAATGATAAATTATCTATTTTTGTTGGTAAAATATAGTCCATTCAAACACATTAAAGTACCATTATAATATGTACGGACATTGTTTGTATTCCTAAGTAAGTCATTGTCAGACAATTGACACTAGAATAGTAATTTACTATTGTTTTGTTTATATTTACATACTTTGCTTAAAAAAAACTGTTTACTATACTTTCGTTGGTTTACATATATGTATTGCTTGGGTCTCATATTTTTTTTTATCTACGGAGCTACCCAATAGTGTTCTCTATTTAGATATTGGTAAATCGCACTAATTATATGTTTAAGATTATACTAGCTGACCCGGCAAACGTTGTTTTGCCATATAAATTAAAAAAAAAAATGTTAAGGGTGAACAACCCTTAACACTTAGGGTAGCCGAGTAGTAGCCGATTCTCAGACCTACTGAATATGCATATAAAATTTGGTAAAAATCAGTAAAGCCGTTTCGGAGGAGTAAGGTAACTAACATTGTGACACGAGAATTTTATATTTATGATGATGATATGGCTTTCCTGTATTTAATAAACACGTACATTTCATTAACAAAAGCCCAGTTGCGACATCCGTCTTTATTATGCTGGTATTTAAAATTATAAAGACCTATTTTAATTCCAATGTCACAGATATTAAACTGCATAATTGCATAAATACGAAAATATTATTATTTTCTGGTTTATCACGTCAACAATAAGTAATTGTTGGAAATTAGGTGACGCAGTACGACCAGTTACATGACCATGGGATTTTTCTGTAATGGTCTGAGTCATAGGTCCTTTCCTATAATTACATTTCTTATAAAATCTAAATAACATTTCCCATTACCTTTTTTTACATGAAACATTTTTTTATAACTATAGTTTATATCCTGTCGAATTTATACTGATTTTTTATACTGTCTGAGCTTGTTTCAATGTAAATTTTTATAGAAAGCATTTCGCAGATATATTTAATTAAATTATTATTTATCCATTTCAATTTCTTGATCTTTCCCATATGGAAATGTAGCACGAAATTAAAATATTGAAAGACGACTAGCATCGAATTTATATGTTAATTTATGAACAATGTAAACAAAAATTACATAATTCTTGGTGCTAAGTTCAAGAGCATAGAAATACTCATCTTTGTTTCTAGGTGGATAGCTTTTATCAACGTTATCAAGACAATAGCCATTGTTTCAAGATGAACGATTGCTATTATCAGTGTGCACTGAAGAATTAACTGCATCAAGTGGCATTAGTGTTAAGTCTTTGTCATGTGCTCGACATATGATGGACATTTGACAGGTGATTGATGCACTATGCTAACTTTGAATTGATTTACTTTTCTACCATTTCTTATATTTTTTTTTATTATTTATAGGCTTGCGTTTGACCGCTATCTTACCTGAAGTTAAGTGACGATGCGGTCGAAGATGTAGCACGCTCGCCTAGAAGAAACCTGTTCACTCTTGTCTTAAAGACACCCAGATTATACTATCCGGACACACAGATGCCGGCAGAGAGTTCCACTCCTTGGCCGTAGATAAATAAATAAATAAATTTAATATAAGTTTCGAAAAGCGTAGCATCACAAGAACAACTATCTTCAATGATACGTCACTGGGACCAATTTCGCTTTATTATATCGGCGATTCAAAGATAAATCTATGACTAATTTCATTCCGAGAAAGACAATTTGTAATCTTTGATGAAGCTGAATCAGACAGGATGACCCTATTATAAACGTATCATCGGTTACATGAATTGCGTGGGTTAATAGAAATATAAGTACTACAAACTAAGTTCTGAAAATACATTTAAAGTATTTTAGTGTCATAAATATAATTGTCAAAGTAATGAACATCGTTGGCCTAAATAAGCGTGTTTGTTGTATACTTGAATGTGCTGTTCGACCTTTACGTAACAAGTTTTTCCTCCTCGCTACCTCGACATTAGAAGTCCTCACTTGTGTGTGCCCCTAAGTACAGAGCATAATATAAATAGTATTAAGATTTAAAATAATCAGAAGAATTTGTTCGGGCAGGGACCGAATGTGCATCTTTGGGATCCGACGTCTTAATCATTGGGATACCGAGCCAACTGCTCGAGCAACCACATTTCTTCTATCCTTCTTATATTAACTTACGGGGTCGATTTTACGTCATTCGTCGTCAAAGTTCACATTGATAAACCAAACACGTCTAATATTACTATATGTAACATGTTCTAATCATAACGCAAGCCCTATCAAATTTGATAAATGGCATTTTCTAATATAACTTAAATTAAACTCCGTGATTCGCCCTTCGAGATTACATTAATTCACTTGTAGTAGCACGCCTATGTGCTGCCATCATACACAATTTTAGAGCAACTATAAAACAAAAAATATTTTTTATTTTTCTGTTGTGGGTATTCTCATACACGTTTTGTGTGTCGGCCATCGTGCACGTATATTTTCTTTTTACGTGAAATTTAATTTGTTTTTTGTGTTTTTAGTGAGCAATTAGGTTTTTTCAACATGGGAAAACGTAAGCGTTTCGACGAAGAAGAACATTTAGCTCGAAAAATGAGAAGATTAGAACGAAAATTGGCGAAGGCCCGCCGTAGACGTCACCACGGTTCAAGTTCGGATTCGTCATATTCGGAAAGTTCATATTTTCAAAGGGAGCAGTCGGACAATGAAGTTTATAACACAAATGACTTGCAGGAGGTTCCAGAAAATACAGGTACATACCTACTACGTTGCATATTGATTATAAACAGTGGCAAATTACTTTGTTGTTGAGTGCTGTGAGTATAATCTGTAAGATTATTACCAACCTAAAATGTGCATCAGTCCTGCCTGTAAGGTTGTGTCGTTGTACAAAGGTAATGCACTATATTCTGGAGTACAGTCCGTGAGGCTGTACCGCGAATATTTACATATGCCTTCTATATCTACCTACCTAAATTTAAACACATTCTGGAGTACCACCCGTGAGGTAGTACCGTGAATCTGTAGATTAAGTAGTTTGAATACAGCCCGTGAGACTGTATCATAAGAACTGCCTTTATGTGTGTCTCTTAATCTCTTACACGAACTAGTACTTCAGATTCACCTGTAAGGTATGTCGTTGTACTTTCATGAAGATATTTAACGTTTCATTTACAGGAACTCCACCGGAGGTTCCCACACCGATCGTAGAACAAAACGATTCCGTTGCTGAAGTCCTTGAGTTAAATTCCGATATCTTAGGCATCCTCGGTGATGAACCTTTGAAAGAGGAGACATTCGGACCAGACATACATAAAGACATTGCGAGTCGCTGGTCTGATATTATGGTGAACGGACTTAAAGAAGACACTAAGAAGGAAATATTGAAAGCCTATGCTATTCCTGAAAACTTGAAGCTGGTTAAAGCACCAAGCCTCAACCCGGAAATAAAGGCGGCGGTCAATGAACCCGCCATAAAAAGGGATGCTATATTGCTTGAAAAGCAAAATCAACTTGCTTGTGCGATATCCGGCGTCGCGAAGGTTTTGTCTTCAGCTTTATCGACATTTAAAGATTCTGATACTCTATACTATAACGATCAGCTAAAGTCACTTAGTGACATTGGTCGTCTCCTGTGTTCTTTACACCATTCAGAGACAGTAACTAGGAAGAATTTCCTAATGTCATGTCTTAATAAGGATATTAAAGAAAATATAAAAGATTTGAAGCGGGATCAGCTTTTATTTGGTACGGATCTGCAAGATAAATTAAGATCTATGAAGGCCATTTCGAAGACAGGCGCAGAAATGAGATCAATTATTGTAAAGCCGAAAGCACCACCGAAGGGAAGACAAGGCGAACCATCCACTTCGAGGGCTTTAAACTGGAGGGGCCCGCCACCGACGCCGGCGCCTCGCCGCACGTTCGTGAGGCCGAGCTCGACGGCTGGTGGGCGCAAGCAGCAGCCAGTAGCGCGTCGGCCGAGCGACAGGCGCACTCCCCGCTACAAGAACGCGCCGCCGCGCCGGTAGATGGCGTTCTCCATAATTATTCGCAGGCTGGTAAACTTCAATATTATTATAGTAGGTGGATGCAGATAACAAATGATCCTGTAATATTATCATGGGTTTTCGGCTTACGTATACCTATTTCTCACAATATTGTGCAGAATGATTTACCCTGTAATAAACCTAAAAATGTAAAATACGAGATGGAAATGTCTAATGAAATACGAGACTTAATCGCCATAGATGCTATTCGTGAATGCGAGCCTTGTGAAGGCCAATTCCTATCGAGCATTTTTCTTATTAAAAAAAGTAATGGCAAAAACAGGTTCATTTTGAATCTAAAAAGGTTGAATTGTTTCATACCCACACCACATTTCAAACTTGAAGACTATAGAACGGCTTTAAAACTAATGTCTATGAATTCTTACCTATGCTCAATAGACCTAAAAAATGCCTATTTTTCTATTTCAATTCATGAGGAATCTAAGAAGTACTTACGCTTTCAATGGTTAGGAAAATTATACGAATTCCAAGTTCTTCCTTTTGGCTTGAACATCGCACCGTATATTTTTACGAAAATAATGCGTCCAGTCATGCAATGTCTACGTAATCAGGGTATGTTATCAGTAATATATCTCGATGATATATTATTACTAAATGATACATATGACAGCTGTAAACACAATTACATTGTAACAAAAAATTTAGTGGAATCATTAGGTTTTACGGTAAATTATGAGAAGAGTACAGGTTCTCCCAGTCAGAAAATTACCTTTTTAGGTTTTGTGCTAGATTCTTTTAATTACACGATTAGTATATCTGATGAGAAGAAATCGAGAATTAAATCTGAGCTTTCACATTTTCGAAATCTAAAGAGATGCAAGCTTCGAAACTTTGCTCACTTGATTGGACTATTGGTAGCTGTATGTCCTGCGTTGCAGTATGGCTGGTTACATACCAAAATTTTTGAAAGGACCAAGTACCTCTGTTTACAGAAATATGATGACTATGAACAACATATTAATTTACCTGACTCCTTGAGCGAAGACTTCGACTGGTGGCTTCGAAATATTGATAAATGTTCTAATCCTATCAGGACAGGCAATTATAAATTAGAAATTTATTCAGACGCGTCTCGTACGGGCTGGGGAGCCAGCTGCTCTAATCAGAGAGCAAGTGGACAGTGGTCAAGTGAAGAGCTCAAGGAGCATATTAATTATTTAGAACTGACGGCAGCTTTTTTCGGGCTTAAGGTTTTTGCAAATGACCTCAGAAGTTGTGAAATTCTTTTGAGGATTGACAATACAACAGCGATATCTTATATCAATAGAATGGGAGGTGTCCGTTACCCCCACCTGAATTCTATCAGTCGTCAAATTTGGAAGTGGTGTGAGCAGAGAGACATATTTATATATGCTTCCTATGTCAGCTCCAAAGACAATTACATTGCTGATGTTGAGTCTCGCCGTGTACACGCTGACGTTGAGTGGGAGCTAGCGGACGATGCCTTTCGCAATATTTGTAATACTTTTAGTAGACCAGAGATTGACTTATTCGCAAGCCGCTTGAATAAAAAGTGTCAAAAGTTTATATCTTGGCATAAAGACCCAGAGGCATTTGCGGTTGACGCTTTTACTTTATCTTGGTCCTCATATTCGTTTTACGCTTTCCCACCGTTTTGTCTGATTTTAAGAGTATTACAAAAGATAATTTCAGATAAAGCGACGGGTATAGTAGTAGTACCTTTATGGCCAACCCAGCCTTGGTACCCCCTATATAAAAAACTCTTACTATCAAAAGCTATAACTTTTCTACCTGATCCAGAATTATTGTCTTCTCCTTACAGTGTCAAACACAATCTCCACCAGAGCCTTACTCTGATTGCCGGAGTTTTATCAGGGCAGCGTTCATAAGCCAGGGCTCGCCTTCAGATGCGGCAGAAGTTATGCTAGCCTCTCTTTCGGATAGTACACTAAGACAATACAACCCATGCTTTAGGCAGTGGCATCTTTTTTGTCTAGATAATAATATTAATGTTTATTCAGCATCAGTTAATAATGTATTAGATTTTTTAATGAATATATTTAATCAAGGTAAAAAGTATGGTACGGTAAATTCAACAAAATCAGCGCTAACACTTGTTCTAGGGACAAATGTTATGAATGATGTTAAAATCAAAAGATTTATGAAAGGAGTATATAAATTACGCACTCCTCTTCCAAAGTATAGTACTACCTGGGACCCTTCCGCTGTATTAAATCATTTAGGAGAATTATATCCTAATGAAAACCTATCTATGGAGGCATTATCTAAAAAGCTATGTACACTTTTAGCTTTAATTACAGCACATCGTGTTCAGACACTGTCGTTGATTAGAATGTCAAACATAAGAAAAAGTGCAGGAAAAAAGTTCATCATAAATATTACAGATCAAATTAAAACATCAGCATTAAATAGGACGCAGCCTACCTTGATTATACCTTATTTTAATGAGAGGCCGTCTGTTTGCCCAGCAAGGGCATTAGATTATTATTTAACTGTAACGGCGGAGAAAAGGCCATCAAATTGTGAATTCCTTTTCATTAGTTTTAGAAAACCTTTCAAACCTGTAAGTTCGCAGTCCTTGAGCCGTTGGATTAAGACCACCCTAAGAGAGAGCGGGATAGACACATCAATATTCAGTGCCCACAGTACAAGACATGCAGCCACATCCGCAGCCAGCAGGCTTGGGGTTAGCATAGACATAATAAAGCGAACCGCGGGCTGGACGGGCAGTTCTGAAACATTCGCAAGGTTTTATAATAGAGAAGTAGCTATGGAGTCATCTGATACCTTTGCACGCTCTCTTTGTAGGGTCGCCTCAACTTCTAATGATTGACTGATTGTACTAATATTTGTTTTTTGGAACATGATTATATTTAAAAATAAGTAACATGAGCTGTAATTTTTACTGTTTTTTGTATAAAAATTGAATACAAAATAACTCATGTTTATTTATTTACTGTTGCTATTTCATGAATCTCTAAACATCTACAAGTGAATTAATGTAATCTCGAAGGGCGAATCACGGAGTTTAATAGAAAATCAAACGAACTTACCTGTAAGTGACGTTCGATGATTATTAAACGAAGTGATTCGCCCGAGAGATTACATACCCTCCCATACCCTGATCATAAGCTATGATAGTGCCCCCTATGCATGAAATAGCTGATAAATTTATTGGCCGAGGTTGTCAAACGTGTATGAGAATACCCACAACAGAAAAATAAAAAATATTTTTTGTTTTATAGTTGCTCTAAAATTGTGTATGATGGCAGCACATAGGCGTGCTACTACAAGTGAATTAATGTAATCTCTCGGGCGAATCACTTCGTTTAATAATCATCGAACGTCACTTACAGGTAAGTTCGTTTGATTTTCTATTCTTATTAACTTTATCTACTAGTGCGGTGACAGAAAGTGTGTCTTGGCCTCCTAAAGGACGCTAGTTCTCTCGATTTAACGCAAGTTTGGGCCAGGTATATCTCGTTTTTTGCCACTTCATCCTACATGAATTTAGGATACAGATTTTTTTACACTACTTCTATATTCAATTGAGGAAGATAAAAAGCGAGATAATATTTATGAGAATATTTAAAGATGCGGAGATTGCTCAGGTAGTTTATAATTGTACGTAACAGGCGGAAGTCTACAACAAGGTAATGAGTGTTGATGAAATGATGAGGATTGTTTGGACATTGATATAATAAAATGGTCCCGTTTAGCTATTCAATGATGAAGTTTAATCAGTGTTCCAAATTATTTAAATAAATTATAAACAGATACAGTGTTGTCCGTGTAACAAAGATAGAAAGATTGTGATATGATATGGCCATTGGTGGTATCAATAATTCATAATAATTAACTCCATAAGCCATATTTAGTTTTTTGTGTAAATTATAGAAGAATAATCACTAATGTCAAAGGGCGCGAGCTCGACGCGTCTGGGTCCAAACAAATACAGCATAGAAATTGGACATTAGGGAGCTGGTTGATTAAGTAAATATTTTCGAATCTCTCAGGCCAGGGAGGGGCAGGTGGAGACACCTGACCCCTTGGCGACGCCTAGGAGATCCTTAAGCGTTCCAACCCATTTTCCACCCACAGTCGAGTCAGCCGGGCCCCATCCAATTGTAAATTATTTGCTCTAAATACCTTCAATTTCCACATTGTCGCCGCTGGAAGAATCGGAAGAGTCGTCTTCTATCTTCTTCTCTGTGACGATTGTGACGCTGTTCTCACCGCAGTCATTGTTGTGAGATCTCTTCTCTGTCACCGAGTGAAACTGTTGACAAAACAGAAAACATTTATAGTGACTAGACAGTAACACATAAAATCTGCATGACCATGACGTTTACTGACGTTTGTTAAGTTCCCAATAGTATTGGTTAGTGAATTCGTAGAACATGTTAATTTATTTTACCGAACAGTATAGTACAACTTTGGTGCGTCCTTCTTCGTAAGATGCATGGACGACCTCTGATATAGAGTTCAATAAACTTTTAGGTCATTAAACTATTTTTTTTTAATATACGTGTGACAGTTTCGTTCTTAATTTGCTTAATGTATCCTTTTTAATTTGCATACTATCGTAAAATACGTCAAAGATTGAGTTTACATTAAACTCAGCTTAATTCGTTAATATATCTTTATCGATTTCTATTTTTTATAACATAAAAATAATGAAACCACTGAGAAAAACAAAATAAATAGAACCTTGATTTTACATAAGGACAAGCTATATCTTAAAGTATACATGCTCATTGTAACCTTGTGTGACAAGGATAACAAACATCTATGCAAGAAACACAGGCAATGCCTCTGCGGTAAAATACAAAAATAATGCAACAGTGACTACATAACTTAACGTAAGAGGACAATGCAATGGTACCTAACTGTTGATGAAACTGTGCGAGACATTTCGTGACATGCGTATATTTAAATTTCAAAGTCGATACCGCAAATATTTGCAGAGAAATCTTTCTGACGTATTATTTCTGTGACGTAAATAGCGTTGATCTTTACGGTCTCTAACATTTGAAATATAAAAACACGTGCGCATTCTTTTATATTATTTGTATTCTTTATAATTTATGCAGTTTCAAAAACGTGTGGCCTGCATGAAATTAATTTATACTAAGTATATTTTTCGCTATAAATTATAATATTTACATTTTTATCTTAGTTTTTTAACGTGTTTCTTTGCAATGTTGTCATTAATTTGAAATACTGTCACGTGTTTCAACTTACTGACGTGGTGTGACGTCAATGCGCCGAGCCTTTAGATTTTGTCATCAACATATTTTCGCGATATCATTAAATTATATGTTTTGCATAATTGATCGTGCGAGTGTGGCTCAGTGGGAGAACGAGCGACTTTCAATCCGACGTACCCGAGTTCGAAACCCGCTGGCCTCGCGCCACTGACTCTCTTAAGTTATGTGCGGATTTAAAACACGCTCTGAAACCGGCATTTCCAAGAATTTATCACAAAAATTCAAGGACATGTGACATCCACCAACCCGCACTGGACCAGCTTGATGGATTATGGCCCATACTCTCTCGAAGACCCATATCCCAGCAGTGGGAACATGATGGGCTGATGATGATAATTGATCGTGAAGTTTGAGATTATTTATCTTTTATTTAGGCTCTTTAAATCTCCGTGACATGTAATGATAGAAGCAAGATTTGAATTGATTTTCCTCATTCTGTACATTTGAAAAACCTATAATTCTCATTTGAGTGCATCGACATATCCTACTACATAATAATATTATAAATGCGAAAGTTGACGGATGTTTGTTACTCCATCACGCAAAAACAACTAAACGGATTTTGATGAAATTTGTTACGTAGATATCTGAGGTCATGTAAAAGGACATAGGATACTTTTAATTCCGGAAAACCGCGGGTGAAACTGCGGGGCGCTGCTATTTTACCATAATATTCAATTCAATTCATTTATTGACCAAATTATAACAATATACTTTATAATATTAGGCATGTAATTTTTTTTTAAATTTTATAATTAGATATTTATAATTTACTTGAAAGAATAATTTAAGAATATAGGAATATGCAATTAGAAAATGAACATATCTGCCTTCCAGCATTTCGTCATAAATTCGTTTATTTTTTTACACCTAATAGATCTATGTTTGACCACTATCTCGCCTGATGTGAAGCGATGATGTGGCCTAAGATGGAGCACATAGACCTAAAGAGAGAAGGCAGTTGAGCGGCTGCTCAGACCCGTCTCCCCGATGGTTCACCGAACATCATCCCGAAACACGACTAGATCGCTTGACGGCGTGGCTTTGTTCGGTGGGTGGTATTACAACCACGGCCAGAGCCTACCACTCCAAAAAGTCTGAATGTACATAGAGAAGTAAACAAACCATTAATAACCAATAGGTGCCACTACAAAAAAGGGCTCCATCCTTTCTCCGGCTAAAAGATAATATTCTCATTACCTACCTCCGTGTGAACGAGTCCCCAGGAAACCAGAGCTATCGGTCCCTCCGGATGCGATCGGTTTTACCGGTTACCGGTTATATCTATACCGGTTTACGTTACATACCTTTTTACAGGTTTATGTTACGGACCGATAATGTTTCAATATGTTATTGTGGAGATTGGGTTTGTGGTGTTTTTCCATTTCCTCCAAAAACAATTCCTTTCTCTTACAAATTTTATTAGAATATTAATGTAGGTATAATTTTAATTCCACCAGACATCCATACATTCACCCGCAAACTTATGCATTTATAATAATAGTAGGAAATAGGAAAGGGTTAAATATAGAATGCCCGACAAATAGATATGTATATACTCGCAAAACGCGTTTGGGACCTATGTTCTCCCAAAGTACCCCAAGGAAAAATCCTTAAGGTTCTAAAAAGAAATGCCCCTCAGTTTCTTGCCGTATCTTCTAAGTAGTGGTTCTGTTTCCGATACGGTGGTAGAGTCTTTGTAATAATTGACGTTCATAAGTGCGTCTGTGAAGCCAAAAACTGAATAAAGAAATTTTGAACTTGAACTTATCTTTGTAACATGCTTAAACTTCGGGAATCAAGAAGAAAGATAATTTTGAATAAGATGACGCAGACAAAACTAAACAATGTGCACTTTGGTCTTCGGACAAATATTTGTCGTGACTCAAACTGGACTCAAACCCATGGCCATCGTGTTATGAGCCTACCTGCTCAACCAGTTTTGAAACAGTTTTTATGTATGACTAGCTGCACCATCCATCCATCCTCACAAACTTTCGCATTTATAATACTAGTAGGAATTATAAAAAAGGCTTGTTAAGTATTTTTGGGCACTGTGTGATTTCGGCCTTGGGTGACATACATTCAAGACGTTAGAAAAAAATAAGCAGAAGACGTTTCTTGCTTTCAATTCTTTACATAAAATCCATTTGAAAAAATAACAAAAGAAATGCTTATTTTTCAGCCGACTTCAAAAAAGGAGGAGGTTCTCAATTCGACGGTATGTTTTTATTGTATGTTTGTTACGCGATTACTCCGCTTGATGATTCTTTTTTTGTTTGGTAGGTCAAGGTGGTCCCATATAAATGTTACCGAAATTGATTCAGCGCTTAAAAAGTAACAAACTTTAGTAGTTTAGTCGTCAAGACAGTTCTTGTTTTTTTTCTAAAAATTTATATTATTTATTATACTGTCGCCTTAAAAGTAAAAATAAAAATATTTTGTAGTATTTAAAGTATTAGGTATATACAGCTCTAAAGTTATGTAATAACTTTATCGTGATATTGCAAGTTTGACCTTTTGAGACAGGTTTTAATAATATAATGCAAATTTAAATACTCATTATAAATATAAACGGCTACACTCACGTTATGATTGTGTCGGAATAACTCCCACCAGGTTTCGGACAATTAGGATATCCTTCTTCCGGGAGTAAGCTGAAACACAATCATAACGTGATTGTAGCCGTTTATATTTATAATGAATATTTAGACTCACGATAGTTTCCAAACTTTAAATTTAAATACGTTTTATAAATACTCACACATAAATTTTTATTTTTGTAACCGACTTTTAAAAAGGAAAGGTTCACTTGTATTTCTTTTGTCATTATTTTTATGTTTGTTACCTCTGAACTTTGTCATTTAAGTTGGTGAGTTGGGTTCAGTATATAAATTTAATCGATATTTGACCTTGGACTTCGAAGATACATTGAAGTCGGTTTTTGTTTTTTTCTATAAATTAATTATTAATGAATAAATACATTATTAAAAGCAATTAATTATTTGTATAACTTTATTAATTGTAATGGAATCAGGCGTGACGTTGCGGAAACTCATCTCAAAACTGAAACGCAATGAAAATATCTGGTGTTATTACGTATATATTTAGGTTTGTTCAGCGGGATTGCACTACATATTTTGATTGCGTTTCAGTTTTATTAATTGTATCAAATCGTTTTGTTACGTTTGGAAACTAAAATAATTTAGTAAATTAAATAAATAAATTATTTATTTGTTCCAAAACACATTTCCGGTACTCACATTAGGATAACAGTTACTTATACTAGAAACAAAACAGTAGTGTACCCTTAAAGCCCTCTTCTAATGAAAAGCATACTACACTGTTCGTAATTACATAGAATACAAAGATGCTTGGAACATTCCACTTCTGCAAAGTAACCAACTGGTACATAAGAAACTAAAAATTGTAAAACCCCAAAGAATTGTAACAAAATCTTTAAAAAAATATGCCCCTCAGTTTCTTGCCGTATCTTCTGATCTTATCGATCCGTAGTGGTTCTTTTTCCGATACGGTGGTAGAGTCATTGTGATAATTTGTCGTTCATAAGTGCGTCTGTGATGCCAAAATGATTAAAGAGATTTTGATTTGATTTGATTTGATTTGAAAGAAATCTGTCCCCCGTAGGTGTCTGTAGGTCTCTATTGAGCCTGTACAGCAGGGTTACAGTGGAGTGGAATAACGTATCACAATTTGATATTTAATATACGTCCGAGTGTACTAAGTTACCCAACTTATCTCGCTGCGCTGTTGAGAGTGGTCGACCGTGACTTAGTTTCGGCGCGGTGCTAAGCTAAAGTTACTTGTCGGGTCGGATTGAACTTTGACTCATAAGTGTAATTTCATATTTATAAGAAGTTTTAATTGCTTGATTTTTTGAAAAATAAAAATGAAATTGAAATATTAATTGAAATTAATTTATTATAAAATATT
Source organism: Petrophora chlorosata (assembly GCA_951640565.1). NCBI lineage: Eukaryota > Metazoa > Arthropoda > Insecta > Lepidoptera > Geometridae > Petrophora > Petrophora chlorosata. The sequence goes on from OX621201.1 coordinate 15,858,555, forward strand.
AATAATATAATCGAATTAAGAACCTTCTCCTTTTTTTTGAAGTCGGTAAAAGTAATTCTTATTCTACCCGCTTATTTTAGAATCCTCGGCCACATCGTCGTTTAACATCAGGCGAGATGGTGGTCAAACGTAGATCTATCTTTTGTAAAAAAAAACTAAAGATCACAGCGTATTGTATTTTGTTGAGGTCTTCAATTGATTTTATATCGTGGAATATTTTTATATTTTCTCAAGCCGGTATGTGGAATATAAGAATTGTAAGAACAAGAAATAATAATAAATACTCACTATTATTTAAAGGTAACATTTTTGTGTAATTTCTACTTAAGTAAATCACAATTATTATAATAAACGAAAATTTTCACTCAGAAATCTAGTGATATAAATAATCTATAAGACATTTCGAACACTTGCTAGTACATTCCATGTAAGAATGAATAACACCCAAAGATCACAAAAATAGATCCTGGATACCTAAGATTCTCTGTATCTAGGGAACCAGGACCTATAAATAAATAATATAACAAAAAGTAAAAAATGTGGCAAGGCTTCGACAGAGAATCGTTAAATTATATTCCAGTAAAGTGTTAATAACGTCTAACTGCTGAACTAGTTAATCAAATATAATAATATAATCATAAATAGTAATATAATAATATACCTAATATATTTATATACCTTTACTAACCAGATTCTTCCACTTAACCATGCGGATTTCACGAGTAAGCTACATGGTTCTTTAACTGTTAATATTTATATATAACAATGTAGACACGATCTGCCATAAAATGACATGTAAGTGCCACGTGTACAAATATACTTTAATATAATATATTATATCTAATATATGACAATTGTACGTGTCGATGTCATTATAACAGTAAAAATGTACGGAACATACACGTAGATATGCTTGCGTGACTTACGTTTATTTATATATGATTAAAGTAATAGTCATAGTTATTAAAACAATAAAAAGGATTTTCAATATAATGATAATAACACTATATTATTATATCATTATATTTCGTAATAGGATGAGCTAATGTATAATATAAAAGCAGTAATTTTTGTCGTGAATTCAAATTGTGTTTGAAATATATTGCATAAAATATATTTGCTGATTATAAATCATTATATTATAGTTTAAAATTATTTACAATATATTAATAAATAAATAACGCCCAACGATCACATACATAGATCCTGACCCCTAACTAGGACTCCCTGTATCTAGGGAACCAGGAACTATGAGGACTATGGTCCCACAACACCCAGACACGAAACAAATGCAGACATTTTTCCCGTCGCGGGAATCGAACCCGCACCCTCAGTGATGTATGAGATTTGAGCCAACCTGCCCAACCACTACACCACAGAGACTGTAATAATATAATCTTACATACAACCTTGAAACTAGTATGAATAAAATGCATAATGGGCAGTCACTATCATGATAGCTAATGCTATCATTTAGTCACATAAGTTTTTAGAATAATTATGATATAAATACGGGGTGTAATTGACAGGTTGGCAAAAACTGAAACAGTAGCTTCAGACCATGATTTATGACTGAAAAACGTTGGAATTTTCTTCAGGAAAATTGTCGAATTTTTCGACCGTTTTTCAACTAGATTTGTTTTCTATTCATTTGTTACAACAAAATGCAGCCCTAAAAACATAATACAATTGCAATTTTTTATTTTTTTGTTCATTGCTATGCATTATCATCATCATCAGCCCATCACGTTCTCACTGCTGGGACACGGGCCATCTCTCATAGAGAGATTATGGGCCGTAATCCGCCACGCTGGCCCAGTGCTGGTTGATGGATGTCATCATGTCCTTGATTTTTTTTGATTAATTCTTGGACATGCCGGTTCCCTCTCAACGTTTTTCGTTTTCCTTCACCGTTTTTTATAGTGATGTTAAATCCGCATATAACCAGGCTTAGCGCAAACCGCACTGTAGGTACGAAGCTACAAGTACATAGCCGGACACCGACGGCGGGTCGCGCGTCGTTACACGTGCCGCGTCAGAAGAGATAAGAGCTATGCGATAGAAAGAGAGGCGCTCTGTAGGTTAATATGACTGGTAGGTATGCAGCGCTACGCGAGCTGAATTGAATTTTAATGCGTCATAGCAAGAGTCGCTATTTGTTTAAATTTCATTGCGCAGTGATGCTTCTGTCCCTTAGTATTCTGTGATATAACTAACGAAAGTCAGTGGTGCAGGGCCAGCGGGATTCGAACTTGGGTGCGTCGGATCTAAAGTCGCACATGCTCCCACTGAGCCACGCTCGCTCCTGCTGTTGCTTAATATATTCATTAAATAGTTTTATTATATCTCGCATTACAACGCTTACTAGTCTTTTGTACTACTTATCTGAATTACATAATACTACGCAGTAAGTGATTTTGTATCTAAGTCAACTATATGTACAAGGTTATGTAAGAAGGTAGGTAAGTATAGATTATACGTTCACATTTCAGACATGACCCTGAGGGTGAGTTAGGCAGATAACTGGTCTTTAGTTAAATTGTAGAGCAAAATCTTCTAATATTGCGTAACAGACAATACTTTATAACCGACAAAAAAAAAGGAGGTTCTCAATTCGATTGTTTTAAGCTATTGCATAGCTTCTATCGCGGGCCTTGAGCGTGGAGACCGAATCCAGAAATTCCGTAACGAAAATAACCTACCCCCACTCCGAATGCTATGCAATAGCTTTACCGCGGCAGTCTCCGAGTGCCACACGTCTTTTTTTTTACATGTTTGTGCCGTTCGATTTTCTACTCTATATCCATCTTAATTTTTTTTTTACGGTTTCTTTACCTGAAGTTTATAATAAATTCCATACACTCGAAGATTTACAAATTACAATTGGCACTGTTCATAAAGGTATCTCCGAAAATGTGTGCCATTCATAATATTTTCTTTGTAAGGTAATATTTGGATGAAATAAGCGATCTATTTATATTTTCTTTTACAGTATTCGTAAATTACGAAACCATACACTATAATATATAACTATATTTATAACGTTCTCATTGTTATCGCTTTTGCGCACATTTCATTCGACATATATAATATTCATGCAGCTTTGTGTGGGTTCAACCGTACACATACGTAGGTATATTTTACAATATTGAAACTGCCTGCCCAAATATTTATTTTATTAACAGAATTTCAATAAAGTCTTGGTGCTAATTCACACACGAGAGTTCTGAAATCCAACTATCCATTATTATTTAAACTAGTTACGCCCCGCGGTTTCCCGGGATAAAAAGTAGAATATGTGCTATTCCAAGTCCTAAAGTACCTACATACCAAATTTCATAAAAATCGGTTCAGTAGTTTTTGCGTGAAAGAGTAACAAACGTACATGCATTCTTACAAACTTTCGCGGTTATAATATTTATATATATAAATATATATAATATATATTATTTACATATATTATATTATATATATATCCTAGTAGTTCATGTTACGAGATAACTACGTGTCTTTTTTGCAAAGGTCTCTTCTATCCGTTTCCAAGGATCCCGATCTCCTTAGTATGAAATCTAAATGCTGTAGTATCAAAATAATATGGTCACTCACCGAACGCCGGAGGACTATCATCTTGGACTCTCTTCTGACGGTCCTGTAGTTTCTATAGGTGCGACTATAATCATATTCCTCGTCGTCATCATCATCGGAATAAGAGAAATATGAGTTGTATCTCCACATCTTTCAGTTACGAGCAGTACAATTTTAAAATCTTCAATTAAAAGTTTAACTTTTGAATTATTTGGAACTTTTGATTTTTTTTTGTCTTTAGCTTAATTAATTTAATCGTCTACTGTCCATATTGAAACTTTATTCACAAATTTAAGAATTAAAAGACACCGTCTTTTAGCGTACTAACAGAGCCTTAGGTAAATAATTAAATCCCTATTTTCGGTATTGTCAACGACCGATCTAAGACCTTGTCAAATCACTACTGCCTATCTAATGGCTAAATATGCTAGTTTCTCAACTCAGAAGTGAGAAAGTCATTGTAGCTCAGACACAATGGTAGTTTTTTGTTGCTCAACCGAGGTGTTTATTTTGTCAGCGCCGGCGCATGTTGTTGCTTGGTTTTCGGATGTGTTGAGTTATGCCGTGTGCTCTTCCTAGTGCGGTTTCCGTTTGCAGCCTTGCGAACTGGTTTTTGAATAGATCTTGTCTTTTTAATTTAATTGTTTGTGGTTTCTAATTGTTAGTATCTATCATTAATTTTTTTACACCTTCCGCTTGTTGTGTCAATTTTGTTATTTTTCCTACAACATTTTCAAAACCTATTTCAACTGTACGTTACAAACTAACGTCAAAATCTATATGCACAGAAAGACGTGCAAGGTCTTATTCTGTATCTGGTGTTGTGGGTTCTTGTTGTTCCTAGTTCACTAGATACAGGGAATACTTAGGAACTAACATGTATCTATGTGATCATTGGGCGCTATTATTAACATTATTATTCATTCTATTATAATGATAACATTAAAATTATATAATTTATACACATACTGGTAAGTGCATACTTGTTATCTTATCCTCTGAATTCACAGGTTATTTCGTGTCTTAATAAGTATTTTATAATGTCACTAGCGTGTTCTCGGTTTTGTCATTTTTATTAAAAACGGCATTGACCACAATGTCACAACCACTTCCGTTTTTGCAACGAAACCTTTAACCATTTAAAATCAAATTATTATTTAGATTTTTAATAATTGAAAATCTTATGCAAACCTAATTAGCTTAGACAATACATCGATGACTACTTTTTTGTATAACAATGTACAGATGCAATGTCTGTCCTATTTATTTTTCTTGCCTAAGTCCTTCCTGCCTATCGTTTTCATTAATTAAAAATTATAATAGTGGTTATACTTCAAGCATCTATTATTAATTGCGTAATCTAAATCGTTAATAGCTATAACCGCAGTATGAATATATCAAATAATATTATTTTAATACTTTTGGCCTTGGTGTTATGTAATATTTACAATGGAACATTCCTCTTCTTATCTTTGACATTGAAAGGTTAAATGTCATTTGTTCAAATATGAAGGTTATAATATAGTTCGTTGACATGATCCAAGTGAATATTAGATTTGATATGTGGAAAACAATTGCTTTATCTCTGCACCGTAAAATTGTAAATACCGCTAGATTATAATCTATCTTAATCTATCTTGCGAGATTGTAAACTGTAGAAAGATTGTGAACTGCTTACAATCAAACGTATAAGGGGCAACCCTCGGTAGGTTAGGGTGCGGCGGAGGTGGCCCTTGGGCCACCCCAACGCCGCGAACATGTATATTATATTCAAGTATGTTTATGATTAACATTTTCACTTCAATAGATTATAATCTACCAAAAAATAATGCGAATTTGTAAGCAGCGTTACGCTTCACAATCTTTCGACAGCTTATAGTTTTGCGAAATAGGTTATAATCTAACGGTATTTACTAATGAACGGTAACATATATACAAAGTCCTGAGAAGCAGAAAATATTATTAAAAATGTCTCTACCATTCGCAACACTTACAATTTATTTCTAAGAAACGTATTTTTCGGTTTGCGCTAAATATTTTTGCAAAACACATTATATGTACCGGCTGTTTATCAAAAGTATCAATAACCTGATAGAATCACTAAAAAATAAATATGTTATTAGGAATAATCATGTCAACTATATCAATAAGATTCAAGATAGAAGGTTTTGTAGGTTATCAGTTTGCGTGAACTTATTGATAAGATGGATTTTACAAATAAATAATAATGCACTGAAGTAGCGCGAGTGTGGCTGAGCTGGAGCATGTGCGACTTTTGAACCGACGCACCGATTCGAATCCCGCTGGCCCCGCACTGAATTTCTAAGTTATATGCGGAATTAACACTCGCACAAAAAGGGTGAAAGAAAACATCGAGAGGAAACCGGCATGTTCAAGACTTTATCAAAAAATTCAAGGACATGTGACATCCACCATCCCGCACTGGGCCAGCGTGGTGGATTATGCACTATGCTCTCTCTACGAGGGAAGGCCTGAGTCCCAGCAGTGGGAACGTAATGGTGATGATGATGATGATGAATAATGCACTATTGAAAACTTGTGATGATTCATATATTATTCTGATATAATATGTACATATTAATGTACTGATTTAAATTATATCAATATCATTACTATTCATATTCATATTTGTTGTGATGAACCTAAACGAATTAAGTTAACTAAGTTTATACGACCCACGGTCTTCGAGCAACCACAGTTGCATATGCCCGAGAAAGCATATGTATAAATGTTCGTCTAAGCAACCGTGGTTGCACCGGGGCAATCGAGTGGATATATTATATTGACATCATTGAAAAGTATTAAATAGTCTAAAGGACTATTTTTTTTTAACGGGTGAATGCCTTTATTACAGAAAACAACTCTACACTCTACTTACTAAAACTAAACTAACTACTTAAAAGGAGAAGCAATTAGACAACCCATATACCATTAAATGCCTATAGAAAGCTCAAATGCTCCAACCCACTACCAGTTGGCAGCCCAAGATGCTGTAAATAGATGCTAAATGAGTATAAATGAGAATAAATGAGTATAAATGAGTATAAATGAGTATAAATGAGTATAAATGAGTATAAATGAGTATAAATGAGTATAAATGAGTATAAATGAGTATAAATGAGTATAAATGAGTATTAATGAGTATAACTGAATATAAATGAGTATAAATGAGTATACATGAGTATTAATAAGTATAAATGACTATTTAATGCTTACAAAAGCTAATGTTAATTAATATCTTAAATGCGAAATCAGAAAGAATAAATGAAATGATATTGTTGATGTCGTGATGTATAATTACAATATTTGCGCGCATAAATACAATCATATTCAATTGTTTGTCTTAAAAATTTGTGAATATCAGTAAAATTTGGATAATAATCTGAATAATAATAAGACGCTGTTATAATAACTAAACGACTCAGTTAAAAGTTAATTAGGTAAGCGTTAGCAATTCAAACGTTAATTAGGTAAGCGTTAGCAATTCAGACGTTATTGGTCACAGACGATCTAGGACATGACACATGGCAAGTGATAGCGTTATATGCGGCAATGATAGTGTATATGAAGTGATAGTGGGTGTAAATATTGTATGTCGGCTTAGTTACTTAGATAAGAGCCATTTTGTCGTGTCTGTGCCATCGTGGGAAAGCAATAAGGGCCCGTTTATATGAGTCCGCGCCGGACCTGCTTAAGGATTTCTAGGTCTACAAATGCAATTAAGAAATGTAATGTTGCTTTTTTTAAATTGAACTGTGTGGCGAGACGTGCAACTAGTTCGCCTGATGGTAAGCGCCACGCCTGCCCATAAAAATTGCAGTGCCGCCCAGAAGTTTTAATACCATAAAAAGCTCTACATAGCATTGCACTGCACTCATTGCCCCGAGACAACAGATTTTAAGTCTCATTTGCCAAGTAATTTCGCTGGCTACAATGCCCTTCAAACCGGAACACAGTAATGCTCACGCACTACTGATTTTAATATTGCTTATTATAAAGCTCAAATAAGTAATAATGTAATAAGTTTAAATAAAAAACCTTTATTCTGTTATATACAAATAGGTATATAAAGCTCAAATTGGCATACTCAAAGAAACCCTCACCGCACTTATACCGCGTTTACTCCACTGCGTTTGAGCTGGTGCTACGGAGAGATGTGAATTTAAGCTTTATCATGCAGTTATGAAACTGTAACATTAAATAATTTTGGAGCTTGTCAAAACAGGAGTGAGGTGTGATAGAGGCGTGGCGGGGCGTCTAATAAGCGCGCGTTTATTGTGTGCATGATCTTGTAGAAATACCTTCATAAGGCTCCTGTTTCCTTGCGAGTTAGTCATGATGATAATAGCTATGTCAGCGTCTTTACGTATTATCATTTTATGAGTAATCATCCATGTTTCCATTTAAGGTTTTATTTAATACGCTCGCTGTGCTCAAGGCAACTGTACCATGTTCAAAGTATATTATAGAACAATTTAAAATTGGAAACAAAAATACATAGTCTAGTAGTAATATATATATGTAGGTAGGTCGTACTTCTATACTATATTTTCCGGTACACGAGTGGTCATTTTGTTTATCGACATCCGCATTCACTTCAGGGCCCTAATTCACTATGACAACTTGGTTACTTACGATTCCTTCATTAATATATAATATATACACATTTCGCAGATGTCGTTTATCTGCGAATTTTGTATTCTCTATGACGCGTCATATATATGAATGCGTCAGAGATGTCGTTTATTAATGAAGTAATGACGTGATTTCGAAGCAAGGAATCGCCAAGTTGTCATAGTGAATTGGGGCCCAGGAGTCGAACATTGCTTTCTGTGTCCAGTGCAAGGGCGAATTGACAAAACGAAACATTTTTGTCACACAAGTGGAAATTATGTGATAACATGATAACTTAAATACGTTATATACGGATATTGATTCTGAGAAAGTTTTTTATGACACACACTACAAGTTCAAACCACAAAACACAAATGTTATAATGTTTTTCATAATTCTGTCTATGTTATTTGGTGTACAATAAATTGTTATTGTATTGTATTGTTATACTAAAGCAACAAATATGTTTTCAATTTCCATCAATATAATTTATCCAAACCTTAATGTCTTCTCGATTTACATTAATAAATAATCATACGCATGTTGAGATGTCCTATAGCTTCAATGTACCACACACAAAAAATACTAACTGTATTTTTTGTAATAAAAACGTTGCGAATTGGTCTCTTTTGCGTTCTAACTTCAGATTGTCGTTGATACCTTTTATCTGCGATTTCCTAACCGATTTATTTCAATGACGCTGTGGAAATGCAATGAATTTCCAATGAACTTGTATACTAATCTGTAACAGGCTGTATAAGTTATCAGGCGTTGACGTAGGATTTGCGTCAACGTTAAACTGGTATAGGCGATACCAGATCGGCCTTGGTGCTCCGTGTTAGAAAACTGGGACTTAAACTGTAACCAGCCTCGTGCTCGCTTAAGTTATTCGAAAACAAGATCAACAAAAATGATTGGAGGGTAGATGAACCTGAGATGTTAAAATACCTTATTACCTTCCACCGCTTTACCAGTTATTCTGCTGCCAAGAAGTGCGCAAGCATTACTGTGTTCCAGTTTGAAGGGCATTTTAGCCAGCGTTGACTGGGGCATTATGAGACTTAACAGCCAATTGTCTCAGGGTGACGAGTGCAGTGCAGCGCCGCGTAGAATTTTGCAAAACAAAGTTCTGGCTGGTGCTGTTTCTATTATGGGTAGGCGAATTGCTTATCATCAGGCAAAAGACCAGCTCGTAGCAGTTACGTAAAAATTATCGTTATGTTTTTAACTGTATACCTATCATCATGTTAAAAAGCAAAACAGAAATCAACCTCTTAAAGTCTTGTTATCTAAGTTTAAGATTTTGGTTTTGCCTCTTTGTTGTGCTTTACCCTGAACCAAATATCATATTAAAATTTATCAAAAGCCTTCGACTTGGTGGATATTTGATATTAAAATTCAGGTTGATAGTGTCAATGGCCGCTGGCGATGACGTAAGAACTCGGACTGTTGGTCAGAACCGCTGTTGGTCAGCTCGAGCAAGCTTCGAGTTGGCTGACTCTGAGCAACTGTCTGAGTACACCTGATTACAAACATCTTGGAGCGTAACATGTATTGCAAATTAGTAGCAACATAGTCATCTTTATCTCTCATGTGGGTGTGTGGCCAATCCTGGTATCGGAGTATTTAGACCACCCGAAGGCGTTCAATATGGCCTGACGACTGTTGACCTAAGAAGATCAGGACCGACGGCTTAACGTGCCTCCAAGGTACAGTTTCGGTTAGCGGTTTTCGTGTAAGTATCACAAAAACCGTCACCCATCCAATGCATAGCAACATAGTAAAACACTGATTGAACTAATATCCACTGCAAGCCAGGCATGCCATTCGATGACACAGCCATCCGAGTGTGACTCACTGGATGTTCCCGAAATATCGTCAGTCTACGCGTCTGGCGCTATATGTAACTCCCGGACGGGATATTTGTGTTTTTATGTTGATAATTTTACACTTCAAAAGGGTTGTGTCGATGGATGTGTGAGATCAATCATTGATGAATCTTTATATTTTTGATGGATGATCGTAGAATTCATTTTTAAATAATTTGGAATTTATTCAGATTATTTTGATATTAAAACTGTAAGTGATACGAATTTAACATTGTTATAATATTATTTCTAAATAAATATTATATATGCATAGAGGGATGATGGTTGGAAGATATATATATTATAATTATTAATCATCATCAGCCCATCACGTTCCCACAGCTGGGACACGGGTCTTCTCTCATAGAGAGAGAATGGGCTATAATCCACCACGCTGACCCAGTGCGGGGTGGATGTCACATGTCCTTGAATTTTTGTGATTAATTTGTGGACATGCCGGTTTCCTTGCGATGTCCTTTAACGTTTTTAGAGCGAGTGTTAAACCTTTATAACGTAAGAAAGTCAGTAGTGCGAGGCTTACGGGATTCGAACTTTTATAATTGTTATTCACATAACACAAATCAATAAAAAAGATGTATTCCAATGTTAAACTAAACATTAAAACCCATAAAACACAAAGAAGACAAAGTCACCAAAGGTATTTCTATTTTCAGTTTCAGTACTCTAAACAAATGTGACTAATGCACTATCTTGTAAACAAAACGATAATCACGAGAGTAGGTTAGTAGTTGTGTCGTCTGTTTGTCTGTTTGTTATGCAAATTTGTTTAGACATTCTTTTTACTTTAATTATGATTGTCTAATATTGTCATTGTCTAAGAATAAAAGGAACGGTAGAATAAATAATACATTCCATACTTGGATAGTTGGCAGAAGATGGAAAACAATGACTGACTCAAGACGAAATCCCGACGCTGGATGGGATTCCCTACATAAAGTGATTTCTGACTCATTAAGAAACCAATCTTCCAACCAACGCATACCATGGAAAATATATATGCACGTTTTGTTTATTATCAAACAGCTCCCCGCGGTTTCGTCCGCGATTTTCGGGATTCAAAGTGTCATGCGTCCTTTCCCTGAGGTTCTGGAAAAGGACGCAGGACACTATAATTTTTAACCCGGAAATCGATATCTACGTACCAAATTTCATCAAATTCGTTCAGTAGGTAGTTTTTGCGTGATTGAGTAACAAACATCCATCTGTTCATCCATCCCTCCCTCCATCCATCCATCCATCCATCCATCCTCGCAAACTTTCGCATTTATAATATTAGTAGAATAGTGTACCACCAAACAGTGGTAAAGATTATAGATCCCAATGTTTATGATGACGATACAAAATACAGCATTCAGGTTATCAATCGATATTATAAACACGGAACCGTCTCACAATCAACACAAGTCAAGTCAAGTAAAAAGATATTATTGTTTAGGTACTAACCGGCTACACTCACGAGAATAAGTCGAGACACTCTTATACTCACGCTAGTTTTAATAATAATATAAGTAAAAAGATATTTATTAAATAGCCACAAAATGCACTTTAAACGACATACACAAATCAATTAAAATACGTTAAAAATTTTAACTTAAAATAACATGACTAAAAAAAAAGGAGAGCATATCTACATATTTATTTCCCATACTCAAATTGAAGTCCGGGCCCTAAAAAAGAAATGCGAAAACTGACTCTACCAGTGCTTCGGAAATAGAGAAGATTTATCTCAATTCACCAACTATTAAGTACTAGCTGCGCCCTGCGGTTTCACCCGCGGTTTCCCGGGATAAAAAGTAGCCTATGTGTTATTCTGATGTGTAAGCTATATTATTGTAAAGTTTCATCAAAATCCATTCAGTAGTTTTTGCGTGAAAGAGTAACAACGGTATATCCATACATCCATTCTTACAAACTTTCGAGGATTCTGTGAGTACAAACTTAATTTCATTTCAAAAGAGCCAAGGTGACCGCTTTCCCCTATCACTTTTAACGCTTCAAGGTTACAATTCTGTGTTTGTGTTTCCGTGTTTTTATAAAATCAGTTGCTAAATATAAAAAAAACATATATGCTGAAGGTTTTCACTATTTGCTTTGCGTTGAAGAATAACTTGGGGAAGGTCAGTCAGATCGGAAGTTGTTATTGTTAGGAAGTGTTAAATGATAAAGAATTGGCGGAAGAAGATTGTGGCGTGGCTCTCATGTGATATTTTTTAACATACAAGTTTTATCAAACCATTAGCTATATTTTAATTGAATTGCCTTAATACATTATTATTTTGTTAAATGTTGTTGACGTAGAATTTTGTAATTATATGTTAATTGACATTAAAAAATCACTTTTATTGGTAGAGTCATCGTTACAATATCTTTAATTGTATGAATTGCTAATTGATATTGTAATCGACCTCAAAAAGGGAGGAGGTCCTCATCATCATCATCATCATCATCATCAGCCTACCGCAGTCCACTGATGGACATCGACCTCTCCAATTGCACGCCATTGAGCACGATTCCCGGCTACTCTCATCCAGCTGCTACCAGCCACCCTGCGAAGACCGTCGCTCCGTTTAGCCTGAGGGCGTCCTACACTACGTTTGCCAATTCGTGGTGTCCACTCTAGAACGCGTCTACCCCAACGGTTATCGGTTCTACGGCTAATATGGCCGGCCCACTGCCACTTCAGCTGGCTAATCCTGTGAGCTATGTCGGTGACTTTAGTTCTCTGTCGAATTACTTCGTTCCGGATACGATCCTTCAGAGAAACTCCAAGCATAGCCCTTTCCATAACCCGCTTAGCGACATTGAACATTGAAATTGATTGTCGAATTGAGGAGGTCCTCAATTCGACTGTATATATTTTTTGTATGTTTGCATAGCAAACTATATTATAGATACTACGTCAATTATAAACTGATTTGGAATTGTTTTTCCATAGATATTTGACCTTGCACTTCGAAGATACATGGTACACATACAAGGTATTTTTTGTTAAATTAATTATTCTACATTATCTCAAAAAAAAATTAAGAGCGAGTGTGGCTCAGTGGGAGCTCGTGCGACTTTCGATCCGACGCACCCGAGTCCGTATCCCGCTGGCCCCGCACACTGACTTTCTTAAGTTATGTGCGGATTTAACACTCGCTCCAAAAACGGTGAAGGAAAACGTCGTGATGAAACCGGCATGTACAAAAATTTTTCACAAAAATCCAAGGACATGTGACATCCACCAACCCGCACTGGGCCAGCGTGGTGGATTATGACCCATTCTCTCTCTATGAGACAAGACCCGTGTCCCAGCAGTGAGAACGTGACGGGCTGATGATGATGATGATGATCTTAAAATTTTAGGTAGGTATTGTTCAGTATTTTTTTTATAACGGGCGAATGCTTTTTTTACTGAAAACAACTCTACACTCTACTTACTAAAACTAGTCTAACTACTTACAAAGAGAAGCAATTGGACAACCCATAGACCATTAAAGGCCTATAATAGACATTAATATTAAATTCAACTAATATACGTCCTTAAAATTTATTTCATAAAATTGATTCTACCTACATAGAATAGAGATAACATAGAGTGTATACGTACATAGATGCACCTATCTGTAAATTTAATTCATTAGCAGTACTTAGACTAGCTAAAAATAATATTTACTTCAGTGAGATACAAAATATTTCTAGTTTTATCTGACACCTGTTTCAATGCCACCTGTTGAATAGCCTTACAATATCTATATTCCACTCAGATGCACCTGTAACTCAAAGTTCAATATTCAGCCTTCTTTCATTCACTAAAAGACCAATTTCGATTAACATAAACATATGACTTGCTTGATTGGATTCTAATTCCATCTCTTTAACTATAAAATGCGTTTTAACTCAAGCACATAGAGAAACATTTTGAATGACATCTCGCACAAAAAGAATTATAAAAAAATTGATAAGACTCGTTTTCGTTAGTCTTAAGGCTAACGACATAAAGTTGATATTATGTTGGCAAGTTAAAAGGTTGTCTGTCTGGTCGTAGATGATATAAGTCAAAGACCTACGCATATGTGAAGCGGACGCGATGATGTGGACCAAATTAGTTGCATCCTGTGAGACTGCAGGTGGTGTAACTTCAGGTTTTTGTATAACGCGGCAATTATGTTGTATTTATTTCAATTCAATTCAATTCAAATAATTTATTTCATTCGTACACTTTCGAACGTCAGGTAGGAACAATAAAAAAAAAGACGTGTGGCACTCAGAGACTGCCGCGGTAAAGCTATTGCATAGCATTCGGAGTGGGGGGTGTTAGGTTATTTTCGTTACGGAATTTCTGGATTCGGTCTCCACGCTCAAGGCCCGCGATAGAAGCTATGCAATAGCTTAAAAACAATTCATCAAAATATTATAAAGCATTAAATAAACTTTTCGTCTGCTAGTATTAATAACAATAATAATTATAAAAAAATTAAAACTTATTTCAAATAAAAATATATTCCAAAATCGATGTTTTATTTAGTATAATATTAAATAAAATGTCAAGGTTGCTCAATTATATTATTATTACCGTTAGCAAATCGAACATATTGAAACTAGTGTCTTTGGACATTGGCTCTACTAAGATTCAATCAGGCCAAAAGAAGTCAGCCACCTCATTGGTAAAAAAAACCCGGATAAGTGCGAGTCGGACTCGCCCACCGAGGGTTTTTTTAAATACATTATTGGCTTGCGTTTGACCACTATCTCACCTGATGGTAAGCGACGATGCGGTCGACGATGTAGCACGCTTGCTAAGTTAGTACCTGTTCACTCGAGATCGGAAGATTTGGAGATTCCTACAAAGACTTTATTTTTTGTGATTTAATTACAAATGTATAGTTTTCAGATTTTCACTGTAGGTACTTGTAGTTGTAGCATAAGACGATATTACTTGCCAAGTTGCATAATTCTAGGTCAACGGAAAGTACCGTATAAATTTTGATTCCCTTGAGAGTGTCGAAATATACATTATTTGCAGTTTAAACGGCCGTATTATTTACACTTATCTGATTCCTTTGATTTGTCGCACTTCGGTTGGAAATTACAATTCAATTCAATTCTTTTTTTTTTACGCCTTATAGATTATGTTTGGCCATCTCGCCTGATGTGAAGCGATGATGTGGCCTAAGATGGAGCACATAGATCTAGAGAAAGACGGCAGTTGAGCGGCTGCTTAGACCCGTCTCCCCGATGGTTCACCGAACATCATCCCGAAACACGACTAGGTCGCTTGACGGCATGGCTTTGTTCGGTGGGTGGTATTACAACCACAGCCAGAGCCTACCACCACTCCAAAGCGCGTAAGCGGGTTTCATCACGATGTTTTCCTTCACCGTTTTAGAGCGAGCGTGCAAAATCTGCACTTAACTATAAGTCATTGGTGCAGGGCCAAGTCGGGATTCGAACCCAGGTGCGTCGGATCGAAAGGCGCACGAGTTCCCGCTGAGCCACACTCGCTCTAAAATTCAAATTCATTTATTTCAATCAAAAGATCATAATCACAATAGGTACTTTGGTGTGCTTGACCTGTTGTCGGATGGTAAAGTACCTATATTGGAGAACTCTTCGTCGAAAAATAGGTAGTACAAAATTCCTTATAATATTTAGATAGTAAGCCAACAGTCAGAATGCCATTTAACCTATTTTTTAAGTCATCATCATTATCAACAGCCCATCACGTTCCCACTGCTGGGACACGGGGCCTTCTCTCACAGAGAGAGTATGGGCCATAATCCACCACGCTGGCCCAGTGCGGGTTGGTGGATGCACATGTCCCTGAATTTTTGTGATTATTCTTGGACATGCGGGTTTCCTCACGATGTTTTCCTTCACTGTTTTTAGAGCGACCGAGGCCTGCGGGATTCGAACTCGGGTACGTCGGATCGAAAGTCGCGCGTTCTCCCACTAAGCCACACTCGCTTAACTTTTTAGGTGGCTGTTATTATTATAAAGTAGGTATTAGCATTTAGAAAAATCCATATTCGTCCTACCTGAAATTCCGTCCCATATTTCCTGGTAACTGTCAAGTACAGTCAGTAACAAAACGTGTTTTGAAATAAAACTGAAATTTTCTATTTTTTTTAATTTGTCATATACCTATACGATAAAATGTACAGTGACGCTGTTTTAATATTTTCATATGCCATTATTTGAGATTTAATTAATGTTATTTACATAAATCTAATTAAAAGGTGTAACCACTATATAGAGTACCGCATATGAGCTTTGAGGTAAAAGCTATTTAGAAAAGTGGTTTAACAACACCTTTATAGTTGGTTTTGCATATTACATGATGTTTATTAGAGTTCTTAACCGAATACCGAGAGAAATATAACTTCAAAAAGACATTTTAATATATAGTATAATATTGTTGTAAGCAACATTTTGTGTTTTTTATCATACTAATATTATAAATGCGAAAGTTTGTGAGGATGGATGGATGTTTGATACTCAATCACGCGAAAACAACTGAACAGATTTTGATGAAATTTGGTATGTAGGACATAATAAATACTCGTATATAGTATTGATAAAACAGTTTTGTAGTGTAAAATTACGTCAAATGTTTTAAGACTAAATTGTTGAAATTATTATTCATTTTATAACTAAAAACCACTTCAATTCTGATGTATCTTTTCCAAACTCGAATAATGATGAAATTTATATGGGGCCACGCTATACTGAACCCAACGCAAAAAGGATTTTCCAAATCAGTTTATAAATGATGCAGGTCTGAGGTAACAAACAAATTTCTTTTTAATCTTCCTTACTTTTGAAGTTAGTTAAAAATGACTAAAAACGACAAAATATAACCTGTTAGCACATAATACTAAGGGACTGTTAGTCTGTCTATATAAATTTTCAGCAAAGTGTTTAAAAAAATAACTGCTTAATATATATAATATAAAAGGTAAATAATACTCATTCATAATCTATCCACGTCCTTTTAATCCGTTGCCGAGTTTAAAAATAAATTAGCCAAATTTATGAACGTTGAATAGATATTATGTTTTCAAATCAGACGGCACCATAATGGCTTTATATAATTCAGAAAACGAATGAGAAGAATATTAATACAAAAACGTTTTTAACTGAAAACAAAACTTATTGATGTTAACGGGAATTGAGTTTTGTTGGTAGTTATACCAAAAATATAAAAGTCAAAATACATTTACTAGATAGGCACTCAAAGTCATATATGCCGCCTCTCTTTAGATCTATGTGCTCCATCTTAGGCCACATCAACGCTTCACATCAGGCGTGATAGTAGCCAAACATAGATCTATAAAGAGTAAAAAAAAAATATGTCACCGTGAAATTGTAAATACCGTTAGATTATAATCTATCTCGCGAGATTGTAAACTGTCGAAAGGTTGTGAACCGACGCATTATTTTTCAGTAGAACATAATCTTTCGAAGTGATACATTATCTACATTATATTATAGATAATATACATGTTCGCGGCGTTGGGGTGGCCCCTAACTTACCGAGGGTTGCCCCTTATACGTTTGATTGTAAGCAGTATGTTACGGTTCACAATCAATTTCGACAGTTTATAATCTCGTGAGACAGATTAAGATAGATTTTAATCTAACGATATTTACAATTTTACGGTGACATATACATATAATACAAATCAATTAAAATACGATAAAAACTGTAACTTAAGATATCTTGACTTTGAAAAAAAGGTAAGCATGTCTACCCATTTCTATCACATGCTCAGATTGAAGTTCGAGAAAAAAATGCGAGAACTAGCTTTTTCATGGAATTGAGTGATGAGACCAGCATGTCGTTCGTCTGATGGTAAGCGCCACGTCTGCCCATACCAATTGCAGTGCCATCCACAACTTTAATACCATAAAAATCACTGCGTAGCACTGCATTGCACTCATCATCCCAAAACATCAGATATTATGTTTCATATGCCCAGTAATTTCGCCTAAACCTAAATGGCAGTGATATTTGGCCTTTTAAATGCGTTGCCATACTTTTTTGGTTGAAATCAATATAGCATCCTCTCAAGTGATTTCGTCTTTGCAATATTAAATTCTTATGCACACCTGTGGGCCAACACGCCGTTTAACAGCTGGGTAAGGATGCCACACAATGTGTAAGGATACCGTACGAAGACATTTTGAACCAATGCGAGAAGCGTAGATTAGCTTCTATTTTCAAATCGAAGGATATGGAGCAAAAAGTCAAGGACATGTGACATCCACCAACCCGCACTGGGCCAGCGTGGTGGATTATGGCCCGTTCTCTCTCTATGAGAGAAGGCCCGTGTCCCAGCAGTGGGAACGTGATGGGCTGATGATGAAACAAATAACAACAATTTTGATACAGTTCCCATAATTCAGGCCGCCTTTCACTAATATTCGAAAACTTTTAAATGCACGTGGTAGTTTAATCAACGCGCTGGAACACGTGACTGCAGTCAAGAAACTCATATTCATCAAATTTTAATAGCGCATTAGCTACGCACGATAGAGTATGGTAGTACGTGGGTAGTACCGACTAGTACCGCATTGTTTTTTGTCGCAACGGTTTCCAGACGTTTACGCGTTGACTGAACGTTGTCTTTGACGGGACATTTGTTGATGTATATGCATACTCGTTTACTAAGTATGCATAGGCCTAGCGCACTCCGCACTGTAGGTACGAAGCTACAAGTACATAGCCGGACACCGACGGCGGGTCGCGCGTCGTTACACGTGCCGTGTCAGAAGATATAATAGAAAGAGAGGCGCTCTGTAGCTTAATATGACTGGTAGGTATGCAGCGGTACGCAAGCTGAATTGAATTTTATTGCGTCATAGCAAGAGTCGCTATTTGTTTAAAATTCTTTGCGGAGTGATGCTTCTGTCCCTTAGTATTCTGTGGTATGCACTAAGCGTGTTGTATTTTTTCCGGTTTGTAGCTTTTTCAGTAGTTAGATGTTGTTGACAGTTTTTAGCTAGACGACTCATGATTTTTCTTTTACTATGCTATGACACAATTACTAGTTTGTGAATTTTTAATTCCTTCAAATACTACTTTTTACTAGGTGTCAAGTCTCACGTAATTATGTGAGAGGCCAGAGGGGGGTTGGTACCCCCTCTACCTCTTTGCCGGCAAGCAGTAGTGTGCAAGCATTACTATGCTGCATTATAAGACCTAAAACCTATCGTCTAACCTATGAGCGCAGTGCTGTGCGGCGCAGAAGTTTTCAAACCGAGGATGTGGATCGCGCTGCAAATATTATATGCAAATGCAGGATGTTGCTTAGTATCAGGTGAATGATCTGATCATCTCGCCTCTTAGTTAGGTACATTAAAACGTTATTGTTGAAATAATCGTACTGCGACATGGTTCTAAATGTATACATATTATTTAGGTATTGCTGACAGAACCTCCCAATCTAGCAGTAGATCTTGAACAAGATTTTTAGCATAATACGTGAATTAGGAAACAAAGCACCTGACATTGATTTATATTCCGATATCTCGATAAATCGAAAATGAATTTAAGTATTGTTTTGAAGGATCTTAGAAGAAACTAGATTTTATTTAATTTATGAGAAACTGTCAATGATGATAAAGAATACAAATAAATTTATATAACCTACGTCTAGCTAAAAGCGCTGTTAGACAAAACCAAACAAGTTTTCGTTTAAAAACATCTGTCTCTTTATAAGGGAATCCTTGTTTCACAATTTTATAAAAACATTCCTAAATTAATATAATACTTCATTTAGCATCTAGTAGACAACAAGGATTTGATCATCATTAATACCAGCGATAAATATCATAAAATTAAACACATCACGCATCAAATTAATCAACAATGTATTATGATAATAGAATTTCTCAGGACATTCAACACGCTGATGTTGAAACGTAAACAGTTTAAGTTCACGATAATTTAAACGATGATCTTGAGTTAGCTAACAAAGGTTTAGCGATTAAAGATAATCAATTGTTTCAATGACGCACGATACTAGACGTACTTCCTGGCCGACACAAAAAGGAACTTGAAAAATTTATAATCCACAGCAAAGAACTGACACGTCTTATTAATAAAATTACGAGCAATGGTCACGTACGGTCTCTATCAGCCCTGACCCTTTACTAGAATTTAGTTAGCCATTATAAAAACTATGGCCTTGAAACGTGTAAAACAATAGTAGATTGTGCTATTTTCAAAAACATTTGTTCTGCAGCTTGAATTAAACGTAATCTGTTAAAGTAGAATCCAAGACTACAGATAAATATGCAACAAATAATAAAATAAAAGCAAACAAATAAGTAACTACATGCAGATAATTCTCATAAAATGTAACATGCAAATGATACAGATGATCATAAAATAAAGGTGTTATTGCAAAAGGTAAAATGGATTTCATAAAAATAGCAAAATAAGTCACATAATACGTCTACGCGACAGTAAAATTAAAAAAGTTAACGGCATTGAAGATGTTCAAGGATTTTTCAATAAAGCTTTTGATAAAATCTGAACTTTATGAGTAAGATTTACATAAAGAAGTGATACTTATAATTGAAATTGTCATATTATAGTAACTCTTTCATTATTACTATCTTGACTGATTTATTATAAAAAGTGAGAAGATACTAGGCCAAGCTTTCTCTCTTAAACATTTTTAAAATTCACTTATTTAATAATTTAATTTATATTACTATTTTTTTATTT
The DNA here is from genome assembly GCA_951640565.1 of Petrophora chlorosata. Lineage (NCBI taxonomy): Eukaryota > Metazoa > Arthropoda > Insecta > Lepidoptera > Geometridae > Petrophora > Petrophora chlorosata. The sequence continues at coordinate 15,879,384 of OX621201.1, forward strand.
AATAATAACCTGGACCTGGATATCTAGAGTCAAATCTAAAACATTTTCATAATTAGGAGCAATTGAAGAATTAGAAATAAAATAACATGTCAGGACATTTTAATAACAAAGAGATCGTATTTCGTCATTGACACTACTAGAGCTAACCATGAATGTTCATTAATCTGAATAAGATTCCGTTTAAACCTTTTTAAAACCAAATTAATTCATTAGTCTGTGACCACTAAGAAGGATTCCCTGTATCTAGGGAACCAGGAAGTGCGCAAGAACCCCGGTCGCACAACAAACGAAACAAATACTTATAACAAAATATCAGCAAACGATTTACAATGCAAAGTATTGCAAACAGGTAGAGTTGTATTCTTTGTATCGTACAACTCACCATAAACATACAAAGTGTGTTATTGTCTTTTGTTCTCTCAGACAGTAAATCTAGATCGAATCAGCGCAAAATTCTTTTGAGACGCTTCGCAAATGTTTTTAATAATAATGAGTATGTGTATTGAATTACTTCCTTGTTCTTTGGTTCAGGTTACAGTTTAATCAAATTACTTACATCTTACTTACATTCATTATCTATGGTCTACTTTAAGATTTCTGACTCGCATCAGTTTTGCGTTTTTACATTTCTTCTACTTCTAGATTTGATTTTATGTCTTTTACAGAAAAGTTCACGTATCTATATCTGATCGGGATACTTGGAATGTCTAAGTACTTTTTATAATCTGCTTTTAAAGTTAATCTCCTTCCCGAACCTTTTGTTCTTGTAATCCGTTTCACGGGTTTCATCTAAGTTAAATTAAATCCTTGAACTTTTATGACTCGTACCAGTTTAGTGATAACCAGATGCTTTCTCATTATGTATTTAGGGATGCCTTTGAGTCATTCTGCTAAATGAGTCAATGGTCTGAATAAGTACTTAAGCAAGTTGAAGAGAGTTTTACTAAATTTGGTTTTATTACCAAAACTTGGCGAAGGACCTTTCTGAGCGTGGTATTTTTTTAAATAGGCCTAATATAAATATTATATTGAATATACATAATTTTCACCTTTTAAATAAATTCGCTCGGTCAATAATTACCTGTTTGCCGTATCATAATATTGTATTTTCCTTGATGAAGTTTTTCATCTAAAAAACAACACGTGCCGAATTGATTATGTATATTTATTCACATTGAACGCACGTTTTGGCCCCAACGCCATGTTTCATCTAATAAATAACTTCATCTACTTTCACTAAATGCCTGTTTCTTGCTTCGATTGCAAATTATTTGGCATTTACAATTCCAGTCAAATTAGCATTTGAATCATAAATTAGCTCATTATCATTAAATAGGCCTCTAATGGTTTCTCATTGATTAGATCCTTAGGGATCATTATTAAGCATGCGTGTTTGAAATGTTATTTCGATCACGGAATGGAAGTGAGGTGAAATCGAGAACAGAACGCTTTGTGCGTGACTCTAATGCTAAGACGCTGATGCGTCAATCAATTACAAAATTAGGTCAAGTATTGGCGACGGTGCATCATCATATTTTAAATGACAATCCGATGATTAAAATGCCGATGATATGAATGTATGCAAATTGAAACTTAATCCATCATGCCAAAATTCCACTTATTAAGTTTGATATTATTTTGAATTTTTATATAAATAATAATCATATTTTTTTAAATGCCGATTTCAAATTACGCGTATGACCTTTTGAACAAAAGTCATGATACGAATATATTCTCTTGCAGGCTCTTTTATCTCTATCTACTTAGCGCATCATCAAATGTTAGCCAAATTTATATGGGATCACATTGCGGGTATATTCTGTCATCTGATAAAAAAATCACACAAGTCGATTCAGTACGATGTAGAATATATTTATGTAAGATTTATGTCAAATAATAAAAATACATCCATATTTGTAAGTAAAATATGAATTCATAAAAACATAAGGAAGTAATTAATTACAATTTAGTAAGTAATTAATTAACATTCTTCGGTACATTAAAATGTCACAACTTCATGGTCGATCTTGTATAAAGTTAAATTAATTAAAAAAATAAATAACATACCAATCCTTGAATCCTCGGCAACATCTTTTCTTATTTCCAAAAACACGAAATCACAAAACACTTCAAAACAATCTAGAATGTATTGTATTTAAGTATGTAGCACAATGAACTTTTATCATAAACACACCCACATATATCACGAACTAGTTACATACAGTCATTATAAGGAAAAAATATTACGGAGTTCCACAAGGCACAAGTGAACATACGTGCGCACGAGTCGAGCCGTCAATAGCTTCTGATGTCGAGATGCGTTCCGTGCATTCTCTAGCTCCGTCTGCCTCGAATTGCTAGTTCGATTCGCCGTGACTCATATATCGTATATCGTAGGGGGGTTCGATCGACTCTATCTTTGTTTACCTGGCGCTTATCACATTTTATATCTAGGACGCTGTAAAAAGATGAAATTTATAGATGCACTTTATATACTGCAGTCATTTTTTTCTTTGTCATTTTCAGTAATTCATTTTGATCTATTTATAATTTATTGGTTTAGAGTAGGAGACTTTTTAGCATACTTTTAATTAACATCGACAAACATGCACATGTAATATTCATCATCTATATTTTTATCTAGTTACGGAGTCTGCATAATTTATAGGGCATATTTCGAAGCTCTGGTAGAGTCAGTTTCCGCGTTTCATTTCAGAGCCCAGACTTCAATTTGAGTATGGGAAAAAATGGGCAGACATGCTTGCCTTTATTTCTTCAAATTCATGATATGTTAGTTATAATTTTTAATGTATTTTAATTAATTTGCGTCATGTGCAAATTGCATTTTACCGTATTATATACTTATAAGTGCATTTTTGTGCCTTTTTAATAAATATTTTTTGACTTTTAACTTTTATAGAAACCTGTTTTTTGGAAATAGGACCTATCCACAAGATTAGTTACGCATTCACAGTAAAGGGAAAGTACAAATTATTTCCAATTATACACAGATGGAATAGTTTATATATACAATACAATACAATACAATAATGCTTTATTGAATACCAAACACGGGAAAAACAATAGTTAACAAAGTTAATAAACAGTGGGTACAATGGGCGGCCTTATCGCTATGCGCAATTTCTTACAAGCAACCTTTGGATGGACAGGAATTTTAAAAGTAATATTGCGGTCAGTGTGGTGTACATTACAAAAAAACTCCAATTATACGTAAATATGATATACTACTATTAAAAAAAAAATGAAATAAAACAAATATAAATATATACTAAAAATAAGTAACATAAAAATTAATATACATAAATAAAATAAATAAATATATATATATATATATATATATATATACATAATCAATTAAATATTTCAAAGTAAACGTGGAATTTCTATATAACTTCGTAATCATTAGAATTGTTGCTCTATTACTCACGACGGAATTATTTTTCATCTGAAAACGTACTAAAGCAAACATTTACAAAACTGAGTAATCTGAGTGTATCATTATCAGCAATTGTCTTCGCTCTGTGATTTGTTTGAAATTCCTGACATATTTTCAGTTGCTTTACATTTCAGAATGGAGTTGACATGTGGGTAACATCATACAAATTTTGTTATAAAGTGTTCAGTTCATGTAATCATCTATCATTCTTTTTAAAATTCTTAAAAATAGAAAAAATAACATAAGCCTTTATTGCTGTTTCAAATGTTAAAATAAAATTTAATTAGATTATTTATCGGTGTTTGGCGCACTCATTTCAGAAACACCTTGTCCTTCGACAAAGGCCTCTAAAGATTTCCTATATCTCTGTCTCTTGCCCTCCGAATCCACTCTGTTATTCTTTTAACACCAGTTTTTCATTTAATCATTCTTTTGATAAATAGAGCGAGTGTGGCTCCGTGGGAGAACGTGCGACTTTCGATCCGTCGCACCTGAGTTCAAATCCCGCTGGCCCGAACCACTGATTTTCATAAGTTATGTGCGGATTTAACACTAGCTCTAAAAACGGTGAAGGAAAACATAGTGAGGAAACCGGTATGTCCAAGAAGTTATCACAAAAATTCAAGGACTTGTGACATCCACCGACCCGCACTGGGCCAGCGTGGTGGATTATGGCCCATACTCTCTCTATGAGAGAAGGCCCGTGTCCCAGCAGTGGAAACGTGATGGAATGATGATGATGATGATGATGATTCTTTTAATATCAACCTCTGAATGTTTCGTTTGGGGCCTTTTGCTGCTTTTGCTATCCCTTAAGTAGGTACTGTTATTATTTTGGTGAATTGTTTTTCTCTCTCTTAACGTCAGCTTAATGTCAGCAAAATCCATGACGCATAATTTGGCATGACCATAAAAATAAATGGGTCGACGATATCACAAAAAATGCGGGTCGAACCTGGGGGAAAATGGCAGAGCCGAGGCCAATGGCAGGATATGAGAGAGGCATATACCCAGCTGTGGGATGTGAAAGGCTGTGGTTGGTGATGATAAAAAAGGCGATTTGTGAGTAGCTTTCTTCTTATTTTCGAGTAGATCAGTATTAAAAATTACCTTCAGATTATTATTTTAATTTTCTTAATCTTTAAGTCGATTGCATTTACATAGATTTTGAGATTTCAAGAATTTAAGAGCGACTGTGGCTCAGCGGGGACTCGTGCGCTTTTCGATCCGACGCACCTGGGTTGGGATCCCGACTCGGCCCTGCACCAATGACTTATAGTTAAGTGCAGATTTTTCACGCTTGCTCTAAAACGGTGACGGAAAACATTGTGATGAAACCCGCTTACGCGCTTTGGAGTGGTAGACTCTGGCCGTGGTTGTAATACCACCCACCGAACAAAGCCATGCCGTCAAGCGACCTAGTCGTGTTTCGAGATGATGTTCGGTGAACCATCGGGGAGACGGGTCTGAGCAGCCGCTCAACTGCCGTCTCTCTCTAGATCTATGTGCTTCATCTTAGGCCACATCGTCGCTTCACATCAGGCGAGATAGTGGCCAAACATGGATCTACTAAGCGTAAAAAAAAAAATAATCACTTGTTGTTAACCTTTGTTTATTATTTCTTCTCACAATTAAACTTATATACATAATTTTTACGCGCAGACAGTTCTAAAAATATATTTTGTTTAGTAACCTGGTTATTGCTATTAGTATTATCATAATCTGTCTGATATATATCTGATGTGTTACCTTATCTTGCATGTGTGCTAAATTCTCTATCTGTACTAGAGCAATTGTCCCAGTTATTGTTTTTACGAGATAACTACGATTAATCATTAGAGCGCGTCGCAAAATAAAACCAACTTGTATCACGTTGGAGCCATCTTCTGTCTACGTGGTACCGCAGAATACTAAGGGACAGAAGCATCACTCTGCAAAGAAATTTAAACAAATAGCGACTCTTGCTATGACGCATTAAAATTTAATTCAGCTCGCGTAGCGCTGCATACCTACCAGTCATATTAACCTACAGAGCGCCTCTCTTTCTATTGTATAGCTCTTATCTCTTCTGACGCGGCACGTGTATCGACGCGCGACCCGCCGTCGGTGTCCGGCTATGTACTTGTAGCTTCGTATCTACAGTGCGGAGTACGCTAGGCCTGGTAGTACACTTAGTATCACTTTAGATTCTGATCTTTCTTATACAGATAACATTTTCAGACGTCTGGATTGTAGTATTTTGTCCTTAGTAAGCTTTGTTTTTATATTTATATCATTGAGCTATCTAGCAGTCAAAAGTAGTTTCAGATTTACTATCTTTACATTACTATTCATTCGCGTGGCTTCATTATTGAGACGTACAATACAATACAATACAATAATGCTTTATTGAATACCAAACACACAGGAAAAACAATAGTTAACAAAGTTAATATACAGTGGGTACAATGGGCGGTTTTATCGCTTTGCACAATTTCTTACAGGCAACCTTTAGATGGACAGAAATTTTAAAAGAAATATTGCGGAAAGTACGTGTTTGCGGACGCATTATGTCAGCAAATAATATATTATCTCGATAGTGATTTGTCGAACAGTGATGTGAAGACTATTAGGACATTCGTCAAGGGAGAGACAAAAAGCAGATTTCTGATGAATTGAGAATTCAGTGTTTATAAGGACTTTAATATTGAATAATATTAAAGTCAGTTCAGTCCACCTACGTCCATCATCAGCCCATTACGTTCCCACTGCTAGAAATCGTTCTCATAGCTGGCCAAGTACGGGCTGGTTGATGTCACATATCCTTGAACTTTGTGTTTCTTGGGCATGTCGATTTCCTCTGCTTACCGTGTTTTAAAGCGTATTTTAGTGTTTTATCAGCACATAACGTACGAAACCTACGTACTATTATAATTTTATTATTCGCTCAGAGTTACATCAACCGTGATATATTTGTTACTGAATGGGTAATGGGCCGTACTTCGCCAGCTATGAGAACAGGCTTCTAGCAGTGGGAACGTAATGGGCTGATGATGGACGAATGAGACGAATGAGACGATGAATTTAGTTTGCTTTAAAAGGCATTGGAACAATATTTTAATCATATTTTTATTGCTTTGACAGGAAAGTTAATGGCTTTCTACAAGCGCCATAGAGGAATATAGGAAAAATAATAAAATTACTAAAAACAGAGTGCACAACAAAGTTTAGAGTTCCATGGCATTTTTTCCAATCCTTTCAGTACCTCCTATAGGTAGTTATAGGCAGTTGTAGGCAGTTTGATGGTAGTTTGAGTATTATTTGATATCCGATATTGTTTTTATCATACTCTACAATCACATGAGACCGTAGTAAATTGTAAGTGAAGAAAATAACACGAGCTTTAGTATGAAGCTAGCGAAAGTATGGTAATATGGAGGCAGCAAAGCGAGCAGAGAAGAGCGAGCGCGGCCCAGTGGAAGCACGTACGACTTTGGATCCGACGCACCCATGTTCGAAACCCGCTGGCCCTGCACCACTGACATTCTTAAGTTATGTGCGGATTTAACACTCGCTCGTACGTAATGGGCTGATGATGATGATGAAAACGAGCAGTCTTGTACTTGATACTCCACGTCTACTTGTAATAGTTGCAACGCACCAAGAACTTAGAGAAGCAATGTCCTGGGTACGGCAACCCTACGATGTAACGACATGTCCTTCATGGGCAATTGTGTACGTTTTTACAATAAAATATCAAAATGTATAACGGAGCTCACAGAAAGTAGATTCAAATTGAGTGTGAAAAATATTCTAATGAAAAAAGCATACTATACAGTTAGTAATTACATAGAAGACAAAGATGCATGGAACATTCCGCTTCTGCCAAGTAGCCAACTGGCACATAAGAAAAATAATATTGTCAAAAACAAACATAAAATATTGTAACAAAAGTTCTAAAAAATATGCCCCTCAGTTTCTTGCCGTATCTTCTGAGTAGTGGTTCTTTTTCCGATACGATGGTAGAGTCATTGTAATAATTGACGTTCATAATAATTGCGTCTGTGACGACAAAATTGAAATAAAGAACTTTTGAATTGAATTTACCTTGGAATATATATATACATGTATATATATATGTTATGTCGATGTTATGACGAGACGAGCTGGTCGTTTACCTGATGGTAAGCAATACGCCAGCCCATAACAAATAGCACCACCCAGAACTTTATTTTGCAAAATCCTCGCGGCGCTGCACTGCGCTCGTCACCCGGAGACAATTAGCTCTTGAGTCTCATAATGCCCAGTAATTTATTTGGCTACAATGCCCTTCAAACCGGAACACAGTAATGTTTTCGCACTACTGCTTTGCGGTTGAATAACTGGCAAAGCGGTGGTACTTACCCAGATGGCCTCTCGCATACGAGAAACCAACCACCAGTAAAATGAACAGATAGAGGAATAAGTGGGCCATCAGCTTCGTCACATAATCCTTGTAAAATAATGTTTACCACCTGAACTTATCATTTTCTGACAGAAACCGCTAACTCCGTCAGTTCTGCTTTTATGGCGTCATGGCCTAAATACGTGATTTCTGTTATTCCATTATATTTGTCGTGTCTATGACTAATTGCAGAGATTTCTTCACATACTTTTCAGTGACGTTACACACTTACAATAGAGAATAAAATTGTTCAGTGTTTTTTTACATAGATTTCACAATGGTTTGATCAATCCTAGTCATATTATAAATGCGAACGCTGGTGAGGATGGATGGATGGATGTTTGTTACGCATGACAGAAAAATTACTGAACGGATTTTGAGTAAATTTGGTATGTCGGTTCTTTAAAAAAGATAAAGCCTAGTATTATCCCGTTGAGGATCCATGGTCCTCTTAGTTCCAGGTTCCTTAGATACAGAAAATTCTAGTTAGGGGCAAAGATCTATGTATGTAATCGTTGGGCGTATTTATAAAAAAATCAGGGTGTAGCTATTAGTTAACTATGTATGAATGTATCGTCTTTATTTATTTATTTAGTATAAACACAAAACAAACTACAATCAGTACAGAGCTATAACTAAATATCATACAGTTTTGAGTCTAGATTGTAATCCAAAAATATGTTTCTACCAATGTAGAATCTTTAATAGAGGTGCGCCGAATATTCGTTTGGTATTATGTATTCCGCGTATTCGGCATCTTTTCCACTATTTGTATTCGGCCGAATTATTCGGATTTGTTGCCGAATATACTTGGTTCAAGCACATCTGTTTTCTTGGCTACATGACATGGTGTAGAACTAATAGATAAAAAAGTTCCAAGCACGTGATCTTTTACGCCCACTCATATTGCAAACAGAATTAAGTTAATATTATCAATATTTTAAATGAAATGAAATAAAATTATATTTAACTGTAGGAAACACGGTCATAATATAGTTTAATTTTTTTTTGAGTTCTGCTCGTCTCACCATTTCTGGCATACAACATTTCATAATTTTACATTATTTTCCATATTTAATTAAACTGTCTCATGCATATAATTAGTACAGAAAATGTCAAAGATTAATAAAATAAAAATACATAACCATTAAACATAAAAATCATTAACTATTCACACGCACAATATGTCAAATACAAAAAAAATATATAAAATATGTTCATAATGTCAGTTTAATATGTGTTAAGCACATTGTTTTTTTATTTGTAACTTAATCGATGTTTTGAAGCAAAGTGACAGCGCGGTGTGTGAGCGGGTAGTGGGCGGTGAGGTTTGGCTCGCTCGTCATATAGCCAGCAGCGACGCGTAGCGTACATGTTAGAACATCAACAGTAATGGTAAACCGAATAATTCGGCCGCATATCCGGTTCGGCAAAGGTTAAACCGAACAATATTCGGTATTCGGTTATTCGGTGAAACCACTATTCAGCGCATCTCTAATCTTTAAGCGTATTGTGATCTCGAATGTTTGCAACTTCACATTGAGCAGTCTCAAGAAAATATTTAACATGTTTGCAAACGCAATATCGACCATTATCGACAGATTTGAATCTAACACCCATATCTTCTATAGAATACATCCCAATATGTCACGATTACGTTCTTAGTCCGTTGAACTTCAGTTTGCGTCATCCGCAATCCACCTCTCGAGACTGGGCTATGTGGTCAGACTGGCCAATGACGTCTAACGCAACAGCAGGTAGAAACTTGTCCACAAGGATCTTAAACAACACAGCTAAAATCCTTGGAGGCCAAAGGCTCGACGCCACGGTTGTATTCTCTCTTCTTTCTTCTCGTGGGGGTGTGTGACCAACCCCGGTGTCACAGTTTATGATCGCTCAAATGCTTAACGACTTTTCCTAAGACTACAACTGGGATTTAACGTGCCTTCCAAAGCCTTATCTATGGTGTAGTGGTTGGACAGGTTCGCTCAAATCTCATACACCACTGAGGTTGCGGGTACGATTCCTGCGACGGAACAAATGTTTGTGCACAAAAAAAACCACAAGCGTTTGTTTCGTGTGTGAGTGTTGTGGGACCATGGTCCTATAGTCTTAGTTCCCTGCATATGTGATCGTTTAAATAAACACGGTTGCCCTCATACAACCTACAAAATTGCCGTCAAGCAACCTAGTCGTGTTTCAGAATACAGTTTGGTGAACCTCGATGGACGAGTCTGAGCAGTCGTTTAACTGTCGTTTTCCGACATATTTATGTGCTCCGTCTTTGGCCACATCGTTGCTGAGAACACTAGTAGTTTAAGATTATCCGTCAAGGAATTCCATTGCCCACCTGCCGGCTCTATCATCAGATCAGCTGGCTGTCACCATAATTTTGCATTGTCATTAGACTTTGACAAGTATGCAAAATTTCAACTCCGTAGAATAAGAGGAAGTGGTTGTGATTGAACTCGAAAGATTTGACCCATACAAACAAGTTTGCAACAACATTGCAAGTTAAATAAAAGCTTGTTAAAAAGGAACTTATCGTATCCATCAATATCATTGATTTTAATTAATAGACGTTACCTGGTCTATGTTGATTATGACGATATTCACTATCAACTCGCGTCGCATATACCTAGGTGTTTTTCTCATTATAATTTTATAATTTATAATCCAAAACAAAACATTAATATTCTCGCCGTAAATAATAAAAATATTGGCAATTAACAATAATTTATGGCATGATTCGAGATGCCCAACAGTGGTATGTGAAAGGCTGTGGATGATGATGATGATGATGATGATGATGAAATTATAGAATTAAAATGTTGCATAAATGATGAGATCCCTCCTGATGTATAATAATAGAAAGTTCTGACTTAACACGTCTTTTTGTGGCAAGACATAAAACTTCCCATGTAAGTATGTCATAAAAACGCAATAAGAATTATACGAATCACTCATTATGTGAATCGAACCCGTAAACTCAGCGGTTCGTGAGATTTGAGTTGGCCTGCCCAACCACTATTTCGCAGAAGCTTTTATATCATTAGCAACGTCATCATCCGTAACGTTTTATTGCTTGTATATACCTTAGGTATATATACTAGACCAAGGGAGAGAAAGAGATAAAGAGTTATATGCACTTATATCAAAGAATACTAACTTTAAATAACTTACCTACGTACTTAATTTTTTAAGCTATTGCATAGCTTCTATCGCGGGCCTTGAGCGTGGAGACCGAATCCAGAAATTCCGTAACGAAAATAACCTAACACCCCCCACTCCGAATGCTATGCAATAGCTTTACCGCGGCAGTCTCCGAGTGCCACACGTCTTTTTTTTTAATAAAAATCATCATGCATCTCTCGGCGTGGGATACATATTTCTTCCGTTTGGGGTTGAAACTGGGGCCTTGGGGGGCGAACGCGCGGCTTCTGTTTAAAGAGCTGGGGCCAGACGCCTCATAGAAACAACAGGTGACCAAAGAGATAAAATTGGTTCTGTAAATAAATAATATCAGTATACTTACAGGAAAAAAAACTTAATGTTGAAATAATATTTAACGATATTTAGAATTAATTCAATAAATTATTTACCTGTTTAATTTTTTGTGTTAATTACTTTGACATAATTCAATATTGACATTTTAAATTTGACGCCATTTTAAATGTCTTGATGTTCATTTAAATTGTAAATAGGTACTGTTGTATTAATTACTACAATGAAAATATAATTTTGTATAATTCGAATCGTTAAACGCAAGTCACAAAAGAAACGAATGGAAATAAAATATTATAAAAATCAAAACATACCAACTTAATAATGTTTTTATAATACCTACACGTTTTAATTATTTTTTTTGAAGACTATATATAATGAAGCGGCCTTTTATATTTCCGCTGCGGGATGCGGTATGCGCCCTAAGGCTTATGCCGTCAATTAAATATATAATTATTTTAGTGACTGTATGCGTGGCGGAATATGGATAGGTGAGGGATAAGGAAAGCAAATCACCTAATTACCATGTAAGAAAGGGAAAGCCTATCATATTGAAGTTGCATCAATGCAAACATGGCGGTAACATATAATTATAAAAGAAATACGTTATCCGTAAGCTAAATAACAACTTGAATTATGACTAAAAACTCGTAAACTATGAGAATAAAATACATAGAAAACATACAAAAGTAAAATAAAAAACCACATTAAAATGAGTGTGTGTTTAAGACGCCATTTCTTGGCTGTTACGTCAGAACTTAAACACATAAAAAGAAAAAAAATACATTTATTTGACGACCACAAAGTCAAACAGAAAATAAAGAAAAGAAAACTGAAATACAAAAAGAAAAAATAAATATATAAACAGTACAAAAAGATAACTAAGCTTAAATGACTACTATGTATATTTTGATAAGTATATACTATATATTAGTCTATTTTAATAATAATATTTTTGTTTTTGTGTGTATTAGAATGTAAATATTAGCATGTATGTATGATTATATAGGTATTTAGTTGTAATTAACAAATTTTGTTGTACACCGCCGTCTACTTCTTCTTCCGATAATGTCCATCCAAAGGTTGTCTGGAAGAGATCGCTTCAAGCGATAAGACCGCCCATTGTACTACCTTAGTTAAGGACTGTGTTATTGTCTATTTCTATAATTTGATATACAATAAAGAGTTTTTCTATTCTATTCTATTCTATTCTATGTGGTGCCAAATGGGGTTTTCGCTCAGCACAATACGGGATCGGACAACTTTTCAGAAAGTATTTTAATATATATATAGCCATGAAAAGTACTATTTTAATTAAATAACGCTCTAAAAGTACCTGAAACCATGTTTAAATATTATGTTTCAAATATTGCCGCGCAAAAGGAAAGGTCACCTCAAAACTTGTGACGTCATATGAAAGTAGAAAACGACAAACTCTTCGAAATAAAACTTGCAAAGAGATTTAAATACGTTTTGTGAAGTTTGGGGACGATATTGTAGTAATAGAACGAAAAAATTACCAAAAATACATTTTATGAAAAGCAAAAACGTATAATAAACACAAGCTTGACTCACGGCATTTGCCTACAAATGACGTCATGCGCTGTGATTGTTGTTTCGTTTGAGATGAAGAACTTCAAAAAAATGACAGAAATATTAGATTTTATTTATTGATTTAAAAATATAAATCATTATTATTTCATAAAAATATTGATTGAATGATCACATTTGTTCTAAATACATTTTAGATTTTTTCTCGATTACTGTCCGATCCCCTATTGTCAAGTGTCATTATTTGACACCCGACGCTGGTTTTCAGCAAAACCCCAAGGCGTTCGGATATGGTTATAACGGTTAGGAAACTGAACAGGATATTCTTTACCAAGAAAAATACATACGGAAACGTTATTTGGAGTAAATTTTCTCACTCGATATGTCTACGAGCTCCCCAGACGTTGCTTTCTCGTGTATTTATCCTAAACACGGGACGTCCGTTTAATAATTGGATCCGTTGAGGATGGTGAATTACGGCGCCTCTCTGAGAGAGTTTTTTTTTTTTTTTTTTTTTTTTACGCTTAATAGATCTATGAGTTTCCCATCACTAGAAAACTTTTTTTTATGGAACTGAGTGATGAGACGAGCAAGTCGTTGGCCTGATGGTAGGTGCCGCGCCTGCCCATATTAATTGCAGTGTCACCCAGAACTTTTACTACCATTAAAAACTCTGTGTAGGACTGCATTGCGGTCATTACCCCGAGACATCAGATATTTAAGCTCATAATAATATTTTATTTGGAAAACATACAGTGATACATTACTAAATTACTTACTCAAGTTAAAATATGCCAAGTAATTTCGCTAGCTACAATGCCTTTCAAACCGGAATACAGTAATGCCTGAGCACTACACTTGGCAGCAGAATAACTGTCTTGTTTGCCGTTCTTATTATAATAAATAATAACAAATATAACTGGCAAAGCTGTGGTACCCACCCAGATGGCCTCCCACGAGTAATGGAGACATGTTGATGATAAAATGTTAAAATAAATAGTTTACTAGATTATACGTCCGAGCGAGAGGCCGTCTGGGTTGGAACCACCGATTTTTCAGTTATTCTGCCGCCAAGCAGTAGTGCGCAAGCATTACTGTGTTCCGGTTTGAAACTACTTTGCCTCGTAAACTAATTCTGTTATTTTATATTCGCTTTACCTTTTTTAATGAAGTGAATTATAAATTATTATGTTTGTACATTCTTAGTGGCAAGGATTTTATTTAAGCTTGTGAGAGAGTGATGCCACGGGTAGATTCTACGGAACCTGTAGTAGTGTTATTTCTTCATCTTCCTTCCACCTAAAGACTTCCAGGCGGAGAGAGTCATTTCATCCGTACATCGTTAATATCCTACCTATTCGTACTAAGCGTTACGCAAGTTTCCTTTATCATGCGAACTGCTAAGGAGTGGAACGCTCTGCCACCGTCTTTGTTCCCAAACAGCTACAACTTGTGTCTCTGTAAGTCTAGAGTGAATAGGCATCTCATGGGCAAGCGTGCTTTATCTTAGGCCGCATCTTCGCTTTCCATCAGGCGAGATGTCGTCAAACGTACGCCCATTTACCAATAAAAAAAAAAAAATGGTTGCCTGTAAAGTCGGTTTTACGGGCGAAGATTTTACGTGACAACGTCTTTTGGCGGGCCTCTCTCTCGTTCGGTGACTCATCGTAACGTTACCGAGCGTTACACTTTTTCATAAGTGACTCCCAGCCGCAACCTAATTTAAGACGTTGTCACGTCAAAAATATAGGTATTATCTGATATACAGTTCTATACTAAGTATTTTTTTTTTCATAAAAAGTAGGATTAAGTTCCGGCCTCACCGGCCTGGAACATTAAACATGAAACTTTTTCAACACATAAGAACACACACGTTGAACATGGCATAAGGTGTGTGTTCCTATGCGGCTTCTTTATACTCAGGCAATGCGGGCTGGTAACTAAAATTGTTCTCTTTACTCACACACTATCTGATCGAGTGCTTAGACCACACTTGTACACTGGCAACTGTCTCAATGAGTAACCAAACGTAGCGTTCACGATTTTGTTAGCTGCGAATCTTGTCAGCGCGATTCAGACTTGTGACGTCATTTTACTAGCGCGATCTAGTTTCATTCAATGTAACTATATGTTACGTTTGAAATGGCGGGCGCCTGTAAGCGTCCTCAACAGGTGGCGTTAATGCCCAACAATTTTGCTGATAACTCGAATTTGTTTCCCAAAAGTTACTGTATGTATGTGGAATGGTAAACGACGCGACGTTCATTACGTGTTTTGTTGCACTTCACTGTTTATAAATAATAATAATAATAAATGATTTGTACACTTATCTGCTATTAAATTTAATTACCTACATAAGTATTGTTTTACACATATATTATATTAATTTGATATTAGATTATCGGTGGGCCCCAAACTAGACTAGGCCTGTATCTTGGCGACCCATTTCGATTTGACAATACAGAAATTGTGCTTGCATGTGTTCCACTAACAATTAGAATACCAAACAAATTTTATATTAACGTTAGGTTTGAGTACATAAATTATGTCTGGTTAATTATCACACTGAACTGCAAATTTATTAACATATAAAATATTTGAATAAAAATAAAGTATATATTGTTGGTTAAAATATTTATCTTAGTCTGTGCTAGTTGTATAAAGGTTAGTTTGTTGCAAATTGATATTAAGATATAGGTATTTTGGTTTATTATAACGATTATTACTCTTGGGTAGTCTGCTCTACAGTCTTCATTGCCAAGTAGAAGAAATATCTATAGAAAACTTCCCTATACCATAAGAATAGACAATAATGTGCGCTGTTATAAATAATAATAAATAAAAATAAAACATTTATTTCAGGCAATAATAAAAAAAAACAGGGTAATCATATCAGAGGCACATATCAAAAAAAACCTTAGAGACTAACGTATATATAAAATTGATAGAACTCTAAATCTTGAAATTAAGGTATTTAAGTGGCGGCTTCGCTTCCCTGTAGCGTCGGTAGACCACACCTTCTGGCCAGAAGTCCGGACTAAGGAACATCGTCGTAAGTGCTGCTGGAATCCTCATCTTAGAGCTTATTTTATAGTCTATTTCTATGTCTATACCTGCGTTACCCATATTACGATTGATGAATAATAAATTAATGCCCCTCAGTTTCTTGCCGTTACGGTTTTTGCCGTTTTCCGATACGGTGGTAGAGCCATTGACAATTGACATTCGTCAATCATCGTTCGTTGATCATTCGTTGCGTCTGTGACGACAAAATTGAAATAAAGAACTTTTGAATTGAATTGAATTGAATTTGAATTGAATTGAATTGAGATCGCTTTTAGCGATAAGACCGCCAATTGTTACACTGGAGAGCATTGTAGCCAGCGAAATTACTGGGCATATGAGACTTAACATCTTATGTCTCGAGGTGATGAGCGCAATGCAGCGCTACACAGTAATTTTTATGGTGTTAAACTGCGTAGCACTGCATATGTTGCCACCCAGAACGGATGGCACTGCAATTGTTATGAGCGGGCGTGGCGCTTAACTCGTCTCATCACTTAATTCCATAAAAAAATATAAAATAATGAAATAATATTCTGAGAGAAAAGTTTATGTAGTTTATGTTTGTTTTATAAAAATTACCAATATTAACTAAAATATTATACAATCAGAAATTTAATTAAATAATTATTTTATTTTTTTATAATAATTTTGTACTAGACTTGCTTTGTATAACGGACTTAGTTATATGGCCAATAAAGAATTGTAGACTATTCTACAGTAACATAAATCACACGAATCTTTAGAAGCGCGTGTCGGCTTCGCTTCGCGTGACTTGAAACGGTTTTATTGAATGTCCATACTTTTATATATGTATGTTGTTAAAGTTGTTACAAAACAGCATGACCGATGTCTGACATATAACAGGTTTGAATGTTGTTTTTGCACTTCTTGTAGGACGACAACTACGTGACTCAACCGACATAGAATCAAACGCTGGTTCTTCTATACTGTTATATAACTGTAACTGAGCCATGTCTGTACATTCCAAGTATTTCTTTTAGATTGATTAAGAATGGAGATCGTTTTTTGTGTCACTGTTACTCAAAAAATTATTTTTGTGGATCTGATGAGGTTGAGACGAGCAAGACTTTCGCCTGATGGTAAGCGCCACGCCTATCCATAACAATTGCAGTGCCACCTAGAACTTTTAAGAACATTTAAAGCACTGCGTAGCACTGCATTGCGCTTATCACCCCGAGACATTATAGATATTAAATCTTATATGCCCAGTAATTTCGCTGGCTACAATGCCCTTGAAACCGGAAACAAAGGATACTTTGAGAAAATTGACCACGCGAGTGAAACCGGGGGGCGCAGCTAGTTCTGCATATAATTGGGTACCTATAGATTCCCTATACCTTACAGAACCGGTCTAGTCCAGTGTTTTTCTGATAGATGTTATTAGGTCAATTTACATCATCTTTTTTGCAAATTATTTTTATGTAATGCCTTTGAAAAATATAAGATTTTAATACCTACACGTGTAGGAAAATGTTGATTATTTTAGATGTTTGATTGCAATGAAACCACAAATGAAAATATCGATAATTATATCCTCATTTTTATAGCCTCGTACTATCGAACTTCGTAGCTCTGTCGTACTATCGAACTTCGTACTTCGTACTTATATTATAAATGCGTAATATTTGTGAGGATGGGTGGATTTTGATGAAATGTTGTAAATGGAACCTTTTGATTCTGGTATAGGAAGGACACTTTTTATCCCCGAAAATTATACACGCAGGTAAAACTGCGGGCGCAATTAGTTAAAATAGATGTAGAAAAATGCAAAGCACCCAGTTGATTTGTAATTGAAATTATGAAGTAGTTGTGTGTGTATATATATAAAAGAAAATGACAGATTAAAAAAATAATCTATTAATACTACGATTTTATGCTCCTTTTGAGGTTAGGTCGGCATTGCATATAATAAATGGATTTAGAATGCATTGTCATCGAGTTGTGCCCCGAAAAGTTCAGCCGGATAGCTAATCGGGATGTGCTCGAAATTTGAGTTGCAAGATTCCACCCGGAACGACAGACAGACATACAGACAAAAAATAAAGTGACCTAATAAAAACGTGGTAATAATATGTAAAATAAACAATACAATACAATAATACTTTATTGAGCACCAAAACAGATATATAATATCAAAATAATACAAATAGCAAGCCTTCGGCGGAATCACAAATATAATAATAAATGCAATTTATATATATAGTCTCAAAAATTGTATGTAAAATATATTTTCCTGCCATCTCTGAATGTTCTCGTCATCTGTATATTCTTATAAATATAACCTAGAGTGCATTCAAATCTAGAGTGCATGAATAGATACTTAAATCCTAGGCACTCCTGCCATACTTACCCAGAGTATGTTCAAATCTAGAGTGAATTGGTACTAAGCAAGCTTGCACCTTCAAGTACATCGAGAAGTGCCCTTGTACTCGAAGTGCAGGCTTGCCCCTGCATCATGGAGTTCGTGACCTTTCTGACCGAAGTACGTGCCAGAGCAGCTAGAAAAAAATATTAAAAAGGCAACTTCTATCAAACCAGTCCCCGTACCCACCGGTCCTTCAAGCGCCAATCGTATATCGCGTTGAACTCAAATTAAGGGCTTCACAGCGACAATCAAGATTCGGTCCTATATTTGTTGATTCAGTAAAGAAATTTAATAAATCATTCATTTACGCCTAAATTAATAATAAAGAATTTTCCAAATCAGTTCATGAATGACGGAGTTCTAAGGTAACAAACATAAAAAAAACAATCGAATAGAGAACCTTCCCTTTTTGAAGTCGGTTAAAATACGACAACTACAGGTTGAGATAAACTTTGATAGGACAATTTATGGCATCACTAGATACCTATTATCGCTTTGAATCTTCATCTTACTCTCAACACGATTGGCGCTGGGGGATTGGTGGGTAGGCCGGCAGGTCCACCAAGGTTGTCTGACCGTCGCGCTTGCCATGACCGCACGAGCCTACCGTCACGTAGACGTATGTTGAACGTGAATCGCAATGATATCAAGAAATGTATTAGTCATACCAAAGAAAACTAAATATTACTACGGTCATACTGACGAAAACATCGTTGACGTCATGAATGACGTGGTAGAGTCCTAGATGTATTAGTTGATGACTGTCTTTAGTTTTAAACCGGCTTTAAATTATTTTTCAAAAAAAACTAAACCGACTTCAAAACCACAAATGGCACTCAAAAGTAAAAAATAAATTAATATAATTATCATAAGCGCTACCCACTCATATATTTGAAGTCGGTGCCAGCCAAGTCTAATAGGTAGTAGATAAATACTATGTATATAGTAAGTAATACTTGTAGGTAGTATTTATCTACTACCTTTTAGACTTGGCTGGCACCGACTTCAAATATATGAGTGGGTAGCGCTTATGATAATTATATTAATTTATTTTTTACTTTTGAGTGCCATTTGTGGTTTTGAAGTCGGTTTAGTTTTTTTTGAAAAATAATTTATTTTAACCTTTTTAGTGAAAAACAAGTTTTAATTAAATTAATTCAAAAAGTTTTTAAACACAAGCTTTTATGATCTAGAAGCCACATCATGACGAAGTTTAAAACGGGCTATCACAATTAAATGCATGTGCAAAAAAATTTCATGTCTGTCCTATTCTCTGTTGAGGAGTTCCCTCGCCGGAAGTCAATCCTGGGTGTATCTGCCATGCCATGATGGAATTTAGAACAGGCTATTATGGTTAAATCTATTTACGAAATGTTGTGTCTGTACTATTCACCGTTGAGGAGTTCCCTCACCGGAAGTCAACCCTGGGTGAAGCAGTCGAATACAAACCTCCACCTTTAGAAAGTTGGTTACCAAAAAAACAAGAACCGACTTGAAGATTAAACTTATATTTTTTTGTTTTTGCTATTTTTTTCAAAAACTACTGAATGAATTTCGATAAAATTTATATGGGACCACCTTTGAAGTATTACCTACCAATCAAAAAAAGAATCATCGAAATCAATGCATAATTGGCGGAGTAATCGCGTAACAAACACACAAAAAAAAAAAAAAAAAAAAAAACATACCGTCGAATTGTAAACCTCCTCCTTTTTGAAGTCGGTTAAAAAGGAGAAGCTTCTCTATTCGATTGTTTGTTACCTCAGAACTCCGTCATTCATGAACCGATTTGGAAAATTCTTTTTGCGTTGGGTTCAGTTTAGCTACGAAGTGGTCCCATATAAATTTCATCGATATGTGACATTGGACTTCGAAGAAACATTGAAGTCGGTTTTTGTTTTTTTCTAAAAATTAATTGTTAATGTTATCGAGTGACAAGACGAGCATGTTATTCATCTGATGGTAAGCAACACGCCTGCCCATAATAGTTGCAGCACTACTCAGAACATTGCAAAATGTTCCGCGGCACTGCACTTCGCTCATCTCTCTGAGACAACAGCTCTTAAGTCTCATTTTCGCTGGCTACAGGCCCTTCGAACAGAAACAGAAATGCTTGCGCACTGCGCAGTTATACCAGTAAGCAGTGGTACCAGCCCAGATGGCCTCTCGCATAGGCATAAATTATTGTTCGTCGATGGTAAACAACACGCCTGCCCATAACAGTTGCAGGCTGTGCTCGCAACCCTGAAACAGTCTCATAATGCCCAGTAATTACATAATGGTCGCCGACTGTATTATATTTGTTAAGTAATAAAGAAGTAAATCTTCGCAAAAACAACACAAACTAGATACTTATATATATATATAAGTATGTATAATTACTTAATAATTATATATTTCATTTGTTTTGTAGTTTAAGTATGTTGTTAGAATACAATCCTACGTTCTTATGTCTGCACACTATCGTCTATAAATATTGTCTCTCTATAGCATTCGGTTGTCTGGAAGAGATCGCTGTTTAGCGATAATACCGCCTATTGTACATATCATAAAAAAAGTATGTTCAAAATGTAAATCCTTCTTAAGTGCAATAAAGTGTTTTCTATTCTATTCTATTTCCTAAAAGAATTTTGCACGTAGTACGTTTGCAAGAAGTAGAGGTGCAAATCTGTCAGTCAGTCAGTCACGGAACTCACAGAATGGTTGTTTTATTTAATATTTATAATATTTAACTGACTTCAAAAGGGGAGGTTCTCAATTCGACGGAATGTTGTGTTTATATATTTAATTTTTTTTATATGTTTGTTACGCGGTTACTCCGCCAATTATGAATTGATTTTTATGATTCTCTTTTTATTTGGTAGGCCATACCACTTCTGAAAGTGGTCGTATATAAATTTTATCGAAATTAATTCAGCGCTTTACGAAAAAATCAACAAAAACAAAAAATATAGACAGTCTTGAAGTCGGTTTGTATTTTTTCTAAAAATTAAATTAATTTTCGGAACATTCTTAATTTAAATCTTATGAGTACCTAAAGGTTTTTTACTATTCGCTATAACTACAATCATCGTTATCCTGTTATTATAATGTATGTAATATTTATTTATTATTTTAATATACATGTGTATTTTTATTTTATTCTCAAAGGGTAACTAACAGCTAGGATCTTAAATAACAAATTTTATAATAATGAGTACAGAAAGCTAATTATAAGTTACCCACAAATAAATATTTTGTAAATATAACACTTACAAGAATGTTTTAAAATGATCACATAGACGGAAGAACACAACAATAAAAGGTTGTCCAGTTTGTGTCATTATGTAAGTGATAAAAACACTCAAAAGTTATAAAAACAGTTAAAAAAACACTCGTCCAATAAATGTGTCATAATAAGATAACAACAGGAACAAAAATATGCAGGCGCTTATGTTGCCTCAGTAGGTTTATTTCATGTAATGTAAGTGTATTGAGATATTGAAAACCACCGTCCATTCTTTTTACTTTATTAATCTCCCTGCACGGTTGATTGGAGCATTCCGCTTCTGCCAAGTAGCCAACTGGCACATAAGAAGAATAATATTGTCATAAACAAACATACAATATTGTAACAAAAGTTCTAGAAAATATGCCTCTCAGTTTCTTGCCGTATCTTCTGAGTAGTGGTTCTTTTTCCGATACGGTGGTAGAGTCATTGTAATAATTGACCTTTATAAGTGCGTCTGTGACGACAAAATTGAAAAAAAGAACTTTTAAATTGAATTGAATTTGAATTGAATTGTTTTTTTTTACCCTTAATAGATCCATGTTTGGCCACAATCTCGCCTGATGTGAAGCGATGATGTGGCCTAAGATGAAGCACATAGATCTAGAGAGAGACGGCAGTTGAGCGGGTGCTCAGACCCGTCTCCCCGATGGTTCACCGAACATCATCCCGAAACACGACTAGGTCGCTTGACGGCATAGCTTTGTTCGGTGGGTGGTGTTACAACCACGGCCAGAGCCTACCACTCCAAAGCGCGTAAGCGAGTTTCATCACGATAATTTCCTTAACCGTTTTAGAGCGAGCGTGCAAAATCTGCACTTAACTATAAGTCATTGATGCAGGGCCGAGTCGGGATTCGAACCCAGGTGCGTCGGATCGAAAGGCGCTCGAGTCCCCGCTGAGCCACACTCGCTCTAAATTGAATTGAATTTGAATTGAATTGAGATCGCTTTTAGCGATAAAACCGCCAATTGTTACACTACAAATAAGCTTTTATTGTTAGCTGTTAATTATCTGTTTGTTTCAATAAATAGTTTCATATGATTTCACATTATCAAGACACACTAATATATAAATGCAAAAGTTTGTATGTAAGTATGTATTTCACTTATTCACGCTGTAACGGCTCAAAGGATTTGAGTTAAATTCAGAATGGTAATAGCTTATACCCTGAATTAACACATAGGAGATATATGAAATGAAATGAAATATTTATTGTTACTAGATTGTAGGTTTGATGGGTGTTACATTAATATAAATTAGTTCCTATACAATCTACCCTATTTGGGTGTGCAACATTATTAATTTTATTATTTATTCTAGATTATAATATAACATGCAATCAACAATTTAATTACCTATTTATAAGTCAATGAGTCAAAATAATCATCATAATCTAAATGTCAATTTTATAAAAATAAGAAATCTTACATTTTAATATAACATATTTAATATAAGTATTTTATCCCGGGAAACCGCAGGTGAAACCGCGGGGCGTAGCTAGTAATATATCAAATCTGTTAGACTACAAAAACTGAGCATTATGAGACTCAACAGCTAATCGTCTCAGGGTGACGAGCGCAGTGCAGCGCCCGCGCATGATTTTGCAAAACAAAGTTCTAGGTGGTGCTGTTATTGTTATAGGCTGGCGTATTGCTTACCATCAGGCAAACGACTAGATTATCTCGTCATCCAGTTGCATAAAAAAAAGTCATTGAACTCATCTGTCGAGTTGATATAAACTTATAAACCTTTGTTACGACATCGCCTTAGGCAAGAACTCCTTGCCCAGAAGGACAACGACCTAACTACCAACTAGGTTGCTTACCTTCTTACCGTCATAGGACACTGCCCTTTTATTGCAAAACTGTGAAAGAGTACAGTTAAATGCGACTTAACTGCAAAGGGCCTACACATTGTATTACTTATTCTGTGTATGAAACTACTCTTACATACTGCTGTCGATTCTGTGGCTTTGAACGTTACATATTTTATTGTATTATTCTTGTATTTTTTATAATTTCACTCCTGTATTGTTTTTGTTGTATAAGTAAGCTGAAGTGTCAATGGGCCGGTCACATATGTCGAAGAACCGATAACCGATGGAGTAAACGAGTTCTAGAGTGGAGACCGCGTTTAGGCAAATGTAGTGTAGGACGCCCTCCGGCCAGATGGAGCGACGACCTGCGTAAAGTGGCTGGCAGTAATTACATGCTCATTCGGGCTCAGTGGCGAGCATAATATAATTATCATAAGCGCTACCCACTCATATATTTGAAGTCGGTGCCAGCCAAGTCTAAAAGGTAATAGATAGATACTACCTACAAGTAGTACTTACTAAAGGGTGATTTTTTAAGAGGTATAGGATTTGATTTTCAAACAAAACACAAAAAATTTGAAAAATTTGATGAAATCTTTATTGGAATCGATAGAACGATCAATATAATTTAATGTTTGAAGATGATTTCATGCAAATGCTGGCCGCGGCTCCGGTTTAGATGGCCCATTCGCAAGGCCCAATTTCGGCACACTCTCTCCAACATATCAGCCGGTATATCACGAATAAATGCTTCAATATTGGCTCCCAGTGCGTCAATCGTTGCTGGTTTATCCCTGTAGACATGAGCCTTAACATGGCCCCACAAAAAATAATCCAAAGGCGTTAGATCACACGATCTAGGTGGCCAATTGACGGGCCCAAAACGTGAGATAAACTGTTCACCGAAGGCGGCTCTCAATTGGGCCATTGTTTCGCGTGCCGTGTGGCATGTGGCACCGTCTTGTTGAAACCACATGTCAGGCATGTCCAATTCTTCCATTTTGGGCAAAAAAAAATCGCCAATCATCACACGGTAGCGCTCGCCATTCACAGTAACGTTTCGGCCATTGTCGTCTTTGAAAAAGTACGGCCCGATGATGCCACCGGCCCATAATCCACACCAAACAGTACATTTTTCGGGATGCAGTGGTAGCTCTTGCAATGCTTCTGGCTGGTCTTCACTCCAGATGCGGCAATTATGCTTATTGACATATCCATTCAACCAGAAATGAGCTTCGTCGCTGAACACAATTTTTCGATAAAAAAGTGGATCTTCCTCCAACTTTGCCAATGCCCATTCACCAAATGTTAGACGTTGTGGGAGGTCGTGTGGCTTCAATTCTTGCACCAGCTGTATCTTGTAAGGTTTTACACGCAAATCCTTTCGCAAAATTTTCCACGTAGTGGAGTAACAGAGGCCCAATTGCTGCGAACGGTGGCGAATCGACATTTCACGGTCATCACTAACACTGGCGGATACAGCCGCAATATTTTCTTCGGTCCTCACTCTACGTATGCGTGTTCGTGGTTTAATGTCCAATAATGTAAACTGGGTTCGAAATTTAGTCACAAGCTTCCGAATAGCTGCCTCAGTAGGCCGACCAAACTGCCCATAAATTGGAAGAAGTGCGCGATGCACTCTCTTAACCGAGCATGCATTTTGATAGTAAAATTCAATAATTTGCAAGCGTTGTTCGTTCGTAAGTCGATTCATGGTTAAATTTATAGACCAAACTGAACAAGTTTGACAATGACACAAGACACGATTCACGCGTGATCTGTCAAAAACAGTGTTGCCAAAAAGATACCAGCAAAAAAATCACCCGTTATATACATAGTATTTATCTACTATCTACACTCGAGAGCAATGAATCCGGGTCACTTAAAGAATCCTAAAAATCTCGGAAACTAAAAATGCTAGGTTAATGCAATAAATTGTATTTAATAGACAATGTAATACTCCTTAAATGAAGGTATTAAAACTTCTTAGTTATTGTAAAGTTATATCATAAAAAAATCAAATTTGAAAAAGGGCCACTTTCGAAGATGGAACTACGAAATTACAGCATTTGGTTTTGCTTTTGTTTGTAATCTGTCATTTATGTGGGTACATAAACCATGTTGATAGTGCTCTATATTCATTATTCAAGCTGAAATTATGTCGCTTACGCCTGAAGAATGCACCAGAATACTTACAATGCTGGAAACCGGCCGGAGTCAGCGCGATACAGCCAGGACTGTCGGTGTGTCGCTGTCAACAGTACAAAGAGTTCTCCGACGTTACGAAGAAACTGGTTCTAACCTACGCAGACCAGGAACGGGCAGAACCAGGTGTACCACAGCACGAGAAGACCGATACTTGGTGAACACCATGCTTCGAAATCGCTTTCTCACAGGAACTGAACTCACCAATCAGTTTCGACGCCTCGGAGGAAGTAACCCAAGTGCATGGACAGTAAGACGTCGGCTTGCTGAATCTAACTTAAAACCCCTTAGACCTGCAAACGGCCCTAAACTGAAGCGTGGGCATCGTATTTCGAGACTAAGATATGCCCAGAGCCACGTAAATTGGAGTATTGAAGATTGGTCAAAAGTTATGTTCTCCGACGAATCAAAATTTATGCTCTACAAGCACGATGGAAGACACAGAGTGTATCGAAGACCAGGGGAAAGATTCAAGCAAGCATGCATCGAAGAAAAAGTAGCCTACGGTGGTGGGTCTGTACTTGTGTGGGCCGGAATTTCTTCTGAAAGTCGCACAGAGCTGGTGATCATAGAAAACGGCTCTTTAACTAGCGTAAGATATGTGGAAGAAATCCTCAATGATCACGTTGGTCCATTTATGGTCAATTTAGGTGAGGATGCTATATTTATGCATGACAATGCCCGACCTCATACAGGTAGGATTGTGAATGACTACCTTCAAGAGATGAACATTACTCGTATGGAGTGGCCAGCGCGCAGCCCGGATATCAACCCGATCGAGCATGCTTGGGACGAGCTAGGCAGATGCGTAAAACAACGAAACCCTCCCCCAATCACGCTTCGTGAGCTCAAAATTGCTCTCACAGAGGAATGGGAGAATATTCCCCAAAATCGTAAAAGGAACTTGGTGTACAGCATGCCAAACCGCGTAAACGCAGTAATGGAAGCACGAGGAGGCAATACGAAGTATTAAAATTCAAGAAAATCGTAATAAAGTTCAAAAATTTCATGTTTCCTATTTTTGTTTTAAGGAGAGATCAGCAGTTTTTTTCTTTATGTAATTTTGTGTTAATAAAATGTATGGTGACTCATATTTTTTTTACTTTCATTTAAGGAATATTACATTGTCTATTAAATACAATTTATTGCATTAACCTATCATTTTTAGTTTCCGAGATTTTTAACATTCTTTAAGTGACCCGGATTCATTGCTCTCGAGTGTATTACACTTGGCTGGCACCGACTTCAAATATATGAGTGGGTAGCGCTTATGATAATTATATTAATTTATTTTTTACTTTTGAGTGCCATTTGTGGTTTTGAAGTCGGTTTAGTTTTTTTGAAAAATAATTTATTAGTTTCTTATATTTAGATTTGATTGTATACAATATATAGGTACTTATTTACTAAGACTTCACCTCTGTTCTAAATACAATCTAATACCTTTAAACGAGCAATTCTTGTATATATGTACATATATATATATTATATAATTTGAAACGGAACGGAATATAATTTGAATCTCGGAAACGGCTCCAACGATTTTCACGAAATTTAGTATGCAGACGGTTTAGGGGGCGATAAATCGATCTAGCTAGTTTCTCTGCTTATCCGTGTTTTAAACATAAACTGAAAAATATGACTCTTCCTGACATCTATTGGCGAGTAGTATCTAATACATTTTTTTAAGCTTTGGCAACTAGGGCCATCAGCTTAAGTAATAACTGAACTGATTTACCGATACAGCAACACTAATGCTACTCGACAAAAGATGGCGTTGTTAAGCAACACTAAGCCATCTCAAAAATACCGAGCAAAGCTCGGTCATCCAGGTAGTACTTTACACACTTTTATAAATACCTACTATTCCGTTATCACTGCTAGGGCATGGACCTTCTCAGAAGGAGAAAGCGTATGGGCCTGTCGCACACCGCACTGTTTTTTATGGAGCTAAGTGATAAAACTAGCTAGTCGTTCGTCTGATGGTAAGCGCCACGCCTGCCCATTTGTAGTGCCACCCAGAACTTTTACACCTTAACAAGATTTTTGTTGAAAAATATATTTTTCAAGACAAGTTATTAACAAATTCGTAATTGGAACCGCGAGCAGATTAAAATAAGACCAGACACTAGTAGTTTACGATTATCCGTCAAGGAGTTCCATTGCCCACCTTCCTTCTCCATCATCAGATCAGCTGGCTGTCACGATAATATTGCATTGTCATCGGATTTGACAAGTATGCAAAATTTGATAAGAGGAAGTGGTTCTGATTCAACTTGCGAGTTTTGACCAAAACAACAAACATTGCTAGTTAAATATAAGCTTGTAAAATGGAGTTCCTTTTAGGTGATCTCAATACCATATATTAACAAAAATAAAACATTTATCACTCTATTAGTTGCTAGCACTTTCTCTACTGCAAACATTTTTACAGGCGTCTTGCAAAACATGTAAATTATTAATACAGTTAGAAAAAGTAGGGCGTCTGCCTATATGTCTGGGTAAAGGAGTTTCTAAACATATGGCTAGTTGGTTTCCGTTGCTCTTTTAAAATACCTAAAAATAATAACTGTAAATAAAAAAACACATGTCTTAAAACCACCGCTAGACAACCAGCTTTCAAATAAAAAATACCGCATCCAAATCGGTTCACCCGTTTATGAGCTACGGTGCCACAGACAGACACACATAGTGATCAAACTTAACACCCTTAACACCCTTCATATTTGCGTCGGGGGTTCTTTTCTTCTTTTTTTTCTTTTTCAGCCCTTTTTATCCCACTGTTGAGTATAGGCCTCCTCTCCATCACGCCACCCCTTCCGATCTTTCTTAACCACATCTTCCCAACAACCGTCGGGGGTTAAACAATGAAATACTTTATTTCTTTCTTTATGTCTGTAAGATATCGCTTTCAGCAGTAAGGCTGCTCGTTGTCACAATTTTAAGGCCTTTGTGGCGTAGCATTTGTTTTGCGTCTGGGTGTTGTGCGATTATGGTCCTCGTAGTTCCTGATTATTTAGATACAAAGAATCCTAGTTAGGGTTGGATCTATGTATGTAACGTTGGGCGTATTTAATAATTAAAAATCTTAAATTCCAGTATATTTTAATATTATCTGTAAGGTGTTCAAAAAGTGTGTATTTATGTGTATGTACTAAATTTGCAACTCTACCATGACATTGGCATCATAAAGAGAATTTGGATGACGCCATTGCTAAAGAAAGAAAAAAAATGCATTTATTTCTGACACGCAAGATTACACTGAACAAACCGAAAAAGAAAAAATAAAACCAAGTTATAATAAATACATATATCGTCTCCTTACTGCAAATACCAACTAAGTGCGCTTTTTAACAAAAATGAGTTACGAATACCATTAGAATCTCCTCTTCAAGATCTATCTACATACTAATGTTAAAATGTTAAAAAGCGCACTTAGTTGGATTTCGCATTAAGGGGACGATTTACTAGTATATAGTTTTTGGTTTCTGGTTTTGCTATGGGAATCGAGCCCACAACTACAGAGCATGTTAGACACTCTACACAAAGCAAGCAGACAAGTGGTTTTAGAAATGAATATCACAAAAACCAAAGTCATGACCAACTTCAAAAAATCATTAATAACAATCGGAAACGACCGAGTGGAATATGTGGATCAATATGTATATTTAGGAAAACAAATTGGTTTCAATAGAGATAACCATGAACTAGAAGTGGAAAGAAGAGTCAAACATACTTGGAATAAATATTGAAGCCGCAAAGAGATATTTAAAAGCGAAATGCCAATCAATTTAAAGAAAAGGGTCATGGACTCTTGCCTCATTCCTTACCTAACATACGCGTTTCAAACATGGAAATTTACCAACAAAATAAAAAGTAAAATAAATAGATGTCAGCAAGGAATGGAACGCAGTATGTTAAACATTAAGAAAAAACAGAAGATAAAACACACAAAAATTAGATCTAAATCAGATCAGATCTCAGCTATAATCAAAAGCTAAAATGGA
Organism: Petrophora chlorosata; assembly: GCA_951640565.1. Classification (NCBI taxonomy): domain Eukaryota; kingdom Metazoa; phylum Arthropoda; class Insecta; order Lepidoptera; family Geometridae; genus Petrophora; species Petrophora chlorosata. The sequence continues at coordinate 15,909,070 of OX621201.1, forward strand.
AATGGGCCGGTCATATAGCACGTCTTGAAGATCGTAGATGGACAAAAACAGTTACTTCATAACGGCCATTAAACGGCCCATTGGGTAAGCGCTATAGAGGCAGACCGTTCACTAGATAGGAAGACGATATTAAAAAAAATCACTGGCCCACAATGGCAAAAAATAGCCCAAGACACAGAAAAGTGGAAAGCTTTGGAGGAGGCCTTCACCTGAGAGAGGTTCCAGTGTAATATAATGAATTACGTTATTTTTCTTTTCATTATGTCAACTGGAAATAAAAGGCTTTTTAATTTGTTTATACTCGTATATATATGTACAATGTAATGTTACGTGATGTCAAGAAAAATAAATTCATGGTAAATGCCAAATTACTGATAAAATTCTCAGTAGCCTAATTAGTCATGATGAAGTTTAAATATTGGTAAAGTTGCTTAATTTGACATGACTCACGTAAAACAGGTGACGTTAATGTATCATCTTTCCGTGAAGTACTACGTACGTTTACTGGTGGGAGGTTTCTTGTATGCGAGAGGCCGTCTGAGTACTACCGCTTTGCTAGTTATTCTGCCCCCAAGCAGTAGTGCGCAAGCATTACTATGTTCCGGTTTGAAGGGCATTGTAGCCAGCGATATTACTGGGAATTATGAGACTTAACAGCTAATTTTCTCAGGGTGACGAGCACATTGCAGCGCCACGCAGGATTTTGCAAAACAAAGTTCTGGGTGGTGCTGTTATTGTTATGGGCTGGCGTATTGCTTACCATCAGGCAAACGACCAGCTCATCTCGACACTGAGTTACATAAAAAAAGTGGAAACAATCCTTTACTCTATATTTGTTCATACTTAGATTACAATTTGACACTGTATTTAACGGTAGCTCCTCATTGCTTGGCTTCGGTACTTTTTTAGGGAAATAGTTTTTACAGAGAGGTGTTTGGGCAAAGGCATCTTTTAGGCTATTCCTGGTGTATCTTTCCTGCATCATTTTGCGCCATCATCTGGTATCACACCAGCTGTGCCAGATATTCACCCACCAAACAGTAGTGTGCTTTCAAATCGTGTTACAGTTTAAAGCACTGTTCCGAGAGAAATTACTAGGAATTTTGATTATTATTTGTTTCTCTGGGTAATGTGCTCAGTGTCATGTTGCGTAGGATTTTGCAAAACAAAATTTTAGTGAGCACAGCTAGCGCTGCTACGGTTTTGGGCGGGCTTGTTGCTTACCATCAGGTGTTAACCTGCTCGTCTCGCCACTTAGTTGCATAGGTAATAAAAAATATTTTTCTTACTAGCCTAGCCTTGTCGGTGTCGTCTATCTTTTTAAGCTTAGTGTGCTTAAAGCGTTGTTTACTGAATTGTAAATATGCACCTAGCTGATGCAAGCTTAATTTTCAGCAATTCATCATTTTCAGCAGATTCAGATTCAGATTCTTTATTGCTTCCATAGGTAGTACTTGGTGAAATTTGGTAAACGTACAAAGTCTCATATGGACCCCGTCGGGCGAGAGGAGGACGCAATTATTGGCATTACAAAGTCAATAGTTAATTAAAACTTTACCTTCCTCAGTGCAGGTTAGAAATATTCAAAAGAAATGCATATGTAAACGCTATCAAATTCAAATTCAAATTCAAAAGTTTTTTATTGAAGTAACCATGACTCATCAACACAAATTACAATTAAAAAAAATAGAAATAAAGTGTTAACAAATTTATACAATGTAGGAAATTACTTAGATGTCATAATGGTTTTTTTTTTTTACAATACTTATAGACACATCAATGCAAATCACAATAAAAACAAAATAAAAATAGAAACCTAAAATGTTAACTCTCTATCAAAGTCTATAACAAATTACCAAATATATTTAAAGACCTTCCGCTGTCAATTTTCAAAAGAAAGCTGACATTGTGGCTCGCTGAAAAATGCTTTTATGACTTAAATGAATACATGACATACAAAAAAGAACAAATATGAATGATTAATTAATAAATATAAAATCAATTTGATAAATGCTCTTTGTTTTTTTTTAATTATTTCGTATTGAAATTTACATTCATATTTGCTTGACGTCATTGTATGTAATAATTATGAAAGGTAACATTAACTCAGTCAAATTTCAAGTCTCAATTTGACAGTTAATGCTAAATATACTTGACTCCAATCTTTGTTTCATCATATTTTTATTGTTTTTAACTGACATTTAAATTATATTTATTTTCTTTAATGCTTGGCAATAACTAATTATAATACTTGACATTAATTGATTGATTGTGATGTGAAATTTAATTCAATAATTCTATTTTATTAAATATTCTTGCTATTACATTTGAAAATATTATGTTTGCACACCATTGTTGTGATAGGATGTACCGATTCTAATTCCAATTATTACCATCTGCTTTGAACTACATTCTGGCAAATAAATGATGATTATGATTATGATTATTATAATTATAGATTATAATTATAGATAAGCTATCAACGCCTTTATACATTCTTTTTAGTAGATCTATTAATGAAGGGTATGTACCATCTATTTGGAAGAAAGCTTTTATATCACCCATTCATAAAAAAGGGTCGAAAGACCAAGTCACTAACTATCGACCAATTTCTAAGCTTTGCGTTATTGCAAAGGTATTTGAGAAAATCGTGTATGAACAACTATATTCAGCTTTAAGAACTTCGCTTCCAGCGTCGCAGCATGGCTTTCTCAGAGGCAAATCTACAGTGACTAATTTAATCTTGTTGAATGAGTTTGTTACCGAATCTATGGAGAGGGGCTCACAGGCCGATGTAGTCTACACGGATTACAGCAAAGCCTTTGACAGAATTGACCATGATTTACTCCTTATGAAATTACAATTGGCGGGTATCAGAGGAGATCTGCTTAGATGGTTCACTTCTTATATCAATAATCGTTCGCAAGCTGTTGTACTGGGCAACTATATATCTAATTGGATGCACGTTCCAAGTGGTGTTCCACAGGGATCATTGTTAGGCCCCCTCCTCTTCCTGATCTTTGTTTCCGATATTGATGCTTGTTTTCAAAATTCCACACTACTTAGTTTCGCTGACGATATGAAAATTATTAAAGAAGTTAAGTGCGAAGCCGATGCACTAGCGTTACAACAAGACCTTGTCAGGCTTGATATCTACTGTGTCAATAATAAACTCGACTTGAACGTCAACAAGTGCACAGTTATGACATTTTCACGGAAAAGAAAATCAGTTTTACATAATTATCTCTTAAAAGACCAAGTTCTAAAACGTGTATCAGATATGAGGGATCTGGGGGTCATACATGATTCTAAACTATTATTTCAAGATCACATTTCATATATTGTCGGAAAAGCTTCTAAATCACTTGGGTTCATTATGAGGTCCTCTAAGGATTTTAAGGAAATCAAAACTTTAAAAATTCTTTATAGTACCTATGTGCGTTGCCACCTGGAATATGCGTCCCAAATTTGGAACCCGAGATATTCTGTCTATATCGAAAGATTGGAACGCATCCAAAGGAAATTTATACGCTTCATAAATTACCGCACTAAGAGCAATATTAAAGATAAAGACTATTTAAAATCATGTGCCAGGCATCATTTCCTCCCATTAATTCAACGACGTACCACATCAGACATTGTGTTCCTTCTAAAAATTGCTACCTCCACTATCGACTGTCCTGAATTGTTAAATAAAATTAATTTATATGTACCCAGCAGATCTTTCCGAAATAGCCCACTTTTCTCCCTCCCATGTGTAACCACTAACTACCGGCAGAATAGCTATATCTATCGTGCGTGTAAAACCTTCAATGATCTCAGCAACGACATTGACATTGATCTATTTTTCTCCAGCATACCTGCAGTGAGAAGGCAACTGAGTGACAATTTTTTTTATAAATACAAAGATTCTATATAATTTTCGTTTCTTTCCAGTGTTATAAGAATGAGTGCAGATATATTAAAATGAAAGAGTCAAAATTAATTTAAAATTACGTTTACTTTTTAGATCAGCTTATTGTAACTAACATATTACTAACAGTGGAGACTTTTAAATGACTTTGTAATATTTAATTGAGTGCCTACATAGATTTCAATAGTTGATAGTCTTCCTAAAACCTAATAAATAAATAAATAAAATAAAATAAATTATTATAAGTAATATTTTACCAACTTCTAAAAAGTTGGTGGTTCTACGTTCCACTGTATATATATATTTTTATTTATGTTCACCAATTTCTTCGCCACCTGTTGACCGATTTCGATTTCGAGATTTCGAAATTCTTCTTATTGCGTTCAGTTCACTACGAAAAGGTCCCATACAAAATTTTATCGATATTTGACCTTGGACTTCGAAGATACATTGAAGTCGGTTTTTTTTTACTTGTTTGTAATTAGCATCAGCATGGACCAAATATACAAGCATCAGTTAGCAAACTGAGGCTAGTCATAAGACTGATCAAACCACAGATATTGAAAGGGAGAATAATCTGATCTTTGGATGAACCTCATCACGCTATCTACGATGAATAACATGATATACGAGCGAGTATGGCTCAGCGGGGACTCGTGCGCCTTTCGATCCGACGTACCTGGGTTCGAATTCCGACTCGGCCCTGAACCAATGACTTACAGTTAAGTGCAGATTTTGCACGCTCGCTCTAAAACAGTGAAGGAAAACATCGTGATGAAACCCGCTTACGCGCTATGGAGTGGTAGGCTCTGGCCGTGGTTGTAAACGTGTGTGCTGTACCCACCGAACAAAGCCATGCCGTCAAGCGACCTAGTCGTGTTTCGAGATGATGTTCGGTGAACCATCGGGGAGACGGGTCTGAGCAGCCGCTCAACTGCCGTCTCTCTCTAGATCTATGTACTCCATCATAGGCCACATCATCGCTTCACATCAGGCGAGATAGTGGCCAAACATAGATCTATTAAGCGTAAAATATATATATATATATATATATATATATATAATCACGCATTACGCCGATTGTTTACAGAGAAAACCAGTTATGAATATTATGTACTTACAATACCTACGTAAATATATAATATAGTACCAATTTTTGACGTGTTCATTTGACATTTTACCAATAAATTGATTATTGATTAAACTCGTTAGTATGACATTTTGCTTAAATCAAGTCTCGCAGTAAATTTTCGGCGAACATACTATTTCCTGCTGCCCGTCGGCCGTCGCCCGACCTTTTAATTACTTATACATTTTAACAAAAGTATTATAAAAGGTCCGATCCATTACAAAATTATTTATGGAACACTCATATAGGAAATAAAAGCTTACGTAAATACAGTAATGGTAGCTTTGTCGTTGATTACCTACTTACGTTCACATTATGAGGAAATAGTTTTGGTGATCATTTTTAATGCATTCATCATCATCATCATTAGTCCATCAGGTTCCCACTGCTGGGACACGGGCCTTCTCTCATCGAGAGAGTATGGGCCATACACCACGCTAGCCCAATGCGGGTTGGTGGATGTCACATGTCCTTGAATTTTTGTGATAAATTTTTGGACATACCGATTTCCTCACGATGTCCTTTACCGTTTTTACAGCTACTGTAAAATTCGCACATAGCTTACGAAAGTCAGTGGTGCGGGGCCAGCGGGATTCGAACTCAGGTGCGTCGGATCGAAAGTCGCACGTTCACCCACTGAGCCACACTCGCTCTTCTCACTTTAATGCATTAGTGCATATTTATTGTAATCTAACATTCTAAACCAGAAGGAAACTGAAATTGCTCGGATTGAGGATTTAACGACTATCGCGAAGGTGTCGTCGTGAAGGTATTCTGAAGACCTGCGTCTTCAGAATACCTTCACGACGACACCTTACCAACTTGGCCAAAGGGTCACCTGCTCTAACAATCTTTCTAATTTTCTTATTTTCTCGTGCTATGTGGACGATTCTACGTCATCTGTTGTCAATGTAAGTCAGTCTGTTGGCACTACGTTTGAAATACATCTAAAAAGACTACTATAACAATCATCAGTACCCACAAGGGCATGTAAGTTGAATCATCGTATTCCCAACGTCATGGCACCATGTTGCTTCCGCTTTGCTACTTACACTATAGCGCCATGGTAGACATGGCCCATATCACGTATGCTTTAGTATGAACATAATAATTATGATAACTTTGAGACACCAGACTAAAAAGATTTATTATTTATTTATTTATTTTTAGCCGTTAGTGTCCCACTGCTGGGCAAAGGCTCCCCCCAATCTTTCCACTCGTCCCTGTCTTGCGCCAGTTGCGCCCAGTCTGGATAAAATTTGTCGAGCTCGTCCCGCCATCTCCTTCTCGGTCTGCCGCGCCGTCTTCTTGCATTGTCTGGCCTCCAGTCTGTAGTCAACTTAGCCCACAGCGCATTCGGCATACGACAGACATGTCCAGCCCAATCCCACTTCAGCTTAGCGGCTTTCAGAGCTACATCTGCGATCTGAGTTCGGGAGCGCAGTTCAGTGTTTCGGATCCGGTCCGCTCGCTTGACACTTAGAATGCTGCGCTCCATCGCACGTTGGCAAACCTTGAGTTTAGACCTTTGAATGTCTGTCAACGACCAAGTCTGCGCGCCGTAAGTCAAAATGAGAAGGATGCACATGTCCATTAATTTTCGCTTATGTGACATGGGAAGGTGTCGTGGTGAAGGTGAAGGTGAAGGTGTGACATAGGAAGAAAGGGAACCCCTTTCATCAGCTCTTTCATGGACCAGTAGCTCCTCCAGGCATTTTCAGTTCGTCTTTCGACTTCTCTATCTTGTCGTGCCTGGAAGGAAACTATTTGGCCCAGATAGATGTATTCTTGGACATAGTGCATATGTATCTAAAAACTACTAAAAAGATAAAGACTAAAAAGACTAAAAAGATATGTATTATAATTATATAACGGCTACACTCCGTTATGATTGTGTTGGATAACTCCGACCAGGTTCGGACAATTAGGATGTCCTTCCTCCGAGAGTTTGTGCTTTTGATTTGAGTCTACGCTTATGTCTTGATCATGGAAGTAAGCTATCTCCATTCCAAATTTCACTCAAATCCGTTCAGCCGTTGTGGCGTAAAGAGGGAACAAACACACATACACACACACACATACTTATATAAAAACTTTCACATTTATAATATTAGGGTGACGTTATATATTCCAGGATGTGTATTAATTTAATCTAAATTATTTAATTAATTTAATCTAAATTATTACAAAATTTAATCTAACTTGAAACTTTCTCAAAGATTCGATTGGAATCTCTTCATAAAAGATAAAACATCGGTTCTAGTTCATTGAAATGCATAAGTATTTAGTATGAAGCTCAAGGGATCAAAACTCGACGATAGAATCTCAAATTGGATTTTAAGTTCCAGATTTTGAGAATTCTCTGCTAACTTTGTGAAAATGTAATTAGAGGTCTTTTGTTAACATTGATGGTAAATAAAGCTGTTATTTGGTTGGATAATTTGTTTTTCGTAATAATGTTTAACTTGAATTCAATTAGTAATGTTTAATTTAACTTGAATTTGTTTAGTTCTTAAAATGTACTTTCATGGTGTCTGTGCCATTGACATCTTTCTTAAATTAATCAAATTGAGTTTGTCTTATGCGGTCTTACTTCTGGTCCTTCTAGGTCTTCTTCATGCCTGTTTAGCGCTAATTAGTTCAGCCCTCCTGGTATCCAAGGTCATCTTTCCATCTCCTTTTGGGCCGACCGTAGCGCCTCCCATCTTCAGGCCATTGCATTTTGACCTTGACCAGCGATTGGGATGTATAAGGTGCATACGATTAACGTGACTCGCCTAGCCGCACTTAAGCTTCCAGCTCACGTTAATTATTCACGTTATTGAGCGCACCGTGGAGTTTTTAATCCTCTCCGTCCTACCGTCCGTACTTTAGACACCCAGCTAGAACGCTGTGCTCCTTTGCTCTTTCCTTTCCTTTGTCTTCAGATAGGTGATTGATAATAATGACGATCGAGATTCATTTTGTGAGGTCGACTCACGAGTATAATGCATTTTTTAGTAGAATTTCATTTATTATAAGAAAATATCTTGCCATTTCTATAATTCGTTGCGCGAGACATATTGGTTATCCAATAATTGACACGTGGAAACGAGAAACACGCGTAGTGGGTTATATAAGAATACGCACAGGTGACTGAAGAATAAAATATGCACAGGTGACTGATATTTATTAAAATCTCGTTGATTTGTTTCTACATAAGAAATATATTTATGGCACTTAGTGGTTTTCGTAATAAACAAAACAAAACTAATCAAAGTTCCCCTTCCTATAGGGTTAGCAATGCATCGGCTATGTCTTTATTTCGGCCATAGAATAAGTAAATAACATCTGTAACTTATTTTTATGTTGCCTGAAATAAAGATTAAATAAATAAATTTCTAAGTGTTGCAAATTTCCTTAGGCGACACTACGGTGACGCCGTCCATCAGGCGTCTCTTATCTCTTCTACTATAAGAAAGGCTCGCATTCAAATAGTGGGAAAAACGAATTATCATCATCAAGAAGGCCTTGTTTCTCCATTCTAAGATTTAAAAGCCTCTACTCTCCGTCTCCATTCCCGGCGGTCTTGAGCACGGCGCATCGAAGTGCTTGCGTATCATATGTTAGCAAAATATCTTCCATTTTAGAACGACATTCGATCCGCCAAGCGCCATACGCACATACGGTTGTGCGTCAGGCTATAGTTATAGGCAGGTAGTTCTGTGAGAAATCTTGGTGTGTTTATTTTTACCATATCATCATTATCAGCAGCCTACATCAGTCCACTGCTGGACATAGGTCTCCCTCTCACGCTACTGAACGCGAGTTTCGGCTGTTCTTCTCCAGTCACTGCCAGCTACCATTCCAGCTATCATCGTCCCTCAGCCACTTCCGTCCTTGTTCCAGGTGAAGCGTTCTATCATGCTCAAGATGGCTGATGCGTGCGCTGACAGCTCGAAGCAGACACGTTTCCACGAGATGCACGTCCAGAGGCATAACAATGTCAGCATCTTGTACGCTGACATCGTTAACTTCACGCCGCTGTCTGAGCGGCTCAGCGCTTCGGATCTTGTGAAGACTTTGAACGAGCTGTTTGGGCGGTTCGATCAGATTGCTCAAGTAAGTTATAAAAACACTGTATAGGACAAACTTTTTTAGGTTAAAATTACAAAAATAAAATGCGACGTAATATTTTACCAAAGCGCGCGCATGGGTAGCAGCGCGCGGTTCGCCGCATTATATTTTTGATTAAAATAAATAAATATGTCTAAAATAACTATGACCTGCTGTTCTACTCCTCTTCTCCGGAGTTTTCCACTCCTGGCAGCACCCGACTTGCTGCAACTGCTACAAATACAAAGCTGGAAACGTTTTGGATTCTCCATAACATTATGCTGAGCGCACACCTTTTCTGTCTGCACTGTAACTACACGACAGGAATCTACATTTACGTTATACTTTATGCTATGTCATTAATTCACAGGTTTCTAACCCTTACATAAGCTTGTGTTTTTTTTTACCTAAATGTAAGACATAAATGGTATTTGACCAGTTTGATCGCTGGTATGCTCGGTTATTTTTATCTTTGGTGATTTGTTTTTGTGGTAATATTGAAAATGGAAAGAAAAGAACTTAATTGACAGGACCAATGGTGTCAGCTGCCTTGACCTTTCAATTTTCGTAGAGTAAGGACAAATCTTTGGGAAAGCAACCATGACGTACGGATAAGAACGAACTTCGAATGGAGCGCTACTAAATTCTTATATTGTTGTTTACCTCGTAAAGTTTACTTAACTCTATTTTATTATAATTTATATAACCAAACGTGAGGTAACAAAATTCGGATTGCACTATAATAATATTCTCAAATCTCAATCAAATCAATGGCTCAAAACTCTGAGTAGAATGAGGCTCGAACAGCCTCATTCTACTCAGAGTTTTGAGCCATTCTGCCCCTTATTTGAAATGCAATTTCCCAGGTTCATTGTTGTTTAAAACGAGTTTGCTCCAGGCTCAGAGCCATACATTTTGTATGATGCGTTCCAAGGCTATACATTTCAAAGTCCATCGGTGGTAACTAGGATTACTAGAGCAAATGATAGAAAAAAATGCACCAGTAGGTAGATATTTGTTTTTCTGGGTGTCTGGGTGTTTTGGACCATGTTCCTCGTAGTTCCTGGTTTCTTAGATACAGGAATCCTAGTTTGGAGCCAGGAGGCTATGTGATCGTCATTTTTTTTTTAATCTTCTGAATAATCTTTATTCAATGTAATTTGTAAGAAAATGTAATTTCAAAACTAGTCGTGCGATAACTCCAATCTTATTTAAACACAATTTCAAAATAATATCTTTCGTCTTTATAGTCCATTGGAGTGTGAACGAGTGTAACCACAGTCTAGTAAATAATTACATATGATTTACTACAATATGATAAAACTATGGATAGCTGAGAGTAAAGGATGATACGTGTAGACATAGAACAACATAATTTTTTTACCCGAGAGTGTTGATTACTGAAACGTCTTTGAAAGTGTTGGAAGATAATCCCGTCTCTTAGTTTAGTGTTTTCAATAATTTATTGAACTTCTATATAATTTTAAGCATCATCACATCATCAGCTTAATTCTGTTTACTGCATAGACTCCAATTAAACAAGCCGATACCCGCGACTCCATCCTCTTAGAATCAGGTGTAGGATTATTATAGTTGTTCACATCGGAGCTATTTATATTTTCTGAGATGTAATGACATCCTATGTTTTAAGTAAGATCATATGCATATATAATCTATATACCCCTGTGCCGAACTAGTTCAGTAGTTATGACTAGTCATTGTTTAACAAACATACATACATGTGTAACTGTCGGATTTCTAATATTTATTTATTTAGAAGACCAAGCATTATGATAAAATAATAGTACAAATATTAAAGGATTACAGTAATACAGCCAATAATAGGTCTCCTTATATAAATACAAAAGTTATTTCCTACATACAACTTTGTTCACATAGCTGATGAGTAAGTATATAGTGAGACAAAAAAGGTATACAATATACGGTAATACGGGTAGGTATAGTGTTTATGTGTGTATGTATGCGAGTGAATGAATGTGTGTGAGTGTAAGGACTGAAATGTGAAGTATGAATGACTGTGTGTGTAGGTGTATCTATGGTGTTTAGTTGTAATATCATATAGATACAATATACGGTAATACGGGTAGGTATAGTGTTTATGTGTGTATGTATGCGAGTGAATGAATGTGTGTGAGTGTAAGAACTGGAATGTGAAGTATGAATGACTGTGTGTGTAGGTGTATCTATGGTGTTTAGTTGTAATATCATATAGATGCTCCAAGCGGTTTCACCCGCAATTTCCCCGAAAAGTATTCTATGTTCTGTTCCAGGACCGTCAGTCCTTGCATATAACATCTAAATCCGTTCAGTAGTTTTTGCGTGACTGAGTGAACAAACATCCATCCATACCAGGCCTAGCGCACTCCGCACTGTAGGTACGAAGCTACAAGTACAAAGCCAAACACCAACGGCGGGTCGCCCATCGTTACACGTGCCGCGTCAGAAGAGTTAAGAGCTATGCAATAGAAAGAGAGGCGCTCTGTAGGTTATATGACTGGTAGGTATGCAGCGCTACGCGAGCTGAATTGAATTTTAATGCGTCATAGCAAGAGTCGCTATTTGTTTAACTTTCTTTACGGAGTGATGCTTTTGTCCCTTAGTATTCTGTGTCCATACTCACAAACATTCGCATTTATATATGTTAGTAGGTTAAGGATTTATTTATTACTAGCTGCGCCCAGCGGTTTCACTTGTGGTGTCCCGGGATAAAAGTTAGTAGCCTATGTTTTTATAGCTATTATCCAGGATATATAAGCTATCTTTTATCCAAATTAATTTTTTCTCAATCCGCTGAGCAGTCATGAGAAGAAGTAACAAACACACAAACACACCCTCACCCATACATACAAACTTTGGCATTTATAATAGTAGTGTGATTTTTCTAATGTCATCGATTGGAGCACAAAATGTAATGCACTAAACACTAGTGCAAACACTAGTGGTTTCACCCGCGGTTTCTCGGGACAAAAAGTAGCCGATAGTTTAGTCCAGGGTATAATATAAACTATTTCCATTCCCAATTTCACTCAAATCTGTTTAGCTGTTACAACGTGAAGAAGTAACAAACACACTTACATACAAACCTTTGCATTTATAATATTATGGTGTGATGTGATAATTTACATATCACAGATTAAATAATAGTACTACGGTACTACCCGGTAGTAATATTACCTATTCTGTAGATACCTAGCTTGAAGCACCTTGAAGGACGTTCGCATTCCATCAGGATTCAGATTCGCACTTGTTTGTGTCAATTGTGTAAGGGATTTCCTTGTAGACGTCAGTTGGAATAGCGGTTGTTTATTCATTAAATGTCTGACTAAAAGGGAGTGTTATGAATTCAACATTCTTGTTGTGACAAAACAACTCAACCGGTAATGTTAAGCGAGATTTTTTATAACGATAAGTTGTAAGTACAGAAATGAAGATAGGGTAGAATGGCGGAATAAAGTCAATAAGAGTTATGATATTGTTTACGCAAATAAGGCGTGGCACTGCCATAGTCTAGCAAATCATATGCTAGACTGTAGCAATGCGCACTATTAGGTACTCTGTGGTAATGCCCTGATTTTTATTCACTAAACTTGTCACAGTCCGACGGTGCTAAATAATTATTTTTGGTTTTAAGCTTTATTTAATTTTTTTAATATTATTGCGTGATATTAAGCCCTTATGGCATGCGTGATATAATGAATAGAAATGTAATAATCTACTTTTTAAAATTAATTTATTATTTTTAATTAAAACACGTGTCATGGATTCCCAAGACGGACATACAACGTAGCGACGCTGCTATGTTTGTTTCAGTGGGACTTTGAAATTGAACTTATTAAAATTAAAAAGTTAAAGTTATTGTGTTATTTCTTGTGATAGTAATGACGATTAATAATCGTGCTGAATTGTTGTTTGTTTACGATGTTTTCATTTGAATAACCAACGCCTGTTCATTTTATAAGAGCAAAATCACAAAAGTGTAATGCAGACATCTTTTTGTTTATATTGGGCCAACACAAAAACGCAGTTAAACCACGGATTATGTGTTCATTCGTAGATGTTAGTTTATACAATTTTATTTTATTTCAAATAATGGTCAGACAAATTTTACGTAAAAAGAACGTACATAGGCACGCGCGAGTCAAAAACTTAAAAACTAAATAAGGAGTCCATCGCGATCGACCCCGCTTCTAAAAGTGCCCATCAAACAGGCGGCATTTCCCCGCTGGATCGCTAGCGAGATGCGTTGGGCTAAAATATGTCCCGACCGCGGGTCCCGACCTCTCTCCTTTAGCCGACGCCCTAACTCGGCCACGAACTTCTTGGCATCAGACCCCCACGAGCCCGCAGTTTCGACGGCAAACGGGACGAACTCGTACGCCGATTCCAGACCTGCGTATTTGCGGCGTTTTGCCTTTGCTGCCGCCTCAGCTCCCGCACCGGCTACTTGCTGAGAAGCGGACAGATGGCACGTGGCGTGGTGGTTATTTTATTTTATTTTATTTTTATACAATACAAATTACAGAATCAATTTAACTCACGGTTTACCTTCGATTTCAAGTTAGCGTAAGTGGCATTAAGGAAGCATTTTTTTATGTATCTGAATGACAAGGCGAGCAGGTCGTTTGCTTGATGGTAAGCAGTACGCCTGCTCATAACAGTTGCAGCACCACCCTGAACTTGTTTGTTTTGTGGACAAAGCAGCGTAGTGCGCGGCACTGCACTGCGTTCGTCATCCTGAGACAATTAACTCTGAAGGCTCACAATGCCCAGTAGGTAATTTTGTTGGCTACAATGCCCTTCAAAGCAGAACACAGTAATGCTTGTGCACTACTACTTGGCGGCAGAATAATTGTCAAAGCGGTGGTACCCACCCAGACGCCCTCTCGCATACGAGACCTAACACCAGTTCCTGCACTTGCAGAGGCGCATTTTTTGTGCTTACTTGCAATGAACCTTTTGATTTTGATCAAATTATGTCTTATTCCCTACTATTTTACTATTCATATATATATATTTCATATATATTTATTTATATGAAATATATTTATTATTTTTCATATATATTTTTTTTATTATTTTACTATTCCCTGAAATAAAATTATTATTATGAGAAGTCGTCAACACTATCGCATTGTGAGTCGATCCCCTTCCTAACGGCACTTCTCGAACAGCTGGATTGATGGCTGCAAACAGTTACAATAGTTTTAAAGTCGACGTAGCAACAGCTTTACATAGATCCAGTTACTTGCTTCGGTTGATGGAAAGTATTTTGATCCAAATAACAACTAACTATTTGGAATAATTGTAGTTTTATAGATATACTCGTATCCTTAGAAATACTAAAATATCGCAATGTTTTCATAATTGAAATATCAGTTTCTTTTTCGATATAAATGATGAAAATGAAGAACATGGAAAGCGGGCGAAGGATAAAGGTAAAAGGTACCGGGGCAAATCCTGTCTGGAATGGTATTTTGACATACCCTACAATTCCAAAAAAGATTTTACAATGAGAGGTGAAATACTTGCCAATTCGATAAAAACAAATGAAATGTTCAATTATGTTATCTTATAGCGCAATTACTTTTGAGTAATGTTTTTTTATTTTACTTAGTATGTCGGCAAACATAATACGGGCCACCTGATGGTAAGCGGTTACCGTCTTCTATGGATATTCAAATTCAAATTCAAATTCAAATTCAAATTGTTTATTGCTAGAATGTTGTATATACAAAGATGACAAATTAAAATAATTCCTAACATTCTACCATGACAATGGTGTGCAATATTAACATAATTTCAAATAACATAATCAAATTAAATTCAAATTGTTAGATTATTATAGGTTGATTTTAATTAATGTCAAAATGTCGTCAATAAAAATGTCAGTATTCAAAATTTTATGAAAAATGTAATAAAAATTAGATGTATATAAATTAAATAGTTATATTAATATTTCAACATTAATTAATTACAAAATTTATTCAATTAATTAATAATAATGCAGTACAATGAGTAATAATAATCAATTAATTAATAATTTGTCGTCGAAAAATTCTTGAAGGCTGTAATAACATTTAGAGATTAGGAAGTTCTTTAATTTTTTTATAAAAGTTGTTTCCATACTTTCCTTTTTTATTATATCAGGTATTTTATTATAAATTTTAACGGCCATTGCGTTTGGACCAGAACTGTGTATTTTTAGTTTTGAGCTGGGTATAACCATTTTGTGTACATATCTTGTGGCAAAACGTCGCGGTTGGTCTACAGTTTTATTGAAGTATTGGGGGTACTTTTTTACAAATTTTGAAATTTCTAATATATATATGGATACTACGGTTAATAATTTGTATTTAATAAAATATGGTTTACAGCTTTCGGTGTTTTTAATGTTGGCAAGAATATCTGCCGCACTAGAGGCATTGCTAATGCGTTGCTGGTTGTCGGCCCTTAAGGACTCTATTAATACCCCTTTTAAAGGACTCCACGTTGTAACTAAAAGGAAATCCTGACGAAGATAGGTTGTTTCACATTTTACAAGTGCGAGGAAGGCAAGTGCGAGTGATGCGAGTACGGGAAGTCCAGTTTTGCAAGTTGTGGCGGTCAGTTTTTGACGAAGATGATGTATTTAAAAGAAAAACTAGTAACAACTGGAAGGAGGTGCTGTAAAATTACTTCGTTCCAGTAAATGGACTCATGTGAAGCATTCGCACTGTCTAATACTTGATAGATGACTCTTTATCGTCAAATCGTGAAGTTGTCGACCTGAAATGTAAAATGAAAGCTCAGTGGCGCTAAAAGATAATCCTGAAACGTTTAGCTTGACAAGATTGTGCTGTAAGTTTTATGAAATGAAAAGATTTTATCTTAAGCCACTTTGATTGTTCTATTCAGAGTGAAAGAATTCATTGTAAGTTCAGATTTTCTATAGTGGCAACATTCAAAATTTTGATAAATTGTACTTCTACCACCACAATTAGCTTTTAAGTAAAAGCTATTGTCATGGGGTGATGAGCACAGTGCCAGTGCAGTGACGCGCAGGATGTTGGAAACCAAAGTTCTGGGTGGTGATGCAACTGATACGGGCTGGCGTGTTGCACGACTGATAGAGTGGGAAACCAGGAAATATAATATAAAAGTATGTTTTAAGCCAAAGTTGATGCCTGAGACAATATGCCCAGTAAAGAAAAAGCTACGACATTGCTCAATTGGGCAGAGCCTTTTCCGAGCTGAAGGATGATTGTGATGCGGATTCAAGCCTCAGCTGTTGGTGCTATTTTATCTTTTCGAAAAACCTTGTGAGTTTAATAAAATTCCAGATGTATTAAAAAACTCGAGAATTAAAATGTCTAAATCATAACCCTTTATCTCCCGGCACAATCAATCATCCTAGAAGACAATGGCTCATTGTTGCATTCACTTCCATCAAGCGGAGTGAGGACACTTTGTTCTAGTGTCTGACACTTCGAAGAGAATTTGTGAAAGAGATCGATAAAAAAGATGAACGGACAACTTTACTGTGAGAAGAGTAGGTCTCGGGTTGTAACGTTCCGTACCATTATAACATGCCACTATGATTTGAGTCGAGTTATATATGTTGAGTGGAGTTGAGTATTTTGAGTCGGTTTGAATTTTGAGTCCGTTGTAGTTTCGACTGAAGAACATTATTTTGTCGAATTATGTTCATTGAAATGAAATAGGGCATTAAGATAGATAAGATAAGATAATTTTTATTGCCAAAAAAGGTATATTACAATTTTTCTTACAAATGGTACAGAATATAACTTATTATCTAAAATAAATGAGAGTTATCGGCGATCCCCAAACTAAACACGAGGCCTGTGTCTTGGGGGTCGAGTGCAATTTTACTGTTTTACCAAATTAATTTTATTTTGTGATTAAAGTATGTAGGCTTTATGAAAAAGTATATGGCAACTAAAATGAATTAATGCCTTAACAAATGGTAGTGTAGGATGGGTAAGTAAGGTGTATGTTTATTTTACTTAAATGTTAAACTAATTAAATAGGAGTCCAAGTAATATACGTAAGAGATAGAGATCGTGGATGGGGGTGTAAATGTAATGTGTAATGTGTGTGTCTGAGCGTGATGAAATGTGGGTGTGGTGAGGGTGAGTGAGTGTGTGTAAGTGAAGCGTGAGAGTTAGTGCGCGCTAGGTAGATATTAAGTCTTCAGTATCGGCATAAGTAAGTTTAAGTAGCCATTCTTTGAACGATTAGAAGAGTATTAGTTCGACAGAAAATACTTCGACTACACAAACGGCCTCAAAGACTAGGTTAGGTTATGTTAAAGCAGTGACCACACATCGCCAGAAAGTGAAAAGATTTTTTTTTATATTTATAGGCTTGCGTTTGATCGCTACCTCACCTATTGTTAAGTGACGATGCGGTCGAAGATGTAGCGCGCTCGCCTAGAAGAAACCTGTTCACTCTTGTCTTAAAGACACCCAGAATCTTTGTGACGTCAAAGTATTTTCTGTCGAATTATGTTCAGTCGAAACATTGACTTGTCGAACTATATTGTTTCGTGTGTCGTGTCGAAATAAACAACTGTCGAAGTTCAGAGGGACACCCACTAAATCATCATCATCATCAGCCTATTGCAGTCCACTGCTGGACATAGGCCTCTCCAATTGCACGCCACTGAGCACGATCCCCGGCTACTCTCATCCAGCTGCTGCCAGCCACCTTGCGAAGATCGTCGCTCCACCTTGCCTGAGGGCGTCCTACACTACGTTTGCCAATTCGCGGTCTCCACTCTAGAACACGTCTACCCCAGCGGTTATCGGTTCTGCGGCTAATATGTAAGGCCCACTGCCACTTCAGTTGACTAATTCTGTGGGCTATGTCAATGACTTTGGTTCTCTGTCGGATAACCTCGTTCCGGATATGATCCTTCAGAGAGACTCCAAGCATAGCCCTTTCCATAGCCCGCTGAGCGACTTTAAATTGGTGAACCAGTCGTACCGTGAGTGTCCACGTCTCGGCTACTCACTAAATACTGTCTTTTTATGTTCTCAGGAGAACCAATGCATGCGGATCAAGATCCTTGGAGACTGCTACTACTGCGTCTCTGGACTGCCAGTGTCCAGACCCAACCACGCTTACAACTGCGTCAATATGGGGCTGCAGATGATTGATGCGATCAGGTTCAAATATTCATAAAGTAGAAAGAAAAATATAATTAATTGAAGGTTGAAGGGCATTGTAGCCAGCGAAATTACTGGGCATTATGAGACTCAACAGCTGATTGTCTCAGGGTGACGAGCGCAGTGCAGCGCCGCGCAGGATTTTGCAAAACAAAGTTCTGGGTGGTGCTGTTTTTGTTATGAGCTGGCGTATTGCTTACCATCAGACAAACGACCAGCTTGTCTCGTCATTCAGTTATATAAAAAGAAATGGTTTCACCGCAGTGCTGTCTATGTATAACCATTCAGTCGCAATTTTGCTAAGTTTTGCACTGCACTGCGCTTGTCATCCTGAGACAATTAGCTCTTAAGTCTCATAATGCCCAGTAATATCTTTAAAAAAAATAATCAGCCATCCTTTGCCCTGCAGTGGCAAGGCAAGTAAATCGCTGATAATAATAATAATAAAACCTTCCGGTTCAAATTTGTGAACTTAAATGACTTGGTTCACCTTTAAAAGAAACACCAGTATTGCTCCGCGTGTTGCAGGTGTCCATAGGCGACGGTAACCGCTTACCATCCAGGCTGACTGTCTGTTTGTTTGTCTATAAATGATATAAACAAATATTAAAAAAAAAAACACTCAGAAGCAAATTATTGAGTGCAGTTGAGTGCAATTGATCTGGGATATCCCTTTTCAAACAGAAATAATCGCCATTCTCGTGTTCCAGGTTCGTCCGAGAAGCAACCGGCTTCAACGTTGATATGCGTATTGGCATTCACACTGGCAACGTGCTGTGTGGCGTGCTGGGACTGCGCAAGTGGCAGTTCGACGTCTGGTCCGACGACGTCACCTTAGCTAACCATATGGAGTCCGGAGGTATTGCTGGGTAAGTCATGAATTATTTAAAAAGCAAACGGGAACAAAAAAACGTCAAAAATATCAACATCATTATCATTAAGTTCTTACTGCTGGGACACGGGCCTACTCTCATAGAGAGAGTATGGACCATAATCCACCACGTTGGCCCAGTGCGGGTTAGTGGATGTCACATGTCCTTGTTTTGTAATTTTTGTGATGAATTCTTGGACATACCAGTTTCCTCACTATGGTTTTAGAGCAAGTGTTAAGATCCGCACACAGAAAGTCATTGGTGCAGCCAGCAGGATTCGAACTCGGGTGCGTCGGATCTAAACTCGCGCGTTCTCCCACTGAGCCACACTCACTCTAAACATGTAGATTGTCAAAAACATAAAGATCAGTATTTAAATAAAGTTTATTTAGTCCAATTTCTATTATATTATTTATATTCTTTTAGTTACACAAATTAAAATTTGATTCTATAATCGACGTGGGTTTTAATAACTTTATATATTAGATTATATCCCGAAGCTATAATACTTACAAGATTTGTTTTAGTATTAATAAAACGTAGGTATCCAATACCGTCGAAGAATATATTAAGGTTATGAGCATTTTTGTTGATATTTTTTCTACATTTTCCGACGTAATTATGTTTTGTATATAAAAATGTATGTAATATAAATATTGTGACTTGTTATTGAAGCTTAGCCTGGGAAATGGGCTTCTGATATTTGTTGTTATTTGTCCCGTTTTTATTTATATTATTATATACAAAACAAATTATATCCTTACAAACATATCTTAATACAAAAAAGTAATATTACGGTCTGTGTTAGCCTCGAGAAATCCTATTATGTATATTACTTACACAAAAAGATAGTGTCTTCGCCTTAATAGAGACAGTAAGAAAAGTGGTAATGAACACATTCTTAGTTTTACTCTACTTAGCAGTTTAAAAAAATCTACTGCCGGAATTTTATTTCAGAATTTAGAATAAGATTTTTTCAATATACGCTAGAATTATAGGTATTACAAAACATACTAATATTACAAACCAGGTATAAATAAATCTACTCTCCATCAATGATCACGGGGTTATTTCAAAGTCAACAATACCATAAAAAAATCTGGTTGCACTGCAACTGTTACGGGAAGGCATGACGCTTCAGGTACGACTTTCTCTGAGCCTGGCTCTGGCTTCCTCGTTTCATTTCACAGTTGTATAAAAAAACTGGTCAAGTGCGAGTCGGACTCGCGCTCGTAGGGTTCCGTACCATTATCTATAAAAACGGCAGCAGTTTGTTGTAGTTTTGGGAGCCCCCTTAAATATTTATTTCATTCTGTTGTTTAGTTTTTATTGTTATAGCGGCAACAGAAATACATCATCTGTGAAAATTTCAACTGTCTAACTATCACGGCTCATGAGATACAGCCTGGTGACAGACAGACAGATGGACAGCGGAGTCTTAGTAATAGGGTCCAGTTTTACCCTTTGAGTACGGAACCCTAAAAACAGAGTATCCCATGCACCACTCTAGTCAATACACAAACATAAGAACTTCAGAAGTAATAGAGATATTGTAAACTTCCAGCCGCGTCCACATCACAAAGCCGACTCTGCTGCAGCTGGGTGGCAGGTTCGAAGTGGAGCCAGGGGATGGAGCTTCAAGGGAGGGGTACCTGGCTGACCATAAAGTGGAGACCTACCTCATTGTTCCTCCTAAGGTATAATTCATTTTATAATAAAAAACCGACTTCAATTCTGATGTATCTTCGAAGTCCAAGGTTGAATATCGATGAAATTTATATGGGACCTTGTAAGTATACTGAACCTGAAGAATATAAATCGGTTTATAAATGACAGAGTTCTGAGGTAACAAACATGTAAAAAAAAATACAGTTGAATTAAGACATGGAGTCAAACACAACAACAACATGACATGACAAAGTGGAGTCCTTTAAAAGGGGAATTAATAGAGTCCTTAAGGGTCGGTAATGCATCAGCAATGCCTCTGGTGCTGCAGATATCCATAGGTGACGGTAACGGCTTAACATCAGGCGGGCCGTCTGCTTGTTTGCCGACATATTAAATAAAAAAAAAGAACCGCCTCCTTTTATTTAGTCGGTTCCAATATTTTTTTGTGTGGAACCAAAAACCAAAACATTGTGTTTGGAATAAAAAAATCTATTGACTGGGACTTGAACCCGCATCACATCATTCGTTAGGTGAAGGAAAGTCTGCCCAATTGATGTACAGATCAGTGACCACCGTAGGCTTCTTCCTTTGTAAAAACAGAGGCATAGACTCAATTATGTTTTTTTATGGAATGAGACGAGCAGGTCCTTCACCTGATGGTAAGCAAAACGCCTGCTCATAGCACCACCCGGAACTTTGTTTTGCAAAATCCTTCGCGGCACTACTCTGCGCTCGTCACTCTGAGACAATTAGCTCATAAGTGTCATAATGCCCAGCTGCTACAAGCCCTTCAAACCGGAGTAATGGTTGCGCACTACTGCTTCACGGCAGAATAACTGGAAAAGCGGTGGTACCTACCCAGATGGGCTCTCGCATACGAGAAACCTACCACCAGTACGAGAAACCTACCATATTTAACCACATAGAGGCCGTAAGATATTTTTATCTGAGGCAAATTGAACATCCCTTAGAGAAACGTGTGCGAGGAACAAAATTGCGACTAAAATACATTTTCTCATAATCCCAATGATGGATGTCTCTGCTACGAATCAACAATGTCGCACTTCCATTCAAAGAAATAAATGTAGGTGTACGAATGTGATTTATATTCCTACCTGCTGCTAATAATGTTGTTGCTAAGAGATCATTCTCGAATATACCTACGCTAACTCGCAGTGATATTATATATACGATATTATTTATAATATAACTCTCTTTGCTTCGTTCCTTTTCACGACTAAACCGATCTTGATGAAATTTGGCACTGTGCCAGTATTAAAGATTTTCTGTTCTGTAGGCCGGAGAAGGATAAATGTCCTATTCTAGGATCTAAAGTATGTACCTACATATCAAAATTCATCAACATCCGTTTAGTGGTTATGGAGTTAGGAGAGTAACAAACTCTATATCTCTCTCTTTCTCTCTTAGACACCCACATCCAAACGCACATACATACTGGCACAGTGCCAGTATTCAAAATTTTCTGTTCTGTAGGCCGGAGAAGGATAAATGTCCTATTCTAGGATCTAAAGTATGTACTTACATATCAAATTTCATCAACATCCGTTTAGTGGTTATGGAGTTAGGAGAGTAACAAACTCTATATCTCTCTCTTTCTCTCTTAGACACCCACATCCAAACGCACATACCTATACACACATCGACACACACACTTTCACATTTATAATATTAAGTAATAAGATCATTTATTTATTACAACTACTTATATTTTTATAAGAAATGCGAATCACAGTTACTTGATCGTTCTAAGATATGGCTCGTGATGAAAAGCCGCGAAAAACCGGAGTCAAATAAATCAACTATTCATGTTCTAGCACATTGTCTCATCTTAGTTTCGAAGCTATCGGTCAATGTAATCACTAAGTAATATCATTATCAGTTTCCACTTTAATATCCTAAAAAAAAGCTCAAGCACAAGCATTTGTTTCGTGTCTGAGTGTTGTGGGACCATAGTCCTCATAGTTCCTGGTTCCCTAGATACAGGGAATCCTGGTCGCCCTTTGTCAGGGGAGGTCTCCGTACTCTGAAATACAAGTGTTTTACATAATTCGGGTACGGTTACCTCTTTTAGACACTGTGGTCTCCGGGATTGTGTGTCTCGTACGTTTAAGTTAACTTTTGATTTAGGTCTTGCATGTAAATAATTATAATAACTGTGTACGTCTCCTCGCTAAAAATCAAAATGTAATCCTGCCATTTATTTATTTATAAGCATTTTGAAAATAAATTATTTATTTATTATATGATAGGGAATCCTAGTTAGGGGTCAGGATCTATGTATGTGATCGTTGGGCGTTATCATCATCATCATCATCATCATCAGCCCATCACGTTCCCACTGCTGGGACACGGGCCTTCTCTCATAGAGAGAGAATGGGCCATAATCCACCACGCTGGCCCAGTGCGGGTTGGTGAATGTCACATGTCCTTAACTTTTTGTGAAAAATTCTTGGACATGCCGGTTTCCTCACGATGTTTTCCTTCACCGTTTTAGAGCGAGTGTTAAATCCGCACATAGCTTAAGAAAGTCAGTGGTGCGGGGTCAGCGGGATTCGAACTCGGGTGCGTCGGATCGAAAGTCGCACGAGCTCCCACTGAGCCACACTCGCTCTTACGCTCTGTCTGGCTCTGTCGCTCGGGCGTTATCCTTCGTTCAAAACTCAAAGTGAAGGCCTGGCTTGGCTTTGTTTGGGTGATGAAGGTCAAAACAAAGCGCTTGGTGCGAGCAGGAGGGATGTCAACCATAAATTGATGACTGCTTGCCGTACGTATGGATGTCCGATGATGGGGATAGCGCAATTGGTAGTTCATGTATTTACTTTCTGGCAGCAGGAAAACCTGTAGGCAAATATGTTTATCATTATCGTCATCAGCCCATTTCGTTCCCTATGCTGGGACACGGGTGTTCTTTAACATATTATGTTTAGTAGTTTTACAAAACAATAGCTTCTCTACTACCAAACCAATGTATCACACGGCCAATATTCGACATATCGATTCCAGTTGCGAATCGAGTGTATATTCGATTTCTCGTCATTCGATTGACTACGCGTCGGGATAGCCAATAGGGTAGGTATTTGTTGGATATTTGTCGAACGGGAGAAATGGGTATATTTTTGTGGGTAGTCAGTGGAAATATTCGATCAGTAGCGTTTGAAGTTGACTGATGCTATCAATATTGGTTTAGTTTCACTTCTGAACACACGTTTTCCTCAATTTATTTATTTAATCTTTATATCAGGCAACATTAAAATAAGTTATTTACTTATTCTACGGCCCATATAAATATATACCTTAGAACTAACATACAATATTTCATATATTTTTTTATGTAACTGAATGACGAGACGAGCTGGTCGTTTGCCTGATGATAAGCAATACGCCAGCCCATAACATTAACAGCAACACCCAGAACTTTCTTTTGCAAAATTCTTCGCGGCGCTATACTGCGCTCGTCACCCTGAGACAATTTGCTGTTAAGTCTCATAATGCCCAGTTATTTCGCTGGCCTTCAAACCGGAACACAATAATGCTTGCGCTCTACTGCTTGGCGGCTGAATAACTGGAAAAGTGGTGGCCCACCACCCACCCAGACGGCCTCTCGCATACGAGAAACCATCATATAATGTTTTCTATTTTTTCGACTTCAAAAAGGTAGGCAGGATGTTTTCAATTCGACCTGCTAGTGTTTTATTTTTTAATTTTTGACCAGATACGACAGCGATACGACAGCGGACTTGTCCTCGATATATGTTTGTGTCGCATTGACATTTTGTCGTACGAATAACTTAATATTCCCACGCCCTACCATGTTGCCAAATAAAAAGGTGTACGCGGTACGACATCGATATGACATCCATAAGGCAAGTGTCGTACCACTGTCGTGTCGCTGTCGTACAAGTTCAATGAGGAAGCAGCCTAAAAAAAAGTTCAGTACTATAAAACATTTTGCGCTATTTAGATGACTTTATTAACTCAACATTGCCAAGATCCACCCAATCTCAAACTTTATGAACAGATGTCACAAACCCCTAACCGAATAACGTCCAGTGTTAGTCAAAGTTTGTCTACTAACTTACTCCTATCGAGTGGCGACAACTTGAATTTATAGGTCTCTAGAGAAGGTCTTGAGCTCTACACGTTTATTAGCATAGTTTGACAATCAGGGAGTATTACTAGGGTTCTTTGGGTCGGATGTTTCATTTTAATTGTGAAGTTAGTTCTCAAACTTTAGTGCCAGTTTCTTGGTGGCATTGTTACTGCATCAATAATAATCTTATACTAGTCAAAGTTTCAAATTGTAAGCAATATACGACTCGGGTGGGGTTCGAAGCTGTGACCTCCCACCTATAGCTGGCGAATACGATAACCAACTATGAACAACACAGTAATGCTTGCGCACTACTGCTTGGTGGCAAAATAACTGGAAAAGCTTTTGTACCTGACGGTCACCCGCATGCGAGAGACCACGAGTAAAATATATTACAATAAAATATATTATTGTGTTTGGTTGCAGCTCCAAATAGGTACGACAGTTAATTGTTATTTCAAATGAACTGTTCATTAAACTCTTTGTTTGCAACTCCAACAATATTTATTTATCTATTTGCATCTCTCCAACACATTCCGCAACAGCGGCGTTGAACAAACATTTGCATAATTGTACACTAGAACTAACTTTTCATTTCGCGTAAAATGGCAGAATTATTCTGTTTCCCTTTTTGCGAGCTCTCTGTAGAGTTATTTGCTGTTTTTATGTGAACTATGCATTAGTGAAAATTAAATACGAACGCTAAAATATAGCGTAACCACATTTGTTATACAGGAACCTCGTTTCATATCAAACAGTCGTTTAATATGTGAAAAATCAGTTTAATATGTCAAAAATCTGTTTTTACAAGCTTTGAATTAAATCAAGCTTTTAATAATTTTTTTGCAATGTTAAGAATCTTAATGTTTGTTTGGGTCAAGTTATGCAAATTGAATCAGAACCACTTCCTCTTATCCTACAGAGTTGAAATTTAGCAAACCTGTCAAAGTTCGATGAAAATGCAATATTAGATATGGTAGCCTTCGATCATATATGGTAGCAGTCACCTGATCTGAGGATGGAGCCGGAAGGTGGGCACTGGGCAATGGAACTCCTTGACGGATAATCGTAAACTAATAGTGTTTGGGCTCATTTTAATCTGCTCGCGGTTCCGATGACGAATTTTTTAAAAGCTTGTCTTGAAAAATCTTGTTGCTGGCTGTACAGTTGGAAGACTATTCTTATTACAAACTACAGATAAAAAAATATTATGTAGGTACATAATTAATTTTCAGAAAAAAACAAAATCGACTTCAATGTATCTTCGAAGTCCAAGGTCAAATATCGATGAAATTTATATGGGACCACTTCTATACTGAACCCAGCGCAAAAAGAATTTTGCAAATCGGTTTCTAAATGACGGAGTTCTGAGACAACAAACAAAAAAAAAGTAACAAAAATTCAAGAATAGAGAACCTTCTCCATTTTTGAAGTCGGTTTAAATAGTGACCGTTTTAATGCCATTTTTTATGTAACTGTAAGACGAGACGAGCTGGTCGTTTGCCTGATGGTAAGTAATACATACGCCAGCCCATAACAATAACAGCACCACCCAGAACTTTGTATTGCAAAATCCTGCACGGCGCTGTACTGCGCTCGTCACCCTGAGACAATTAAGTGTTGAGTCTCATAATGCCCAGTAATTTCGCTGGTTTCATTGCCCTTCAAACCAGAACCCTGTAATGCTCGCGCAGTACTACTTGGCGGCTGAATAACTGGCAAAGCGGTGTTACCCACCCAGACGGCCTCTCGCATACGAGAAACCTACTACCAGTATTTATGTTTAATATATTTATGGAAAAAAAGTGTCAAGTGCTCTCCTACCTCCCCTATGTATTATCAGGTCTACCGCACTCCGCACTGTAGGTACAAAGCTACACATAGCCGGACACCGACGGCGGGTCGCGCGTCGTTACACGTGCCGCATCAGAAGAGATAACAGCTAGGCGATAGAAAGAGAGGTGCTCTGTAGGTTAATATGACTGGTATATATGTAGCGCTACGCGAGCTGAATTGAATTTTATTGCGTCATAGCAAGAGTCGCTATTTGTTTAAATTTCTTTGCGGAGTGGTGCTTCTGTCCCTTTGTATTCTGTGGTATTATACAAATTCATACAAACAATCGTACTGAGTCAGGAAAAAATTGGTTCCAGGAGAGTAACATAATAAGCAATAATTGCATTTGAATACAAATGTCTTCTGTTACCTATTGAACTTTTCTGTAACTTTGAACAAAGGTTTTGAGGCTGAAATTTACCTTTCTTTTCACGAAGAGTTTATGTGTTTTGGCTTTTGATTAAAGCTGACCTTAATTATCGACCTTACGGCCTTTGTATTAAGGGCTAAGGGTAAACTGTGAGAGGTAAACGAGAGAACCCTTTTAGGATGTAATGATACCTTCCCTTGCTTGTCAAAATGTACAAAAAAAGTTTGTATAATAGAAGTACGCGTAAACGAGTAAGTAAACTTCCATGTTTTGGATAAAGTAATTTACAAATTTATTAATTTTTAAGAAAAAAAATATTTATAATTAATTTGTTAAATAATTGTACATTCAATACATGGAATTAAAATGCAATGTCATCGAGTTGTGAGCTACCCTGAAAGTTTCAGCCAGATAGTTAATCAGGAAGTGCTCGAAATTTGAGTTGCAAGATTTCACCCAGAACGACAGACAGACAAACAAGAAAATGACTTTATTAAAACGTGGTAATACAAGCATATTAAGGATCCGTGAGATTAAATTCCATATTGTTATGTTTTTTTTTTTTACGCTTAATAGATCTATGTTTGGGCACTATCTGGCCTGATGTGAAGCGATGATGTGGCCTAAGATGGAGCACGTAGATCTAGAGAGAGACGGCAGTTGAGCGGCTGCTCAGACCCGTCTCCCCGATGGTTCACGGAACATCATCCCGAAACACGACTAGGTCGTTTGACAGCATGGCTTTGTTCGGTGGGTGGTATTACAACCACGGCCAGAGCCTACCACTCCAAAAAATGTCTTCTTTATTTACTTTTCCAGCGGGTGCCAGGAGTATCCGACAACGGTCGCCTGTCAGTTTGCACCGTGGATCGGAAAGCTAGCATCGTGTCGTCCCTCTACCAGGACGTATCTCCGACCAAACCCAGGGACAACATCAGCCCCGCGCCGTCTCAGCATAGTTTCATTGATGAAAACTTTGTGTCGCCGAAGGTAACAGTATTCACACTAATATTATTGGCCGCTTTGCCAGTTATTCTGCCGTCAAGCAGTAGTGCGCAAACATTACTGTGTTCTGGTTTGAAAGGCATTGGCCAGAACAATGACTGGGCATACTGAGACTTAATGTCTGATGTCTTGGGGTGCTGAACGCAATGCAGTGCTTTTTATGGTATTAATAATTCTGCGTGGCACTGAAATTGCTATGTGCCGACGTGGCGCTTACCATCAAGCGAACGACATGACCGTCAAGTCACTCAGCCCCATATAAAGAATCGAAATGTATGTGAGTATAATGAGTGTTTGTTACTTCTTCACGCGCGCTGTAACGACTCTATCGATTTGAGCTAAATTCTGAAAAGAGATAGCTCTTACACTGGATTAACACTTATTACATTTTATCCTGAAAAATTGCGGGTGGAACCGCGGGGCGCAGTTAGTTGTGGAATAAAGAAATGCAACTGGCGAGGTCGTAATGATGGTAAGCGGCCTACCTAAGACAGTTGTGTTCATACCCAATACTTTGAACTTCAAGCAAGTATGGCCGTGCGATAATTGTGAAATCGACATATTTCAACAAGAAACAGATTAGACCATGTTCATTGAATTATATTTCTTCCTTTCCAGATTTTTAGATCTGAATCTATCAGGACACATGAGGTAAACAGGTCGGAGTCTATGAGAACTGATGTGCTAAGGTCTGACTCGATCAGGACGAACAATGAAGTGTTGAGGTCTGAATCAGTCAGAACAGCTCCTCCGGGTGGTGAGTCAAATTTTTTTTAATCTTTTCCACTACTGGGAAAGATTTGGTTCTATTCGTGTTCCCTTCGTCTTCTACGGGGTCTTTCCTACATTTTATTCTACAAATATTTGTGTGCATATTCATCTAACTGTGTGTTTGTTTGTTTGTCCTTCTTTGACTTCAAAACGGTGCAACGGATCGACGTGATTTTGTATAGATATAGTTGGAGTAAAATAGGGCACTTTTGTTTCAAAAAAATTAATAGGTTCCGGAATAGCTGTAACTTGAATTTTACACGGGCGAAGTCGCGGATGTCAACTAACCATCAATATACCTACTTTTTAACCTTAACCAGGCCTAGCGCACTCCGCACGTCAGAATAGATAAGAGCTATGCGATAGAAAGAGAGGCGCTCTGTAGGTTAATATGACTGGTAGGTATGCAGAGCTACGCGAGCTGAATCGAATTTTATTGCGTCATAGCAAGAGTCGCTATTTGTTTAAATTTCTTTGCAGAGTGATGCTTATGTCCCTTAGTATTCTGTGCTTCAAGGACTAGTCTATAAAGTAATACAACTTACTTTCCAATTAGAATACTCATCATGTTCCAAGATTTGCATTTTGTAGCTTCATAAACCACCAGAACTGCTGAGAACCATACGTAGCAGTTAGTTGCATTAGACACCATCCTTTCAGACTTAAGCCGACGGGCATCCGTCAAGGTGGTAGCATTTGAAGGTAACCCCACCAGTCCCGGTGAGGGGCTAACCAACGGAACAGCTGTCCATGTCAAGCCAAAGAGTCGAAGCGGATCTATTATTGGAGCTATTAGCCCTAGTATGGGGATAGGTGAGTGTAAAGACAAGGAATTACAAAGAAGTACGTTCAGTAGTAGAAAGTCTACTACAAAAGTCTAAAGTGGAACCTAGATAAAAAAAACTACAAAACAAAACCTTACAAAATTAATCAAGAGTATCTTCTGTCTGTATCTCAACAATATCGCTCTGTTGTCTTAGCCCTAAAAGAAATCTTGACTCTTGGAAAGAGGAAGTTATATCCACAAATTAAAACAAAATTTTATCCTTGTCTCCAGAGGAAAGGGATCGTTCAGAAACTGTGTCTGAAGTATCTGAGAGCGTCCCACCGACACCGTCTATATCTGACACCCAGACTCTGTTCTTTAGGATGCTCAGTACGATATCCGTGGAGTCGCTAAGTTAGTCACTTTCCCCTCTTGTCTGTGCCCTTTGTGACTAATTGTCGGGAATCTGAATGTTATCTTCCATGTTTTCTTCCGTGTTTTCACTTCTCATATCATGTGAGTTTGTCCCATGTATGTCACATTAGTTTAATAAGTTCCCTTGCATAAAAATGAACTTTCAAAACTACCAAGTGAGAATTGTCATTATTCAGAAATTCTATCTACTACTTGAACTGAGCCTCTTTGAGCAACCTCAATGTCTCACTCATCAAAATCATGGTACACAACAAAACCTGTAAAAGAGGCTCACCTGGTCCTATTACTGTTCCCGATAAGGAATAAAATCGTTTGATCACGTCAACCAACAAAATCCTAGAAATCCTAGTAGCAGTTAGATCCACATTTAGAAAAAAAGTAAAATTATATTCTGTACTAAATTATTTATATCACGCATTAAAGCGAATGCTTTGGTGGTGTCCTACTGTTTTCATCTACCCACATTTTCTTGTTTAAACTTTAGCAAGCTACCTTAGCTGATCTTTACATTCCATTTTAGCGACTCCAGGCGTACCGTCCCGGTCCCGACCGTCTAGCAAGATGACCAAGTACGTGGAGTGCTGGGGCGCTGACAAACCGTTTGCAAACATCACTGACTCCACCCTCGCCAAAAATATTGGAATCTCTGTAAGTACTGAAATCATCCTATTTCTTACTAATATCCTATACTAATTCTACAAATGCGAGGTTTCTGAAGATGGAAGTTTGTAATTCAATGACCCAAAAACTACATATAACAGATTTTGAGGGAATTTTCCCGGGTCCTGGAAGAGGTCAAAGAATACTCTTTTTTTCTGGAATAGTACCGACGCGAGCGAAACCGCGAAAGTTTGTGAGTATGGATGGATGTTTGTTATTCAATTACATAAAACTACTGAATTCTTTTTGGAAGGTTTGTTAGGTTCTAAAATAGGATAGAAAACACCCTGGAAAATGTGTCCATGCAAGAAGATCCGTGGGGCAGAGCAAATCATCTATAGATTCAAAATCTAGCATGCCAGTGCCCCTTACAATTATTATGACATAATTTATTTCATGTTTCAGAGTTTAGCAATGATAGAACAGAATCTTCTGCCTCAAAGAACAACTTGCTGTGATTGCAGGTGAGTAGACCCTAGTGGTTATCTTCCTACCTAGATAGACAGATTTAGAGAGCCTTCGTGGCAGAGTCATAATCTAGGTCTCTTATTTTCGCTTTTATGTGTCGCTTTTGGACATGCCAGTTTCTAAGTGGGCCATACAAAATGGTCAGCGTTCTTTGGTAGCTGGCTTATTACCTTAAATCATTAAAAGATAGCTAGCTATTCCAACTTTTAGTGAATTTTGAGATGCTGTTCTGAATCCCATTAGTACCACCATATTTTTTTGATTTATGAAACAAGCTTCAAGAAAATGATAAATAAGTTTTATAAACTTTTGTCACAGTAACAACACAGAAGGCATGAACCGGCTAACGCTCTGGTTCAAGAGCAGCGTTCAAGAACGACAATACCGGAATCAACCGGATAAGCAGTTCAAGTATAATGTGGCGTGTGCTGCGTTACTTTTTCTACTGCTTGCGTTTATACAGCTGTTGACAGTTCCTTCGTAAGTATTCCATTTTCTTTTTTATTGTTTATTTCTTGTTCAGTGTTCACAATCTTCTTTTGTTTTTAAGCGACTTCAAAAAAGGAGAAGGTTCTCTGTTCGATTGTATTTTTTTATTATTATTATTATTTAAATTATTTATTTTCTTACTTAAATTTAAGTTTTTTACAGTATTTCTATAAAAAATATATACAAAAATATTATAAAAAACCTAAACCTAGAGTGCCGCCGGCAGCGGGGCAGGGCCCAAGCTACCGGTGGTTAGGGCTGGAGAGTGAGGAATCTCCTGACAATATGTGCCGTGTCAAGGAGTACTGCCTTCGGCATCTGACCCTTAATCCAACCGTCTAGCGAGAGCCTCTTGAGATGTTGGTCGAGGCTCTTAGCTAATAGGCCGTTAAATCCTTTTTTTATGTTTGTTACCTCAGAACTCCGTCATTTATGAACCGATTTGGAAAATTCTTTCTGCGTTGCGTTCACTATAGCTACGAAGTAGTCAATTGCAGTGCCACCCATATAGCAGAGTAGATAGAGCAGAGCAGAGATGTAGAATGTAGAACTCCATTGCGATCATCACCCCGGGAGATCAGATATTTATCAGACATTTCTCATATAGTCCGGGGGATGATGGTATTACAACAGAGAGTCTCAAAGTAGGCGAATCTGTTTTGCTTCCTAAGCTAACAAATCTTTTCAATACCATACTAGATACCGGAGAATTACCAAATAACTTCTGCCACTCGAATATTATCCTCTTGCACAAGAAAGGAGACAAGTCCGACATCGCAAATTACAGACCTATTAGCCTTGTCTCGCACTTGTATAAGACTTTCATTAAAGTTCTAGAAAACAGAATATCCGAAAAACTCGACACACATCAACCTCCCGAACAAGCAGGGTTCCGCCGCGGTCTCTCTACCACCGACCACCTCCATTCCGTTAACCAACTTATCGAAAAACACACAGAATACAAACTGCCTTTGTACCTAGCATTTATAGATTTTACTAAAGCCTTCGACAGCATAAATCACACCTCAATATTCAATGCCCTTAAAAATCAGGAGATAGACCCCACATACATACAAATTCTACAAAACATATATAAAAATAGTACTGCTGCAATTAAAATTCATTCCATTGGTCCAATTTTCAATATAGAAAAAGGGGTCAAACAAGGTGACCCTTTATCTCCAAAACTTTTTACAGCCGTTCTAGAGGAGATTTTTAGAAACTTGGCAGCCAGCTGGACAGAGAGGAGTGTTGTCGTCGGGGAGAAGAGATTAACTGATCTCCGTTTCGCCGACGACATAATACTTTTCTCATCTTCAGCTTCTGAGTTGACACATATGCTAGAAGACCTTAGCAAGGCAAGCTCCGAGGTCGGACTGAAGATGAACATGTCGAAGACCAAAGTCATGACAAACAGTGCAAAACGCCGAATACACGTGGGTGGCGGGGAGATAGAATATGTCCATGAGTATATTTACTTGGGCCAAATAGTCTCCTTCCAGGCGAGACAGGATAAAGAAGTTGCTCGACGCACCGAAAACGCCTGGAGGAGCTATTGGTCCATGAAAGATCTAATGAAGGGCAAACTCCCTCTCTCCCTTAAAAAACGACTCATGGACATGTGCATTCTCCCTGTCCTCACATATGGCGCACAGACTTGGTCTTTGACAGAACATCAAAGGTCCGCACTCGGAGTTTGTCAACGAGCGATGGAGCGCAGTATTCTCGGAGTTAAACTCACCGACCGAATACGTAACACCACACTGCGCTCCAGAACTCAGATCACTGATGTCACTCAGAAAGCTGCTAGGTTGAAATGGGATTGGGCTGGGCACGTCAGCCGCATGTCTGTCGAACTTTGAGCCAAAAGAACAACCGAATGGGTTCCCAACAATGGACGCAGACAACGCGGCAGACCAAGACGGAGATGGCGAGACGAGCTGGATACATTTCTATTAGATTGGCCCATTCTATCTCAAGACCGCGAGAAATGGAAGGAAAGTAGGGAGGCCTTTGCCCTGCAGTGGGACGATATGGGCTGAATATAATAATAATAATTTCTCATATGCGAATGAGCGAGCGAGTGTGGCTCAGTGGGAACACGTGCGATTTTCGATCCGACGCACCTGAGCTCGAATCCCGCTGGCCCCGCACCACTGACTTTCTTAAGTTATGTGCGGATTTAACACTCACTCTAAAAACGGTGAAGGAAAACATCGCGAGGAAACCCAAGAATTAATCACAAAAATTCAAGGACTTGTGACATCCACCAACCCGCACTGGGCCAGCGCAGCGTGGTGGATTACGGCCCATACTCTTTCTATGAGAGAAGACCGTGTCCCAGCAGTGGGAACGTTATGGGCTGATGATGATGATGATTTCTCATTTCCAGGGGTTTAGTTCTCTACGCGTCGTTCGGGCCGACGCTCCTCACTTTACTTGTATTCGTGTACCTCTCGTGGTACGATGGAAGAATGCTGTCGCGAGGCTTGCATCCACTGTCGGACACTCCTACTGACGATTACGCTGATAACTGCACTAAGCCTGGACAGGTAAGGTGAAACACTGGTTTTAGGTACAATCTGTTGTTTTTCATTTTTTACAAGCGCTCATTTAACTTGCAATGTTTGTTTGTTTGGGTCAAATCTTGCAAGTTGAATCAGAACCACTTCCTCTTATCTACGGTTAAGTTTTTGCATAGGTACTTGTCAAAGTCCGATGACAATTCAATATTATGGTAACAGCCAGCTGATCTGATGATGGAGACGGAAAGTGGGCAATGGATCTCCTTGATAATTATAAACTACTAGTGTTTGGGCTCGTTTTAATCTGCTCGCGGTTCCAATTACGAATTTATTAAAAACTTGTCTTGAAAAATATATTTTTCAACAAAAAACTTTTTAATAGGTATAAAGTGGTGTTTGAATATTTCCAGGTGGTGGCCAACAACCGGTTTATAAGACTGACGATGTTCCTCGTGTCAGTACTGCTCATATGCGCATGCGCAGTTATCAATTTGGTAAGTGTTAGTGTTTTGACGTAGCATAACATAAGTGATTTAACACCACAATAATAATGATAGGCGATACACGATGGTTGTGGAAAAACAATATGGAATTAGAAATGTCATGTTCCTATTATCTACACGAGAGAAGAATAAGATCATGATATTCATGACATGGTTCGTGACATGGTCTAAAAACTGCTACGCCACGTCTAAAAACTCCGACACTAGGGTTGGCCACACGGTCAACCATGGTGTCGAAGTTTTAAGACCGCCTGAAGGCCATGTCGGAGGCCTAATGAGCGCTGTCCTAAGACAACAACCGCGACACGCTTTACGTGCCCTCCGAAGAGATGTAAATACCACACAAACGGTCACCCATCCAAGTTGTGACACTGCGAAAGAAGATCTATTACGAACGGCCAGGCGAGCCACGCTACGAGCGCTAAGGTCATGACAAGTTACTGTGACTTATCGACTCACAGACAGGTGAGTGAGATATTAGTCAATCACTGACTTATGGAGTTTGGGGGTAGTGGATAGTAGATAGGTATAGTTTTCCACTGTAAAAGCGCCTCCATTTCATAAGGAAGATCTTCCGACCGAGCTAGGTGTTGTTGGCCCGGGGACAACTGTCCAACAGAACTTACTTGGAAGTTGTATAGGTCTTATCTGTCGTGCGAATTTCGTTTGCGCGATGCAAGATTTTTATAGAAATCTGCGACTTTGTACGAGCGTTTATGCTATTTTTATGTCAGCGCCATCTGTGAGCATGTCGTTGATATATGTGGCAGCTGAGGTCACCACAGACTAGCTCATTACAAAATCTCTGAAAAGTAGTGTAAAACAACTTCAATGTAGGTATCTTCAAAGTCAAAGGTCAAATATCGATGAAATTTACAGTGGTCTTATGACCACTTCGTAGCAAGGTATACTGAGCCCAACGCAAAATGAATTTTCTAAAACAGTTCATAAATGACGGACTTCTGAGGTAAAAAACATTAAAAAAAAATACAATCGAATAGAGAACCTCTCCTTTTTTTTGAAGTCGGTTAAAAATACTTATACGAGAAATCTAATTTGAGAGTATTTATAATTTATATGTTAAGCTCAGCCTAAGGGACTAGTTTAAATAGTAGCTTAGTAATGTTTATTCTTTTAATTTTTATTATTTCTCAGTTTCAGAGCCAAGTCATGAAAGATGCGCCCTTGGAGAGAATCAATTCAACTTTGAACTCAACTAGACAATATGCCAATAATACACAATCTCACATGGTTGAACCCATGTACATGGGTTTTAGGTACAATGAAGTGGATTCGGCTCCTGTAAGTATTATAAATAACAGATTGCTATCCAAATGACTTGTTCATTAAAAAAAAACTATAATATGCATTGAAGAGACTAAATGTTCATTTTTGTTACTCTTACTACGTACTAGCAAAGAAAACTAAATATTACTACGTAAAGAAGCGACACTCCCACCCCCCCCGCTAATTTGTCGACACCCGCAATACACCGATGAAAAAATGGGCAATGCCGTTCTTGCGTCACTCGGTTGTCACCGCTCGCTGCAAATGACTGAGTGAGATTCAAATGTTTATTTTATATGTTCGATCTATTGATGTTATTTGAGGTTGTTATGACCTTTTTGAATGACGACGACGACCTGCTTTACAGAGGTAGAGCAAGCCGGCTGACTATTTGACTTTGACATATGAACGAAACATATTGAGAAAAAGACGTAGAACGGCTGAAGACGGTGGAGCTGACCAGGACCTGACCTGACTGACGGAGGTCTGCCTAACTCTTTTAAAATGGTTCGTTATTGTTCTGTGTATGGATGCAAAGAAACCACTTACACAAATAAGAATCGAAGATTTTTTTGTTTTTCGCGTCTCCCAGCCAAGCGATAGTGGGTGTGAAAGAGAAACACTTAGGTTGCTTACGCATAGCGTTGTCCTTGTCGCGCTCATTTGTATTAGCTCATCCCTACAATAATTACGCACACACGTGTGCGGACAGGCCGGTGCGTCAGTAGTAGTACTAGACAGTTAGCTCGGCGAATTTTTATGGAGTGTCGGGGGTCTGGTACTAGTATACGTAATATTACTTTTAATAATATAAGTAAGTAGCTTTAAAACGGTGAAGGAAAACATCGTGATGAAACCCGCTTACGCGCTTCGGAGTGGTAGGCTCTGGCCGTGGTTGTAATACCACCCACCGAACAAAGCCATGCCGTCAAACGACCTAGTCGTGTTTCGGGATGATGTTCGGTGAACCATCGGGGAGACGGGTCTGAGCAGCCGCTCAACTGTCAACAGCCGTCTCTCTCTAGATCTATGTGTTTCATCTTAGGCCACATCATCGCTTCACATCAGGCGAGATAGTGGCCAAACATGGATCTATTAAGCGTAAAAAAAGTACTTGAAGTAGTATCTTTAGCGTTCTGGAGTTAGACTTTTAATAATAATAATAATAAAGGCCAGGGGCGACTTTGTGGCGAGTCGTCGGTGCGTGGCGACACTGAGCCTTACCCCGAGATTCTCCCTGGGGCTAAATGAGACCCCTGACCCCCGGCTTGCCTTAACTGGCCGTCCGGGGGTGGAGATGCAAGAGCTAAGAACTAAGCTCCAAGGGTGGAAGTGTTAAAGGGCATAACGCCGGGAGTAGCGTTTAAGTGAAACTGCAGCACACCTCTCGACACCCTTTAGCCACCCACACCAACGTTGCCCCTCTCGTCGCCAATGTACGGCGACCCTTAAAGGGGGCCCGTTTAGTGGGTGGCGAGTCACCACCTGCCTAAAAATTTTTTTATGAGGCGGAACTGGCAGGTGCCGAGGTATCATATCATAGACCGGTTCTCATCCATTAAAAATTCACCTCAATAGCCCCATCAAAAGTCATTTCCATATCTCCAATAATAGTCCTCGCACTTATCGGGGGCTGTCTTTGATTGCATCTTCTTAATGATACCCGAGACAGTCCCCGATAAGTGTTGCCCATTACATATCTAAATTAAATGCTCTAAGAGGCCTTTACGTGTTGGACTCATGTCCCCGCGCAAGCCTTCCAAAGGACCGGGTGTATAACCCGTGAGAAAGAGCGACATAATTATAATAATAACTTTTATTGAAAAAATAAATTGGTTACAAGAACATAGTCTATTGGTCCCCAAACTAGGTAAACCTGTATCTTGGGGACCTCCTTCCTAAATAATACATATTGTTTTATGAACTTGAACTTGAACTCGAAACTATATAAATACAAACATAAAACCTTATTTTCAGAGCTACCTCTACAGCACAGTGCTGACACTAGCATCGATATCAGTGTTCCTGCGAGTCGGTTTCGTTCTTAAATTTGTGCTCATGTGTCTAACACTAATCTTACACATCTCACTCTACGCGTCTTCGGAACTTTTCATGCTGTACGACAAAAGGGGAACAACTGATGAGTGAGTAAACACTAGGTGTCCTTTCTTTTACTTAAAACAATATAAAAAACGAGGGAAGGCCCGAGTCCGCAATGGGCTGATGATGATGATGATGATGGACATTTTAGAAAAAAAAGTGCATATCTGAAGTACGTCTAGAGAAAACACTAAGTGACGAAAACGGCACGGACGTCTGGTCAATGGACAGATAGAGCAGACGAGGTTTTAGCCAATAGTGGTGGTCTAGGCCAAGTCTGGCACTACCCGGGCTCTCCCTTCCATGTTCATGAAGATTTCTCCCGTCTGGGCAAAATATAACTCTACTTGTCTTTACATCTCAGATTCTTCATCTAACTATGATTGCTTAGTTCCTGGTTCTGAGATACAGGGAATCTATTGTATTTTACAAATATTTACAGGGTATCCTTTTTAGAGGATCTATGTACATAAAGTGATCATTGGAAGTTTGGTTCCAGTTTTACAACGATCCCGTACCCAGCCAAAGCTGGTTTGATCATCGTGTTCCTGGCTGCCTTACTGCACATTCTGGATCGCCAGATCGAGTTTACATCCAGAACAGACTTCCTGTGGAAGGATAAACTCAAATTTGAACAGGAGGAGGTGGAAACTATGAGGGGGATCAATAAGGTAAATACTCTTGGTGATGATTTTGAAAACCAAAACCTCACAAGCATTAAATGCTGTGGTAAAACATCTGACCTATAATCATGACTAAAAGTCAATTTTCCCGCGAATCTCCCGTCAATTTATTAAATACTAGGGTAATTTCTGAAATTCTCAATGTATGAGCACTGCCTAATGTATTCTGTCTTCATTATGTTCTCATAACAATAACGTGGGTTCATTAAAGGCCATATTGAATTTTGTTCCAGATTCTACTGGAAAATATTCTACCAGCTCACGTAGCAGAACATTTTCTAACGTCAGTCGCTTCAGAGGTAAGACATATTTAGTTTACATGGGTCTACAAAATATTCACCAAAGCGGAAAGGAACAAACTGGATCAAAACAAAATGTTAACCAATAGATTTTTATACAACTAAGTGGCATTCTCTTAATTAGTAAGCAACACGAATGCTCATGACAGCTGCAGTACCACCCAGAACTTTTACTCAATTCTAGACCGCAATCCCTTAATAATACGTTATGTTTCTCCAGTCCAAGTAACATTTAAGCTTGGTTAAAATATCGTATAAGCAACTAAATAGATACTAAACGCACATTAATATTGTGCGTATTATATGTTTTTACATTAATATGCATCTTATTATTGTTTTTAAAAATACCCTTAGTTTCTTGCCGTATCTTCTGGATTGTGGTTCTTTTTTCGATGCGGTGGTAGAGTCATTGTGATAGTTGACGTTTATATGTGAATCTGTGATGCCAAAATAGAATAAAAACCTATAAAACCTGAACTTTGTTTAAAGGCCTTGAACCTTGGCCTTCAACAATAACACCGCGCAGGATTTTGCAAAGTTCTGGGTGGTGCTGTTATTGTTATGGGCTGGCGTATTGTTTACCATCAGGCAAACGACCAGCTCGTCTCGTCATTCAGTTACATAAAAATACAAAATCACAATCGCAATAATTCTCTTCATTACTAAAATTGTTTCATAAATAGGTAAATATTTCCATTTCAGGAGGACCTGTATCATGAACGGTATCGAAGCATCGCTGTAATGTTCGCTTCGATCCCGAACTACAAGGAGTTCTACGACGAGACCGACGTCAACAAGCAGGGGCTCGAGTGTCTGCGGCTACTGAACGAAATCATCTGCGACTTTGATAAGGTATGTGTTCGGCATTGGTGCGGGAGGCTTTCTCGTTACAAAAAGATCTATACCACAAACGATACTGCAGCATCGCTGTAATGTTCGCTGTGTCCCATGCTTTTAAATCATCTGCAACTTCGATGAGGTACTGTCATCAACATACTTCGGCATTGATGCAGGAAGCCAATTCTCTTTATCCTTCACTACTTCTTTCTTCTTCTTCTTATTTAAGTAAAAAAATAAGGTGTCGTGTATTTTTTTATTGATTCATGCCATGGACTACTACTCCCTATCGCGTGATGTGAAGCAATGACATTGCTGAAGATGGAGCGCATGAATCTACAGCAAGACGGCAGTTATGAAACCCGTATCCTCATATTCTGTTTTTTTTTTGTGTAATGTCAGTGCCATGTTTCGGCACCAATTTTTTACAATTTACATAATAACTATGGTGTTAAACCACGATTTTATCTGTTGGTAAGAAACAACACAAAACACAACAAAGATAAACAAGAAACATATTCGAGTAACAAGCCAGCTGGAGCCGTAGATCAAAGTGACCTGCCACATCATAGACTTGAGTGATGATTAAAATGTTATCATCTTTCATTTCCAGTTACTTCTCAAGCCGAAGTTTAGTTGCATAGAGAAGATAAAGACAATAGGTAGCACCTACATGATCGCTTCTGGATTGCGACCTGGAAAAGAAGAGGAAAAGAAAATAGTAAGTGTGATTCAAACACAGATACATAAAGAAAGAAAATGAAAATGTTTTTTTTTTTTTTTTTTTTTTTTTTTTATTGCCAATAATAATAAGATACATATGTATGCGCCATTGTTCTTACTACTAGGCCTTAAATAAAACAGAGAATATTAGTCACAATGCGGCTTGGTAACCGTCACAATGTGAAAAGTACAAATGAAAAGACACTGAGTCACTTTTTGCCACATTTTTGTAGGAATTAATCCTTTTAAGCAACACATTTCATATGAAAATAAATAAAAAACCATAATGTATTTCTTTCAGGATGCGTCAAGTAAAGAAGAGCATACGGTCGCCATCTTGGTGGAGTTCGCGATAGCGCTGATGACGATTTTAGATCAAATAAATAGGGAATCATTCCAGAGGTTCAAGTTAAGG
The DNA here is from genome assembly GCA_951640565.1 of Petrophora chlorosata. Lineage (NCBI taxonomy): Eukaryota > Metazoa > Arthropoda > Insecta > Lepidoptera > Geometridae > Petrophora > Petrophora chlorosata. The sequence continues at coordinate 15,950,218 of OX621201.1, forward strand.
ATAGGTAAGTTCATATTCCTTATATACCCGCAATTAATCCCAAACATAAATTTTGCAAATTATTTGGTTGTTTATAGCTTGCCTAGCTGTTTGTAACAAATCTGCCAGGTTAAGCAACGTTCGCTGCGGTCGTCAGTTAGATAGGTGACCGTTTGTGTGATATTTACATCTAAGCGCTACCGTGCTTCTGAGCCGTCGGTCCCGGTTGTTGTTTTAGAACAACAGTCGTATCGATGTATCTATCTATGAGTAAGCATTTTTCTCATGTTATTTTTCATGTATCTCTTTACGAGTAGGTATCTAGAAAACGTTTTTCTCATGTTTTTATCATGTATATATTTACGAGTATCAAGACAAAGCATTTTTTTATGTTATTTTTCATGTATCCAACTACGTAGTTAAATACATAAAAAATAACATGAAAAACATGAAAAAAACACACGTTTACGTGTTTTTTCATGTTTTTTTGTATCTATCGACGAGTATCTACAAAGCATTTTTCTCATGTTATTTTTCATGTATATATTTACGAGTAGGTATCTAGAAAGCGTTTTCTCATGTTTTTTATCATTTATCTATTAACGAGTATCAAGACAAAGCATATTTTCATGCTATTTTTCATGTATCCAACAACGTGGACAAAGCATTTTTCTCATGTTTTCTTTGTATCTATCGACGAGTATCTACAAAGCATTTTTCTCATGTATTTTTTCACGTATGTATTTAAGTGTATATTATTATACAAAGTATTTTTCTCATGTCATTTTTCATGGATGAGGCTTGCGCAGGACCGGAAAGAGAGGCGTGAACGAGATGAGGCCTATTCCCAGCAGTGGGTGGATACGAACTGATTAGATAGAGATAGATAATTTTCATGTAAAAGTATGTTTTTCATGTATCTATCTATCTACAAAGCAATTTTCTCATTTTTCCAGGGTTAAGTCACGGGCCAGTGATAGCCGGCGTGGTGGGGGCTCAGAAGCCTCAGTATGACATTTGGGGGAACACCGTCAATGTCGCCTCGAGGATGGACTCTACAGGGGTCATGGGCAAGATACAGGTCACTGAAGATACTGCCAAGTTTGTATCTTCAACATTAATATTTTGACTTTGTTTAAAACACATATTTTGATTCTTTTTTCCATACAACTGAGCTTCTACGAAATCTTTCAAAGACAAGTCGTAAGCTTTTCAAATAAGCTGTTATCCAAATATTTAAGTAATTACTATTATTTATGTACGTAACGTACGTACGTTTTAGTTATTGTAATACCTACAGTAACAGAGGATTATTACAATAAGTATAGTGTCTTCGCCTTAATAGAGACAATAAGAAAAGTGTTGATGGACTTATTCTTAGTTTTACTCTACTTAGCAGTTTTAGTCAAATTTAAATTACTTATTAGTCTTATTAGTTTAGATTGTAGTTCTAATGGCGGGTCTCTACTTGAGTCGTCATTACATAAAAAAAAATAAGTATAGTATTACATTTTGAGAAATTCAGGTAAAAAATCAATTTCTGAGACGCATTTTAAAGCTTGGCCTTGGTATACAACTGAAGAAGTCATAAGCTGCAAAGCGAACGCGTACACAAATAAAACACTGGTGCAACAACTGGTGTATTGTTCTGACTCCACATATGTTTTACAGTTGCACTTGGTATTTTACAGTATGCGAAGGACAGCAAGTAATATCGCATCTGTCTGGCAGAGCTTTTATTTTGTAATCTGCCGTGAGAGACGGCTGTCATTAAACTTCCATCTATCTAAAATTTCCTCAGTTGCCGCCACACATATTTTATATTTTTTCATGGCATTACAAATACCTACCTGGTTTCTATCAATACCATAAGACTGATATAAATATTTTTCAATATAACAAGGAACAACTTTACAATGTCCTCGAACCATACTAAAGATACACCTAAGTGCGTTGCTATGAAGTTTCCATGTTCATAAAGGTTAAACCATAAAATATTCATCAGGCGTTTTAGAACTGTAATTTCTTTAGAGCACTTAATTTAAGCCACACTAGTTTTAATATTTGGCTAGTGGTAGGTTTCTCATATGCAAGAGGCCGTCTGGGTAGGCACCACAGCTTTGCCAGTTTTTCTGCCGCCAAGCAGTAGTGCGCAAGCATTACTGTGCAATCTGGAACACAGTAATGCTTGCACGGTATTTCGCTGGCTACAATCAGCCAGCGAAATACTGGTCATTACGAGACACAAGAGCTAATTATTTCAGACGAGCGCAGTTCACACATACACCACAAGATTTGTGCCACAGGATTTTGTAAAACGAAGTTCTGGGTGTTGCTGAAACCGTTATGGGCACGCGTATTGCTTACCATCAGGCGAACAACCTGCTCGTCTCGTCAATCAGCTCAAAAAAGAAAACAAAAACCTTATTTCATTTACTGTTGGGTCATTTGTATATATGTTAGTCTGTAAGGTATAACTTTTATGGGCCTCTGGTACTTTTATTTTGTTAATTGTATTATTGCCTGAAATAAATAAATAAATGAATTTATTTATTATTATTGTTATAATCATTTATTATTATAAACATATTTTTTGTTTAAGGGTACTAATGAACGCAGGGTACACCTGTGAATGCCGAGGGCCGACTTACGTGAAGGGGAAGGGCACACTGGTCACCTACTTCGTCAAAACTCCTAATATCGGTGGTGGACTATAAGTGAACTAAATATAAGAGACTTGTGTGATAGAAATTAGAAATACAAATCTTTGTATAACATATCTCAAAATGTTAAATAATTATCTAATGAATTATTACGTGAATAAATGCAATATACAACATGTTAATGATATAACGCAAAACCTGGCAATAGCAGAATCGGGAGTACAATCAATATCACTATTTATTTCCATAGGTTTTTTCAATAAATTACATTTTTATGATTCCTTGTCAAAAACTTCTCATGGCACGCAAAGCGAATATTTGAATATTAGACTTTACTTTAAAACAAAATACGCACGCACCTTTCGCGAGATAACATTTAGAATCTCTTAGGAATACAAAAACCATAATATCTTTTGCAATATTTAAAGAAATTAAATTGTTTTACTTTTATCATTTTACGACACAAAAAATTGATTGGGGTGTTTCAGATATTGCGTTTTTAGGGCCAATTTTTCAATTCTCAGATAAACAGGCAGTAAGGGAAACGCTTGCAACAAAAAAATTTATAAAAGTCAAATCGAATACGTCATGTCCTTTTTTCGCATGTACTCCTATGTAGAATGCTGTGTACATTAAATGTCGCACGCAAGTTAAGAGTGAAGTTATTCGGACGGCTAGATAGCTGCAGTTGTCTGACAGCTTATCCGAGGATTGAAAAATCAGCCCTAACAATTCTAACATTTTGACTTTCAAATACGATGATTGCCAAATATATAAATTTTTGTGATTTCAATTTACAAGAACAGTATTTTATCAAATATTTTTTGAAATTAATTATTATATTTAGAGTCTTTAAAACCGTATAAAATAAAAATATAGGCCTAATGATATTATATTTTGAATTAGTTATATTGTAAGTATGATTGCAATTATGAATATTTAGATTTAAGTTTTTAAATATATATAAAAATCATATCCTAGTAATTTTAGACTTACAAGATTTTGCTCCGTGACACAAAAAATTGTTAGGGGGACTATCTCGATTGATTTTAATCCAATTTTGCAATAAAAATTGTATTAACAATCTTTGAACTAATAAATGGGTCAGGAATCAAAAATATTTTCGCATATAAATATGAATAAAGATTGTACTTGGGACTGTCCGCGTAGAATTCGGTTTGTAGCTGTTCCCTAAGGAATTGTCCATTTTCTGGGATATTCATGTCCATTTTCTATGTTTTTTTTTTATTTTACGCCCAACGATAACATTCATAGATCTTGGCCCCTAACTAGGATTCCCTGTATCTAGGGAACCAGGAACTATGAGAATCATGGTCCCACAACACCCAGACACGAAACAAATGCTTGCGCTTTTTTTTCTGTGCACAAACATTTGTCCCGTCGCGGGAATCGAACCCGCAACCTCAGGACATAGGATACTAATGTTCCAACGTAGGGTATGTTAAGACGTAAGTGTCCTTGATATCCTTATCCTTTTTCTTTAGATCCTGGAATAGGTTCCAGGATATATGACCTATTCCAGGATCTAAAGTGTCTACATATCAAATGTCATCAAAATCCGTTCAGCTATTATGGATTTATGTAGTAACAATCACGCAAACACACAGACTTTCACTTATGGTATTAAGTAGTAAGTTAATGCGTCAGTGTGACCTGCCTTTAAAAAGGGCTAGTTTCTTTTCTGACAACAGAAATAATGAATTTTTAAAATGTCATTGTAAAGTCCCTCTAATATCATACTGCATAATAAATAATAATTTTAATGCCAAAAAATAATTATTAATACTTTGTGATATAGAAAAAATACAGAATATGATTTTGTAGATTAATTGTTAAGTAATTATTAATTTAGATAATATTTTGTAAATAATAGTTTTATGAGTGTGTGATAATATAAAATTATATTTATTTTTGAAACATGACATAAAATGGATGCCTTGAGAGAGTAGTTTTAAATAATTTGCATTTAATGTAATATTTTTTATTTATTTCGTTTAATACTCCCAATTCATGGTGCTTATGGCTCGTGATAAAAAAAATAGCTCCAAATAAGGTATGAACAATGTTTCACTTACAAGTAAAAACAAGGTTTTTGTTGAAAAATAACATTTTCAAGACAAGCTTAGCTTTAACATATTCGTAATTAAATCGAGCAGATTAAATGAGCCCAAACGCTAGTAGTTTACAATTATCCGTCAAGGAGTTCCATTGCCCACCTTCCGTCTCCATCATCAGGTTAGCTGGCTGTCACCATAATATTGAATTGGCATCGGATTTTGACAAGTATGCAAAATTTCAACTTCGTAGGATAAGAGGAAGTGGTTCTGATTCAACTTGCAAGATTTGACCCAAACAAACATTGCAAGTTAAATAAAAGCTTGCAAAAATACCTGTAGCCCCAAAGGTTGCTAGTAAATAAATATATCTTTTAAATTATTATTTATCTACTTAGTTGACAAATATTCTGAGTTGACAGTTGAATGAAACGGTGTAACTAAAAATAGTAAAAAGATATAAATAAATATGGTAAAAATATACTTATAACTTTGTATATTTCTAAGATTTCAACTTATTTGCCAAGATAATATATATCATAAATGTTTTATCTAACCACATCTCTGAATGTTAGAAGTAGATCGGGGCCTAAACTATCGCAAAAAAATTAATTATATATTTTTCAGAATAATATTATGATACCTTTTGATGAAATTAAAAATAGAATTTGAAGAGAAAAACAACTGTTTTATTTTATACTACCTAGTCCCTTCCCGTGGTTTTTGATGTTGATGATCATCATCATCATCAATTTAATATTTATGACATATATGATATTATTTTTATATTTGTGCTGTAATTTAGAATAATACCACATAATTTATTATTATTTTATTTATACCGCCGACCTCTCTAGCTCTGCTTTATTTTACTCCATCCAAAGGTTGACTGGAAGAGATCGCTTTTAGCGATAAGTCCGCAAATTTTAGTTTAATTTTTAAGTTGTTTTCATGTACCTACCTACTGATTATTTTTGTTTAGTGTACAATAAAGTATTGTGTATTGTATGATCATTATGAATAGGGTTACGTATAAGTAGGTATGTACCTAACTAAAAACCATTATTATACGCAAAAAATAATTAAAATATAAATGGTTGATATACAAGTTCCAAAAAATAACGTACATTTTAACGGAATTTAAACCCATATCAAACAATCATAATTATGAAAACACTAAAATCGGGTGCTATAGATTATCCGTTTCTATTTCTTATTGGAAGATTTTACTTTATTATTACCACGTTTTTATTAAGTTGGTTTCTTGTTTGTCTGTCTGTATGTCGTTCCGGGTGGAATCTTGCAACTCATTTCGAGCACTTCCTAATAAGCTATCCGGCTGAAAATTTGATGGTAGCTTACAACTCGATTATAATACATTCTAAATCCATTTACTAGCATGCAATGCCGATCTAACCTCAAAAGGCGCATTAAAACGTGGATTTGGCCGTGGTTGTAATCACCCACCGAACAAAGCCATGCCGGCAAGCGACCTAGTCGTGTTTCGGGATGATGTTGGGTGAACCATCAGGGAGATGGGTATGAGCAGCCGCTCAACTGCCGTCTCTCTCTAGATCTATGTGCTCCATCTTAGGCTACATCATCGCTTCACATCAGGCGAGATAGTGGCCAAACATAGACCGATTGGGTGTAAAAAATAAAAATTAGATACATTTTTTAACTGGCTCTTTATTGTGTGAAAATATTCTAATGAAAAAAGCATACTAGACAGTTAGTAATTAGATAGAAGATAAAGATGCATGGAACATTCCGCTTCTGCGTAGTAGCCTGGCACATAAGAAGCATAATATTGTCATAAACAAACATAAAATATTGTAACAAAAATTCTAAAAAAATGCTTCTCTGTTTCTTGCCGTATCTTCTGAGAAGTGGTTCTTTTTCCGATACGGTGGTAGAGTCATTGTAATAATTGAAGTTCATAAGTGCGTCTGTGGTGCCAAAATTTAAGAAATAACTTTTGGACTTAAACTTGTTTAAGAAATTCGTATACATTTTCGCCAAGTGTACACAAAATAGTAAAAATACCTAGATATAGGTACGATTCTTACTTGGAGGACAAAATTATTCAATTTTCCACTTGCTTCCTTTAAAAAATGCTTATCGATTTCACGTGACCATTTTAGTAGATGCCATGCTCCATACACCACGGACGGTAATTGGTAATTGCAGGCTGTTGGCCACCTACGCGTTGATTTATATGGCCCGTCCCGCCCAGGAATATAGAGTATCGTATGGTAGGTACAACTTTGTATTGTTTTGTTACAGTCTGTCGGGGGTAAACATGTGTCGTGTTATAAAATCTATTTCCTTAGATACAACAGAACTAAAATGGGGCAAACTAAACTACTTAGGGATAAACCTCAGGTTTGTGGTAAGTCCTAATTAGGTAACTAAATATTTGACCTGTAATTCAGGTCTTTTAGACCTATATCAGGCATCAGTCTCCCACAAAACAGGTTTTCAAGTTCTACTGTAAATCCTAGCTAGTCTACTGTAAACCTTTGTGAGAGAAATAAATGAATGTTATTTAGGTAGTTACTTCTAAACTTCTAAAGTTTTTCATAAAATGATAATAGGTATAAGATATTTATTTCCAAAAAACAAATGTTTTAGAGGAAGCTTAATGTTACATAAACATAGTTACTTATATCTATCTATTACAAAATTGAATTTCCAGTGGATAAGAACGACGGCGGCTCCACACTAGGCTCGAGGCCCGTATCGTGGAAACCTTAGTATGCGATTACATTTATACACAATAATGGGACCGGAAGCATCCTAATAAATTGAGGTCTATGTTAAAGTTACATTAAATTTTTTATATAATAATGAGGAGTTGTTAGTGCTAATAGACGACTGAACTTGGTCGGGCAGACTGAGACAGTGCTGCCATCTTCAGTTATTGAAAAACTAGCTATGTTCTACCAAAAAGTTTTTTTTTCATGTAACTGTATGACGAGTTTGAGCGTGAGTTGCTAGATTTAAATAATTTAAACTTGTTCGTTGAAGAGAGAAAACCGTCTCGTTTGTTTTCAGGCACTTTTAGCCAGTTCACTTTGTTAAGTTGGTATGTAATTTTCTAAATCTGTCAACTAATTAAATTTGGTAGGACTAATAGCTACTATTCAAAATATACCTAATAGCTCAGATGGCAGCACTGATTAAATGAAGAAGCAACCCAAATCAAGCCTGCCAGACCAAATTCGATCGTTTAATGGCGCTGTAATATTTCCTATCGCATTTTATGAGCAATGGTGTCGGGGTGTACTACTATGAATGGAACTGCAGGCGTTATAAAGCACTAAAACACTGCCTTTCACTCATAGTTCAGAGCCCAGTAAACTCTTCCTAATTAGTTAGTATAAATTCCTCGAAGTTATCAACTGAGGCAAACTATAGATAGATTGATAGATAACCACTTTATTGATAAAAACTTTAAAAGTAGGTACGGTAAGGTCACCGACAAAAGTAGCTAAACATTTATGATTTTTTGATTGCCTAAACCTTCAATATTTGTCTAATTTCACTGTATGTTGTAGTTAAAATGTCTGTTAATGTCATGCGTGAATAGGGTAACAAAAATATTGCATGTAATTTGTATATTTTCGGTGTTATTGACAATTGAAAGATTGTAAAAGTTCAGCTAAGTATGTCGCTGACTGTACAGAAAAGCAAGTACATTTCAAAGTAATCAGAATAACAACTATGTACCTAATAAACGTTTAATAATAATAAACGTTTATTAGTATAAATGATTACAAAAATGTTGGTAAAGACAATAAGTTTCTTAAAAGCTATGAGAAAAACCTACGTGTCCCCGCCGGAGATGCCCGCTCCTAAACTAAGAATTAACTTAGTTAATGCCGCCAAGAAGTATTACACACATATAAATTGGATGCTGATGATGGCAATGATAAAATTATTAAAAAAAAATCATTTCAACAATGAAATCTAAGACATTTTAATAAAACCATTTTAACTTTTGAATTAGTGAACAGAAACTCCTCAAATACCTATAACACGATTTATTGAATTATAGAAGCTATCGTGGGCCATACTCAAAGCGTACCTACCTAATAGGTATAGTGTAGACAGCGTCTGTGGTGTAGTGGTTGGGCAGGTTAGCTCAAAATACCATACACCATTAAGGTTGCGAGTTCGATTCCCCCGACGGGACAAATGTTTGTGCCCAGAAAAAACACACAGGGAATCCTAGTTAGAGGCCAGGCTCTATGCGACCGTTGTTGCAAAAAATAAGCTTCCGGAAGAAGGTCATCATAATAAAATTGTCCGGAACCTGGAGCGAGTTATCCGACAAAATCGTAACGTGTTTCTATCCGCTTTTATTTATTTGATAATAATATACTATGTTGTATGAGACCTAAAGTTCCTATTCCTATATCAAATTTCATCGAAATCCGTTCTGTTGTCATGAAGTTACGTAGTTAAAACACACACTAGTAGGAAAAAAGACAAGTACCTAGTTTAGGATAGGAAGTAGGATCATCATTATCATCATCAGCCCAATGCGTTCCTACTGCTGCTGTGACACGGGCCTTCTCTAATATAATTATTTTTTATTGATTTATTTTATACTGTAAACTAGCGACCCGCCCCGGCTTCGCACGGTTATTATACATATAAACCTTCCTCTTCAATCACTCTATCTATTAGAAAAAACCGCATCAACATTCGTTGCGTAGTTTTAAAGATTTAAGCATACATAGGGATATAGGGACGTAGAAAGCGACTTTGTTTTATACTATGTAGTGATTTATTTTAAAAATCTCGCACCTTTCGCATTCGTACAAACTATAATCCATCTAGATCACGATCCACTTGTCAAAATGTAGATTAATTATAACAATTACATATTTAACACAGGAACATTCGTATTGATTTTAATCATAGATCTGTGGTTATTAATTAGAATGGTAATTATTGGTTTGGTGGTTTATGAGGATGATTAAGTATTTTGGAGAGCACGATTTAAAAAAGGAAAATGTTTGGTATTTGAATCGAAGTTGGTGACGTTGTATTTTGAATCGAATAATGTAACTATTAAAATTATTTGAAGTAGGGCCGATAAAAGCCAGTTTAAAAAGGGATTGGGCGGGTCACGTCGCACGAATGGAATGCATCCTGACCGGTGGGCTCAGATTGTCACGCAGTGGGTGCCAGAAGAAGGGCGACGGCGCCGAGGGACGCCGAGAAAACACTGGTGAGATGATCTCGATGTATTCCGAGAGGAATGGCTCGACATAGCGGAGTATCGGGATGCATGAAAAGAGATGAGGGAGACTTTTGCCCCACATTAGAGTTTCGTAAAAACAGGGCCAAAACGCTGTGTTTTTTCATCAGACTGTTTGTCCAAATTTTGTTCTTATGTGGGATATTTTTTGTCCATATTTAGTAGGTCAATAATTTTTAGGAATTTTACAGATGATCGGAATTAGTTTATCATGGATAGAAAAAAATACACTGGTAAAGTGATACAATACAATAAAATTCCGAAATGTAAAATGGAGCTCACAGTAAGTAAATTCAAATTGCGTGTGATAAATATTCTAATGAAAAAAGCATACCGTTAGTAATTACAAAAACATAATACCTACTGTCAAAAGCAAACATAGAAAATGTAACAAAAGTTCTAAAATATAATGCCCCTCAGTTTATTACCATATCTTCTGAGTAGTGGTTCTTTTTCCAATACGGTGGTAGTCATTGTAATAATTGACGTTAATAAGTGCGTCTGTGATGCCAAATCTGAATAAAGAACTTTGAACTATTACTTGAAAATTCCTTAATTGTTCGCAGTATAAAAGTCGAAGCGAACGCTTTGTTTGAGTAAGAGAAACGTCAATCAAACAGATGCCGAGTTTTCCGTTCATTTAAAATTAAAAGTATTTTTTATTAGTATGACATGGTTCTCAAATTGTTATTGTAGCTGACCGTAGCTTGTGGCAAAGCTCACTCCTAATAAAGCTACCTAACTTGCGCATTCCCACGGCAAATCCAAGATCACAACAGATTACAAGGCTCATATCTCATCTCGCACAGATAATACAAGCACAGAATGGCCGACGGTCTCACAGACCACATGGTCTCACAGACCCTATGGCCTCAGACCACGGGTAGCGTAGTCACCGGAAGTCACGTGGTCAACAATACAATGCCAGGTTAAAATATTACGCGCCACTTATTCACTTGATGAATCGTCTCATATATTATTTGGCGTAATAATGGGCAAAGACTATGGTATTTGTGCATGTGGTAGAAGAGACAGATTGAGAGTGCAGACTTCAAAATTTTGCATGTTGGAGCTAAATCCTCTTCAGCTTCTGTGGCGTAGTGGTCAGGCAGGTTGGCTCAAATTTCATACATCACTGCGGTTGCGAGTTCGATTCTCGTTGCAAAACAAAAGTTTGTGCAAAGAAAACAAAATCGCGAACATTTGTTTTGTGTCTGATGGGACCATGGTCCTTATGGTTTCCGATTTCCTAGTTACAGGGAATCCTAGTCAGGGGCCAGGATATATAAAGTAGTCGTTGGTTTTCAATATCATTTAGAGATATGTAAAATACATTCAAATTAAGTTTTTGTATAGTAGAGAAAATTCAATGTTTTGTAATCTAAAAATGACACCATATTAGCATCCGTGTAAAGCCGAGGCGGGTCTCTACTATGGAACTAATCTACTCTTTATGTTCTCTCTAAGGCTATCTTCTAAATTTCCCTTTGAACCTACAAGCTTCAGGTTCAAGTATTTGCCTTTACGAAGTCAGTTGCTTTTAGGCACAATATTTTCTTCCATTCCTTTCTAAACCCATCGTCTTTGATGTCCTCTTGTGAGTCCAGGAGCTGCGATAGCGCATCTCGCGCGCGCCAGTAATCCGTGATTAATGCGCGACGCCCGCTACTAGTCTACACAACACCGGTAGCCACGAGCTAGGGCTACCTGCCAGAAGGCTAATTGGATTATAAAGTGAGAAATTATGGCACTTGTTCCGTTCGAGACAGGGAAATTGTGTCTAGTCAATTATAGTAAACGGCGAGCGTCAATTTTTATTAATCTACGCTTAGAGTAGTGACGACGTTCTCGAAAAATACGTATTAAAAGCACGTGTTATCAGCTAATAAGTATCTATCTATACATAATAAAAAATGTTATATTGACATTTTGATTAAAATAATTTTGTCGAAGACTGCTATTTATTTACTACTAGCTGCGCCCGCAGTTCCACCCGTGGTTTCCCGGGATAAAAAGTAGCCTATGTGCTATTCCAAGTCCTAAAGTACCTGCATACCAAATTTCATCAAAATCCATTCAGTAATTTCTTCGTGAAAGAGTAACAGACATACATCCATACATTCTTACAAACTTTCGCGTTTATAATATTAGTAGGCAGTAGGATTTAAAAGTTCTGGGTGGCACTGCAATTGTTATGGGCATGTGTGGCGCTTAACGTCAGGCAAACGACTTTCTCGTCTCATCATTCAGTTCATGTCAACATGGTTGAAACAACAAAAAAAAATTGCATTCAGTCCGAGTTCAATTTGAGTGGTCCTATACTAAGTTTTCTGACAGGACGAAATTACAATAATTATTTGCAGACGAGCCAGACCCAGCGCAATAAAAAAAAAACACAAAATTACACGAGAAAGCGGAAACCGGACAAGTGTGATATCGCCCAAAAAAGAATATTCCCCGAAAGCCCCAAATTGAATTTACGATGGAACCAAAACATTGTAATTGGTTTTTCAGAAATCAGTTTCAAAATTGCACCTCACGTACGGTAATTTGACATTATCGAGGCGAGAATAATTTTAACTTTATGGACACCAAACTTAGGTTAATTGTCAAGTTAAATGGTTAGGTAGAGTTCCCACTGATGCTAAAATTATTCAAAAGTTTCGTAGGAGTTTTCCTACTGAACCTAATATGAATTATCGAATCGATACTAAACGCAACATTGCAATATTTCAAAGTACGTTTCAGATAGTATAGGCACGCAATAAAAATGTCGCAAAAATTGGGAGAGTATTACCAGAAAAGTATTGACATTTCCGCAGAGTTTCTTGGTGCTATCTTCTCTAGCGGGCGTATTTCCGATGCACTGTCAATCTGTCTGTGACGTGTTCTGTCTGTGAAGTCAGTTTTACATTTCTTTTCTGGGCCCGGTGCATACCTTCTATTTTCAAAGTCATGATATTTTGCTACAATTTTTAACGTATATTAATTGATTTGTATTGCGTGTATATAATGTTTTAAAGTGCATTTTTAGTGTTTAATTACACTCGTAATACATGGTTAATTAGTCACTCCATCTGTTAGGTCAATTTTGGGTTTGCTCTTTTGTGTGATGATATCTGAGCGCCACCGTGCTTCGAGGAGTACGTTAAGCCGTCGGCCCGGTTATATTAGGAGAACAGTCGTTAGGCTATGTCGGGGACCTTCGGGCGGTCTAAAAATGTATATATAAAAATAAAACACCAGGATTGGCCATACACCCAGATGCAAGAAGGAGAAGAAGTAACGTCCGACCAAACTTAGGTCAATTGTTGTTAAATAAAAATAAAACTATAAAATACTAGCTGCACCCTGCGGTATCCCCCGCGGTTTCCCGGTATAAAAAGTAGCCTATGTGTTAATCTAGAGTATAAGCTATCTCCATACTAAATTTCATCAAAATCCATTCAGTAGTTTTTGCGTGAAAGAGTAACATATGTACATTCATACATCCATTCTTACAAACTTTCGCGATTATAACGTATATATATATTTATATCGTATATTTTAACGTATCCTACAATATATATATTGTAGGATATATTATATGTATATAATATATATATTGTAGGAAAGGGGGAGTTGTCTCATAAATAAGTTATGGTAAGATCCCGCTTGGTGTGGGTTGGCCGTGATCATATCTCGCGCTTATTAACCCTGCCTATAAAATATTTAGTGACACATGAAATTCGTACATGACAGTCTTGTCATGTACCAAACCAAAGATTCTTTATCTTTGTACGGATGACAAGGTGGACCAAGGCAGTCACCGAGTGGTATTCGAGTACTCTGCGAAGACATCCAAGCTGACCACCGGCCAGATGGTCAGATGATATCGTGAAGTACGTCGGAGAGCAATTGATAAGATTTGCATAGGACCGAAAAGAGTGCCGTGAGTGAGAGGAGGCTTATATAAGTGGGTGGGATACGGGCTGATTAGATAGATAAATAGATAGACTATCATACTGAATTTTGGCGAGAGACTACTCCAAAATTCAGTATGACAGTCTATTTATATCTATTTTTTTATTTATTATATCTATGTCAGTCAGGGTTGCTACAACCGCTTTGCCAGTTATTCTGTCGCCCAGCAGTAGTGCGCAAGCATACTGTGTTCACGGTTGGAGAGCATTGTAACCAGCAAAATTACTGGGCATTATGAGAGTTTAGTCTTAGTCTTAGGTTGACGAGCATAGTGCAGTTTTCCTCGATAGTACATATCAATATTAGTAGGTATCTAATTAGTTAATGTTTTAATTATGGCGACCATTCACGATCTCTCACCTCTAATTTGCATTGATTCATTGTATAGAAGGTAAAAAGAACGAAAAATAACTTACATTAGCTATAATTTTGAAACTACACATTAAGTTCCAACATTGACCGCGAAATTGATTCCAATGGACAATTATTCAAAATATTAACTGCACTTAATGTGCGTCTCATCGGACCGCGATCGTTTCAGGGAAGTGTTTAAACCAGATCACTCGCTTAAATTTTATTGCTTGAACCAATTTTTTACCCTTTACATGGTCCTTTGCATGAGCGTAATCAGGATAAAAATGGAGGGTGAGTAAGGTTTGCCACCCCTACTTAATCTAGATCGCACAAAGCCAGAGCACGTGAGCAAAAAAAAAAATTATAGAAAAAGAAAAGGATCGTATTTAATTGTACCTCAATTTATTCCCGTTTTTCCGCCAAATATACTGATTTTGCACCAAATATACTGATTGTGCACCAAAATATTGTAATTAAAATATTTCATAATGAGCACCTATTTTATGAATATTACATGTTCGTGCGGCGCACCCTTACCTACCGAGGGCTGCCCCGTATACCGTTGGGATGGCTCAAGGGCCAAGGGCTGCCCCTTATACGTTTGAGTGCTAAAAACAAACCAAATTTGGTGCACAATCAGTATTTTTCGTGAACGGTTAAAAATGATCCAAAAGAAAATGAGTTTTATTGCCAAAACAAAAACAATTTACACAATATTTACTTGGAAAATATAGAAAATAATTATTTTGATAATAAGGTATAGGCTTAGTGTCAGCGGCAGGGAGTTTATTTTCAGCGTACCCCTTCGTTCGAACTCAGATAGTAGTCGAAAGTAAAATAAAAATGTTTCAGTGTATTTTATTAGGAACATATAAACATTTTTATGATAAAAAAACAGAGTGAAATGAATAATTAATTTTAACAATAAAATTAATGCCGGTAATATCCTATATAGGGCGTGTCTGCTTATTCATCGGCCCTAAATGTTTGTCTTTTTCTTTTCGTGTGGCCAACACTAGTGTCGGAGTCAAATGCCCGAAGGCCTCCGACATGGCCACATGACAACACCCGGGACCGCAGGCTTCACATACACTCCGAAGCATAGTAGTGTTCATAATTAAAATTATACTTACAAACGGTCGATCATAATAAAGTTTGTAGTTTGTCTGACTAGCTGTCATATTATAGTTACTTGTAGGCCGACGGGATTGGCATTTTCTGATATTTTTTATACTGTTGTTGAGTATACCCCCAAGCCCCCTTTCCCTTGCAACGCCCACGGTCCTTCTTATGATTGGTGGGCGACAGAGGCCAATTTCGAGTCCTTAACGGGAGTAAGTACGATTAATGACGGTAGGTGTGTTATTAATAAAGTATTTTTATTGCTCTTGTAGGGATGTATGGAATCCAGCCTCAATTTTGGCCGGCTTATTTGGCTACTCGCTTTTTTGCTGTAAACCTGATGTCGAAAACTTGGGCTATTTCTGTCAAATTAAGAATAACGTTCATCATCAGCCGATCACGTTCCCACTGCTGGGACACGGGCCTTCTCTCATAAAGAGAGTATGGGCAATAATCCGCCACGCTGCTGGCCCAGTGCGGGTTGGTGGATATCACATGTCCTTGAATTTTTGTGATTAATTCTTGGACTGGTTTCGTCACATTATTTATTTATTAATTATTATTCTCTCGTTATATGATGTTTTCCTTCGCCGTTTTTAGAGCGAGTGTTAAATCCGCACATAACTTAAGAAAGTCAGTGGTGCGCGGTCAGCGGGATTCGAACTCGGGTGCGTCGGATCGAAAGCCGCACGTGCTCCCACTGAACCACACTCGCTCTGACTAATAACGTTATTAAAATAAAATATAATACCGTGATTGTGTATAAAATAACGGTCATACTGATATCCGAAGTTCGGTGTTGCGACGTTATATGAGAAGTCCTCAAGTGCGTTGTACGTTGTATGTATTTGATTTTGGTTTAAGAATAACTACGATATTTTAAAACGTCTAAATATTTATATATACAAATATACAAACCATATTAATAACCATATGAAAGATAAAAATATTCGAGACAGACACGCAACATTACATTGTACTACAATGATATATGATATACAAATCCTTACTTCCGTACTAATATTATAAACACGAAAGTTTGTATGTATGGATGTATGGATGTTTGTTACTCTTTCACGAAAAACTTCCGAATTTTTTTAAAGACATTTGGTATGTAGGTACTTTAGGACTCGGAATAGCACATAAGCTACTTTTTATCCCGGGAAACCGCGGGTGAAACCGCGGGGCACAGCTAGTACTATAATAAAACATAACAGAAAAATATAAATAACAATAGTTATGCATTTCCGATATATCAATTTTGTCATTGTCTTTTCGGAGCTGAAAATCCAAACATAAGTTTGTATTTTAGAAAAGCCGTGATATGATACACAAATCCAGGTAAGTATTCTGTTAATAACCGGAAAAACTATATCTACCCATCTCTACCATTGTCCTCTCTCTAGAAATGCTCGCAGCGTTTCTGAGCCGCATCTTTGTTCGATCACTATTGAATTTTCGTTTCGTCGAAATATGTAGGTAGCTCGTATTTAATTAAGTCGATGTGAACTTTAAAGTAGCCGATTGAGGATCAAAACCTACTGCACAATGTTCTTCAAACGGTAAACTTGCAAACAAAAAAAAATTTGGGGAATAAAATGCTTGTGTTGTTCTCAAAATCTAATAAAATTAATGGATGCCAGTGAGTAAACAACTCCAATTGGAGAACTATCATCTATTACCTAATGTGTAGGCATAGTTTTCTTTGGTGTAGCTTGTAGGCATAGTTTTCTTTGGTGTACCTTATTACATTTGAACTGGTGATGGTGATCCTTATGATGAAAGTCTGGATAAGAAAATATTGCGCCATTTTATTCAACTACGTACTTGAAAGAATATTCTGCTTCTCTCGTAACTGAAGGTAAAGATAAAAGCCAATATATTTTAATTAATTTTTAAAATCGCTTGCTTACCTATATATCTAAACTTTTTTAGGGGATGGTATTCTAACGGGTTGAGTTGCTTCTGTAAAATGTAGGCAACTTCTTTCACAGTCGAACAAGCCTGTAAAAAAAATTACAATAGGTAATCATTCAAAGGTCAAAGATATTTATTAAATAGGCACAAAAAATCACTTTTAAACCTCATTAAAAGATCCTATAAATCAATAAAAAATTGTAACTTGAAATATCATGACTTTGAAAACATTATTTTTTTCTCATATGTACGATTTCACAACAACCTCGCTGAGTTTCGACCCTTCCCAAAAGAACAGTATTTTGAATAACATCCTTTTCATGATACCTCATAATTGCCTGAATGAAATGTCCCGAATCTCACATCCATTCATCACGCAATCTTGACATTCCTAGTAATCTGGAAGATTCAAAGTAAAGCCTTCCGTGGAAATGCGAGATAAAGATATTCGTCAGGGGTGGCTTATTAAAGCTCGAACTTTATGCTCTGCAAAGTTACTTATAAATATATAATTATTATAATATTGTTTTTCCTTCCTTCCTTCCTTCTAACCTTCGGGGATATGGGTCTGAGCAGCCGCTCAACTGCCGTCTCTCTCTAGATCTATGAGCTCCATCTTAGGCTACATCATTGCTTCACATCAGGCGAGATAGTGGCCAAACATAAATCCATTAAGTGTAAAAAAAAAAAAACTATAGCCTGACTTAGCCCATAAATATCTAATAATTGTTTAACCTACTCCGCTGTTCCGTGGCATTTGGTATAGGCTTTGCCATTAGAGCATTAAATGCATAATTTATTGTCGGTTTTGTAACCTAATAGCAAGAAATTAGAAAAAAAATCACATTAATAGTCCTTCTTTGAACCCTTGCAACTAGAAGAAAAACGCTCATTAAAAAAACATAAGTACATAGATCCTGGCCCCTAATTAGGGTTCTCTGTATCTAGGGACCAAGAACTACGAGGACCATGGTCCAACAACATCCAGACACGGAACAAATGCTTGCGTATTTTTGTCTGTGCCCAAACATTTATTGTCCCGTCACGGGAATCGGACCCGCAACCTCAGTGGTGACTGAGATTTGAGTCAATCTACCCAACCAATACACCACAAAGGCTGACGAAATGGCAAAGATCAAACGTGTGCATTGATAATGTTATTAAATTTATACCATTGTAAATTTTAATGAATGCACTTCGGTTGTGAGAATTTTATCCATCTTTTTAACCGTCAATCAAAAATAGGAGGAGGTCCTCTATTCCATTGCATAATTGTTATTTTAATTAATCATAAAATCGACCATATTATATTTAATAGTATAAATTGCAATATTAAACTTATAAAGATAATATTCCTAAAATTTCACAGTTTTCGCAGTTCAACTTTCTGATTTGTTAACTACTACCGTGCAATTATCACAAATTAACACTTTGAGATGTTATTTTAGTCGTAAATAACTGCAAATAACAAGTTAAAGTAACCGATTTATGTATCTATAGAATGAGATGGTTTAAATCGATTCGCGTGAATTACTCGCGGATGGATTAGGGGTCCGTGATGAAGAAAGAAAAACGCGATCTTTCGAAAGCGTGACCACGCACACAACATAAAATTAAAAATATCCATAAAGAATAAAAAATACATGTTTGTGACACTTTTTTTTTAAGCTAAGTAATTAGACGATTAAATCGTTCGCCTGATGGTAAGCGAACCGAACTTCAAACCAAAACACAGTAATGTTTGTGCACTCCTGTCTGGTGGCAGAATATCTGGCAAAACTGTGATACGAAATGGATTAAGAATGCATTGTCATCGAGTTGTAAGCTACCCTGAAAGTTTCAGCCGGATAGCTAATGGGGAAGTGCTTGAAATTTGAGTTGCAAGATTCCACCCGGACTTGGTAACATGGTGAAAAAAACTATCAGTTATTTATTATTTACTACAGAAGTGAGGATAGTAAAACAAATGAGGGTAGTATTTTTTACATCCTTGCCCCTAATTAGAATTCCCTTTATCTAAGAAACCCGACAAACGCTTGCGCTATTTTTCTATGTACAAGCATTTGTAATGTAGCGGGAATCAAACGGTAAGCTGCGGTAAACTGACATGCACAACCACTACACCACAGAGCCTCATTTCCCAAACATTTTATACGGAACTGCGCTCGTATTTATATAAAAAAGTTACAGCTATACTCGTAAACTACCTCTTGTTAAGCGCTTGAAAGCTTCAATTTGTAATGATAAATATAATTGCTGTAATAAAAATGATAATTTGGGTAATAAAAAGCTCCATCAGTTCTTGTCAAGCATTTACACTGAACTAGCTTTTTAAAGTAGGCATTTTTTAAGTGAAATCAGGACAATCTTTTGATGTGGTTTGCTTTGATACAATCTAAATGATAATAATCAATCACAGATTTTTTATAGGCTCCGTTAGATCACTATTTTTTTTCCCCGGGACTTCGTCCGCGTGAACGAAAGAGTCCATATTTGAATTTTTCCATGTCCATCTTAGCAAGACCTCTCTAGTTTATGAGAGCGCGTACTACGCAGAGGTCAAGCTGTATCTTCGTAGTCACCCAACCGATTTCGATGTACATAACATACCCTATAATCTAAGTTGAGACTACAACTGCCAAACCCTGGAAACCACAATACAATCCGTTCAGCAGTTTCTGAGTCTATAACAAACATACAAACAACCAAAAATTCTAAGAACCGCGGTTTCCTGTTCGGTACCTTCTAAATAGTCAGTTGGTATTTTTTTACATATCTTCAAAACCGACATGTCCCAGAAAATAAAATTCAAGGACTTGTGATATCCACTAATCCGCACTGGGCCAGTGTGGTGGATTATGGCCCATACTCTCTCTATGAGGGAAAGCCCTAGTCCCAGTAGTGGGAACGCAATGGGCTGATGATGATGATGATGATGATGAAAGCGATAAACATTTCCTAAATAGCTTGGTGGAATAAAATAAACCGTAACCCATTACTCTTCAGCCAAAATTCCGTACAAAAAGCCTTATTCCCGTTTTCATCGTCCCAGATCTTTTAAAAAGGATTTATCCCTTCATTGAGTAATAAACAAAATACGTTTTCTTGTTCCTTGAGCCCTAAAATATTGGCCCAAGCTTGGCAACTGTATCGACAAGGATTCTTTATAGCTGGATTGGTCACGATTATAAAGTTTGATTTTGTTTGATTGATTTGTCAGACCCCCGACACTCCATACAAATTCGCCGAGCTAACTGTCTAGTACTACTACTGACGCACCGGCCTGTTCGCACACGTTTTGTATGTGTGCGTAATTATTGTAGGGATGAGGTAATACGAATCGAGTGCGACAAGGACAACGCTATACGTAAGCAACCTAAGTGTTTCTCTTTCACACCCACTATCGCTTGGCTGGGAGACGCGAAAAACCAAAAAATCACTGATTCTTATTTGTGTAAGTGGTTTCTTTGCATCCATACACAGAACAATAACGAACCATTATTAAAAGAGATAGGCAGACCTCCGTCAGTCAGGTCAGGTCCTGGTCAGCTCCACCGTCTGCAGCCGTTCTCCGTCTTTTTCTCAATATGTTTCGTCTATATGTTAAAATAGTCAGCCGGCGTGTTCTACCTCTGTAAAGCAGGTCATCGTCATCATCCAAAAAGGTCATGACAACCTCAAATAACATAATTCGCACATATAAAATAAACATTTGAATCTCACTCATTACTCATTTGCAGCGAGCGGTGACAACCGAATGACGCAAGCACGGCATTGCCCATGTTTTCATCGGTTTGTTGCGGGTGACAACAAATTAGCGGGGGGATGAGTGTCGCTTCTTTACGTAGTAATATTAGTTTTCTTTGACGAAAATAATATCAGTCAATTGCATAAAATATCTAAATTTAAGTTAATTACTATATAAAAATTAATAGAATAGATATAATAAAACGTAAATTCACAATGTAATAAAAACTAAAAATGTATTAAAAAAAATTTAAAACCATAAATAAAATAACAAAAATATAAGTAATTCATAGCAAAATATTTATTTTTAATCACATTAATAACACAAGGGTTTAATTGACTTTTTGAATTTGCGAATGTTGCCAGTAAATAAATCGACATTGTATTTTTTTTTGAGATGCTGCTGATCTCGTGAACATGGTATTTTTTCTGAGAGAAAACGAGAGAGACAAAGAAATATCCAGTAGAATAGAATATAGTAGTAAATACAGTGTCGTTTATTAATGGAGGAATCGGCGTGATTTCGAAGCAAGGAATGGCCAAGTTGTCATAGTCAATTAGAGCACTGATCTGGATATATTCCACTACAAAATGGGTTTAGAATCCTAGCGCTTGCCTAAGTTCCGCAATGTAATGTTTTGAATGTTTCTGTTAATTACCTACTTGTGCAAATAAATAAATACCGTTAGGCTAAAGGTTACTTCAATATACACTACAAAGTCGGCTCACATCGCGGACAGACAAATAAGCACCACAAACAGCACCTGAACATACCTTACTCAAATAATCAATCAGCTGCTTAGAAGGTGGTTTAGGTCTTAAAAATAGAAGCAGATGCTAAAAGATTAGCTATTTTAATTCAAATATATTACGAACAGGCTGAATAAGCACCTGCGCTAGTACTAATGGTACTAATCAAAATAAATAGCACTGGAGTATTAAGAAAATTCCTACATATTAAAATATTAAGATGAGTTTTAAGTAATGATGCTACGCGTTATTCGCAGCTTCTTGTAGAATTAACATCGGTCTAAGCGTTACATACACATCATAAAACTTAATTAGGTATTTCATGGTAATTATTCCATAATTATTTATGGTGTTTAAAGAACGATTAGGTGCAATAGGTACCTACGTTTTTATCATACGACATTGCCTAGATAATATATATAATTTAACAGCATTTTTTAATTAATAATATGAATTGACATGAAAAATATTATTTAAAATATTGCAAATATTATCGCCTGATTGCAGGCTGAATACTATTGACTATAATTATAATTAATAATACGTAGTAATAATTGATGTATTCTAGCAAATAAATTATGAATAATTGAGCAGTCGTTGAAAAAATTTCTAAACATTTATTAAATTTTCTAGTTTCGCAAAATTTTAGAAAATTTTGCGACATTAAAGAAGTATAATACGACTTAAATGTATGATCGTAACCAAAACATATACCTACCTACGTATAAAGATAATAATTTCACTGTATTTGTCTTTTTAACGTCTACTTAATATATTTATTATCGTAAATTTTCACTTTTACCATCCAACATTCTTCATTCCCTGTAAGCATCCCAAAAATATGTGGTCGCGTTGGCGCGGCCGCCCTCAGCATAATGTAGATCACGATCATATTTACGACGCATGCGCAGAACACAGCCGAACAGGCGATCTTGAAGTTATGGATGATGTTGTATGAAATAATTGGAGCAAGCACTGCAAACAAGAACAACACTTTTTGACATTACAATTTTTATTTGGTATTATCCATTTTTGGTATTGAGCAACTATTTTTGGTAATGCATGCTTGGCAAAAATCTTAAGATTTTCAATATTTAGAAAAAATAAAAACGTAATTTCTTGGAGACACAGAATTTAAGGCGTCGGTACGGCATTCCAGAGGCAGTAGGTTTGATTCCCACCCGAGTCCCGCAATACCCAGACACAAAAAGAACCCTGGCGTGAACATTTGTCCCATAGCGAGAATCGAACCAGCTCCAAGGTTTATGAGTGAACTGACTCGCCCAGCCACATAGATCACACAGACTCCACAATAGCTGTTTGTATTTTAAAGTGCCTAAACTGAGGCCGCAAATGTGTGGCGTAAGGCAATCACATTTCGCCTTCTAGAATAATAGCTCCACCTACATTTTATTACCAGAATTAGTAGGCACATAAACATCTTAATCCTCCTAATGAGGCGCCGCAAGCTAATGAGGCTTGTAAAATCTATTCTTCTCTTCCATAAATACCAAATATTTACAATAATCAATATTTGAATGCCTCACGCAGCCTTAAAAGGAGAGATTAGTTATACAAAACATATTAGAACATCTGATTTGTAAAAGTGTATCTTCATTTTGTCAATAAATCATTTTTAACTAGCCTTCCAAATAAAGATTTTGCGAGGTATAAAAATATTCTCAGATCTCACAATTCTTCACATAACAGAGATTAGTATTTATGGAAGCCCTTCAATCATTTGAATTTTAGCATTATAACATAGCACTTGCCTCCTTAATATCGGATTTTTTCTTTTTAAAATCAAGCAGGGTCAAAATGAAAATGAGGCAAAAGTTAAGAAGGCGCGCCTTCCTTTAGTCACACTAAAGTGGACTAACTCCAACCAGGCTTCAAAGGATAAATAATAACCCTGTCAGACTCTTCTCTCTGTCACTTCTTTACCTATTGATCAATTAAAACTCAAAAAATATCGAACTGTTTTCCGGGGTGAGCACGAACCACTTGCGAAAGCGCATACTTAACAGGGCCGCAATTCACTATGACAACTTTGCGATTCTTTGCTTTGAAATCACGTCGATTCCTTCATTAATAAACGACATCTCTACGACGCATTCATATATTTATATGACGCGTCATAGAGAATACAAATTTCGCAGATGTCACTTATTAATGAAGGAATTGACGTTTCCTCGAAGCAAGGAATCGCCAAGTTGTCATAGTAAATTCGGGCCAAGGATAACAATTTTCAAAGATAACATTTAATACTCTCTCTATGAGAGAAGGCCCGTGTCCCAGCAGTGGGAACGTAATGGGCTAATGATGATGAACATTTAATAATCACTGAATTTTAAGATGACACCTTTGTTATCGATTGATTATTCTTTCACTTTTAACGACTGTGGTAATAGTCCCAGATCTTACAATGTCTTGTGATATTTGTAATCTCGATATGTTCACGTAAAGCATTTTCAAAATGTTCATGGTCACCCAAGGAGCTTTCATAGTGCTCAATTTACTGTTGATTGACGCATCGTACTTGTCACCGTTATCTGAAAGCCAGTCTAGAATTTCAAGACATCACCAAACATCAAATGCAACCTTAAAATTCGATCACTGAGACAAATTTAAAATCAAATCTAGTAAGCTTCCAGAGCAATTGAAATATAACTATTATTAAGGATGACAGACGCGAGCTTTCCAAGTAAAATCCAGTAGCCGCTCTAAATAACGACTTATATAAATCAAATTTAATCCGCATCGCGTTTTGCCACGAATATAAAAAAAAAAAACTTTACAATAGGGTATATTTCAAGTTTCTACCTAGGCGATCAGTTCGACTGCAACTCTCTTCGATGTCGCTTGGAGCATTAACACACCTTACATTCTTAGACAAGATTAGCAAAAACAGTCCGACAATGCAAGCTTTGAGACATTACGTGATTAAAAAATACATTAAGACATTTTTCGTGTAATACAAATACTTTTTAATTTACAGCGATAACAATCAGTTATGCATGTATGCATTCGATATTTATTTATTGAATGCATTACATGCACGTAAATATAAAATTAAAATATTCAAATGGCATAAAAATTTCTTAGGCTTCAAATGTAGTCCTTGGAATACCGTACCGATGCCACAACCAATTGGACCACGAGCAGTTTCTCAGCATACATTAATTGTTGTATTGTCGGCATAGAACATTTTTTTCAATGAAAACTAGCTGTGTCGAATACGACAAGGATCCGCATTTTTGTGCCAGTTACAAATTGTCACATTGCATTTGTTTACCATTTTTACTCGACCTACCTGATACATAAGAGGTCCTGATAAGAGATCATTTTGCTTGCTTAGGTATGTACAGCAATTTGATATTATAATTGTATCAAAACATCGTTCTTTTTGATCGGATCCGAGCCTGTAAGCCGGATTTGTGAGTCACTTTTCATGGTATGAATTTAAATTATGCGAGCGAAGTATAAATATCTTTATAGAAGACTAGCAAGCGTCTGCGACTTCGTTCACGTCGACTCAATAAAATATAGCCTATATCACTCAGTAATAGTGTAGGTTTCTATCAGTGAAAGAATTTTTAGTATCGGATCAGTAGCCTCTCCCGCTTGAATCCCGAAACATCAGGAGATGAAGTGTTGAAATACATCAAAGAAACACTTCATGGACGGGACAGATAGCATTGTGACTTTCGAGGCTGGAGTCGACTAGGACCACTCAAGTCCTATAGGCTCCAAGTTTCGGCGATGCATAAGGAACTATTCCTGAATTCTGACTTCTGGCCTGTAGGGGCAGTATACCGGATATACAGGGAAGGAGCAAAAATTTTGAACCCTGTGAAGTAGTGTGTGTGTATTTAATGAAATGTTATATTTTTGTATGTATGTTAGTCTGTAAGGTATATATTGTATGGGCCTCTGTTAATTTTACTTTGTTGTACTTTAATATTGCCTGAAATAAAGAGTTTAATAATAATAATAGTACCCGAGATTACCTCATACAAACATAGGTACATACAATCCTCCTCTTTATAATATTATTATGGTATACAATACAGATTACTTATGACGTTCAAGGACCAAGTACCCTGTATAATAAAAAATAAAAAAGAAGTTGTTAAATAAACAAAAAAAACTAAATAACAATTTTCAATAAACTAAAATTTAAGTATCCCCGACACAAAAACCTATCAAAAGTAGAAAACGCTGAACCAATTTCGATAAAATATGTTATGTCTAAGGACTACCGCTAGAAAACCCGCTTTCAAATAAAAATAACCGCATACAAGTCGGTTCACCCGTTTAAGAGATACGGTGCCACAGAGACTCTTATAACACCCCTCCTTTTAGCGTCGTTTATTTTGTCTCATTTTGTCTCTATCACGCAAAAATGACTAAACGAATTTTGATTAAGTTTCGTAAACACTTAGTTTAAATCCTATTTTAGGATATAGTATACCTTTTCATGAAAAAATGACCAACAAATGAAATTGTGGGGCACGGTAATCGATAAAAAAACTGATACAGAAACTGAACTGAATACCATGGCTTGATACGCTTACACTTACGCTTATAGAATTTCCAAGCGTATAGCGAAATTAACCGAGTCCAAGTTTATGTTATGATCACTAATTGCTTATCGGTCGTCAAGCAAATCGCTTCGATAAATCGGCCCTTGGCTCTTCTGGTACAATCTTTTTAGTGAGCGACATATTTTTACTTTTTCGCACGAGTCAGTAAAAAGAACGCTACGGATTTCAGTAAATCATGGGCCGCGACGCAACGAGGTATTATGCGTTTGTTTATGCATATATGTTCCCATCTGTCCTCGAAAAGGTTGAACTGATTTCGATGCGGTTTTCGGTAGTTGATTATTTTATTTAACTGAATGACGATACAAGCTGGCCGTTTGCCTGATGGTAAGCAATACGCCAGCCAATAACTATAACAGCACCACCCAGAACTTTGTTTTACAAAATGCGCGGCGCTGCACTGCGCTCGTCACCCTGAGACAATTCGCTGATGATCCTCATAATTCCCAGTAATTTCACTGGCTGCAATGCCCTTCAAAACGGAACTCAGTAATGCTTGCGCACTACTGCTTGACGACTGAATAACTGGCAAAGCGGTGGTACCCACCCAGACGGCTTCTCGCATACGAGAGACCTACGACCAGTATGATACAGCCTCTGTAGTGGAGTTGTTGGGTCTAAACTCATACACCACTGAAGTTGCGGGTTCGATTCCCGCTATAGGATAAATGTTTGTACACCGCAAACAAAGCGTGTTGCGTGTTTGGGTGTTGTGGGACCGTGGTAGTTCCTAGTTCCCTAGATATACAGGAATCCTAGTTACATATAAACATTCCAAATTAAAAATCCAATTTAATTTTTTTTTATTTAGCCTTTTATTTTGTTAGTTTTTTAAGAACTTGATTGTACCATATTTATAATTTAATTGCATTAAATTCGAAGTTCAATAGGGGATCGGACAACTTTTCATAAAGTGTTTTATATTAACTACAATTAATATATATAGCCATGAAAAATACTATTTTAATTAAATAACGCTCTAAATGTACCTAGAACTATATTTAAATATTATGTTTCAAATATTGCCGCGCAAAAGGTCACCTCAAAACTTGTGACGTCATATGTAGGTAGAAAACGACTAACACTTCGAAATAAAACTTGCAAAGAGATTTTAATACGTTTTGTGAAGTTTGGGGACGATATTGTAGTAATGGAACGAAAAAATTAGCAAAAATACATTTATGAAAAGCAAAAACGTAAAATAAACACAAGCTTGACTCACGGCATTTGCCTACAAATGACGTCATGCACTGTGTTGGTGTTTCGGAACAGATTAAAAACGTCAGAATTATTAGATTTTATTTATTGATTTAAAAAATATAAATCATTATTATTTCACAAAAATATTGATTGAATGATTTTTCTGGTTCGACGAACATTCGTTCTAACTACATTTTAGATTTTTTCTTGATTACTGTCCGATCCCCTATTTTCCTAGTCACATGTGAATATTTTCTCAAAGCTTTTGCGGGAAATGATTCAGATATCATTTATGAGTAGGTCTTATTAAAATTTCTACCTTCTGAGTAACGATACACCGTGTTTACTCCGGTATTGAGTACATACCTTCACGAATACTCTTTTGCTACTGACAAGTACGTCAGCTACCGTAAGATTCAACCTATTTAGCACCTTGTCACTCCAACCTCACTTCATAAAGGTAAAAATTATTAGGTAACAATTTTAAAACTTACAGCGATATGGTAACAACGTGGTTGCTTATTTGTTAAAGCGGCAGTACGTGAGTTTGTGCAAGTAGAACTAATGAGCCATTGAAATAACGATAAGTTTTATCTAATAACTTTCAGTTGATCTGGGGCAATTTATGGATTGACTAGCCATTTGGCCCTGGCTTGGTCTGTATATTATCTGGGTTGGTGTCGTTGAGAGATTTTTTACTAAAGGTAATTGACAATACAGCCTTTGGGATGGATCCGCAAAGTACCAGCTTGAAGCACTGTTCCCTAATTCCCCTGTCCCCGTTTCATCATCGGACTACTAGACGTACGGCAACGCGCCACTGTTATATGGTGAACATTCATTCTGCGCGCACTAAGCGTTTTGCTGCCACTTTCATTATGCGCACCGGTAACGAGTCGAAATGCCTGCTGGAGTCAGTCTTTCTCGATACTTATAATCTAGAAACCCTGAAATTTCGAGTGCTACATCGTCGACCACATCGACGCTTACCATCAGGTGAGATAGTGGTCAAACACAAGCCAATAAAGAATGTAAAAATAACATCTAATTAAATTTTTGTATAGTTGAGAAATTTCAATGTTTTGGTAATTGTCTAGTCTCCAAAAAACGACACTATTAGTAAATTCCATCCGTGCGAAGCCGTGGCGTGTCGTTAGTTGTCTGTATATTTTGAGCAAACTGCAAAGATTTTTCAAAAATATCACTGTATAGACACATCACTACTTCCTACTTCATTATACGTAGAGATGAATGTAGATTTATATTCAGTGCGTGTATAGAGAGATTCTCTTTTAATAAAGGTAATTGGGCTTGCAATGTTTGAAATTGGCGAGCATTCGCTTCGTTAGAAAACGATTTTCTAATTCCGATAAATGCGCTGCTGGGATTATGTTCCGTCGTTACGAAAATATTCGTGTGCACAAATCTCATTAATCGATATTTTAATCGAGTGTTTATTATTGTTAGTAGGTATTTATATATATATATATATATTTATTTTTTATCTCGTTATTTATTTAAACTAATATTATAAAGAGGAAAGATTTGATTGTTTGTTTGTTTGCATTGAATAGGCTCCGAAACTACTCAACCGATTTGAAAAATTCTTTCACTGTTGGGAAGCTGACATAGCTACTACACCCGGGTGTCATAAGCTATTTTTTTTACACTTAATAGATCTATGTATGGCCACTATCTCGCCTGATGTGAAGCGATGATGTGGCCTAAGATGGAGCACATAGATCTAGAGAGAGACGGCAGTTAAGCAGCTGCTTAGACCCGTCTCCCCGATGGTTCACGTATATTATATAATACCCGTGCGAAGCCGGGACGGGCCGCTAGTACACTATATATGTAATCTTCATGTATATCTATTTATTACTATTATTATTTTAAATATATATAGTTATTGATTATTATATATCTAAAAATATAAAATATATATATGTATATTTTGTATTTTTAAGTGGTTTTTTTTTTGAGTTCCTACCTATATTATTTTTGTATGACCTTTTAATTTTTCCAAATATACTTTATATTTTGTTTGCATTACCTTATAAAAACTCAATGACGATAAAAACTCCACAGTACACTAAGGTTAACTGGAAGATAATGCTTACTAGCATTAAGTTCAACTTGGTTTTGTAGATTACTTTTTTAATTATCATTAGGTATATTATTTTAATTTGCCTTGTTATTTAGAAAGCCGTACCAAGAAAGTCAGCGGTATCATACCGTTACAGTAATATTATTAAATACTTAATTTGTGTATGGATTCCATTAAAGAAATTAAAACTGGGGTCGAACTGGAATAAAAACATATTATTAAATTAATCCCATTTGGTATTATTGATATTTAATATTACATAGGATCAGACCGGAATGACTGTACCTATCTGTTACTATTGACAAATTTATAACTGTAACATTGCTTTAGGCATCAGTGGTATTTTTAAGCATAGTATTTGAAAATCTAAACGAACAAGTTTTTTATTGTTTCATCCTCTTTCTCGAAGACATAAAATAAAAACAAATCAATCGATATTCTCAATTTAATTTCTGGCGCTTCACCGACTGCTGCCGCGGCACGCTCGTCTCGCTCGCTCGGCTCGTTGTGTGGTCACTGCTCTAACATAACCTACGAGTATAACCAGGCCTAGCGCACTCCGCACTGTAGGTACTAAGCTACAACTGCTACAAGTACATAGCCGGACACCGACGGCGGGTCGCGCGTCGTTACACGTTCCGCGTCAGAAGAGACCAGAGCTATGCGATAGAAAGAGAGGCGCTCTGTAGGTTAATATGACTGCTAGGTATGCAGCGCTACGCGCGCTGAATTCAATTTTATTGCGTCATAGCAAGAGTCGCTATTTGTTTAAATTTCTTTGCGGAGTGATGCTTCTGTTCCTTAGTATTCTGTGCTATAACCTAGTCTTAGAGGCCGTTTGTGTTGTCGAAGTATTTTCTGTCTATTTATTTATTTATTAGATAATCAACAGCTTATACAAAAATTTCAGTTCTCTTCTAATCATTACAATTATATCCTCCTAGTTATCTTCTAATATATATTATGATCTTCCTAATTATTACAATTATCATGCATTTTGCGCTCTCTAGCAGATGATTCAAGTCGAAGATCTGTCGAACTAATACAAAGAGGATCAAATAATATCAGGATCGAGTAATATTGTTCCTTTTTTATTTATACAAAACTAGTAGTGTAATTCATTCACATTATTTTGGTTCTTTCTTATCTACCAGAAGAGTCAAAGCGGTTCAGTTATCCGCATATATTCAAAGTAATATTTTACCTCATGAACTCCGGTAAACAACGTACGTGACAACGTCACGTCGTGTCGTCTCAGAGTTTCGCCGAATAATAAAATAAACTCAAACTAGTTCACGAAATGTTACGCTGAGTCACTTTTTTAAGAATATATAAGGAAAACCGCCATGTGAGACGTTTTAAAACGTAAATCATAAAGTGTGGAACAGCTTTCTAAACTTTCAAAGCGGGGTTGGCGGGGAACTTGATATCGCTATTGTATTTTAATTATTATAATATATATATTTTATTTTTATTATTATAGACTGTTCAGCAGGGGAATTGTCTAACTTAAATACCGATCCCGATCGCTTTCAATTTCAAATTTGGAAGGTGTTAGCATCCTTCAAACTGCAATATCGATCATTTTTAGTGACCGTGTGTACTCGTACGATATGGATTTAGACACGGACTTTGAGTAGGAAAGGTAGACAATTCCACCCAAAAATACAATCACGGGATATCTTTGAAAGCGATCGGGATCGGTTTTTGAGTTAGACGATTCCCCTGCAGTTTGACTTTCATTGAGTTTCAATGCGCACGTCCTAAAAAAAGTCGGTCATCAAAGTGGTGACAAATGTCGGTGAAAATAATCAGACCGACTATCGGACCTACAAAAAGTCTGACGTCGGCGGAGGCATCTATTGTTTTTTCCTTAAGGTGCTTCTAAAGGAGGACTCTTGCACAAAAGGCCTACCGCTACAAAAACGATTACTTTGATACACATACTGCCTTTTTATATCTACGAAATAAAGAAGATGAGTGTGCGATGGAATTAATAATTCTTCCATCTCCTCCATCGGAAAACTCGGCATCAGTACATGGTTGACATACCTCCTGCCCGAACAAAGCGATTTGCTTCGACTTTTATAATGCGAACTGCTAAGGAATGGAACACCATACCAGCGTCATTGTTTCCTGATTATTATAATCTAGGTGTATTCAAATCTTGAGTGAATCGGTATACATCGTCGACCGCGTCATCATTTTCAATCAGGTGAGACTGCGGTCAAATACTTAGCTATTCGCTGATAAAAAAAACCTACAAATCAAGCACTTAACGAAAAGGTGCAAACAACGGGCACTATTTTATTTTGCTCTCTTATCAAAAGGTTACCTTGTTTATCTAGCCTATATCACCTAGATAATTTTATTCCGGGGTAATCAAAACAGACAATAAAATATTTAGTGTTTTGGGTGGCACTGCAATTGTTATGGGAAGGCGTGGCCTTTACCATCAGGAAAACGACTAGCTCGTGTCATTACTTAGTTCCATAAAAAAACAATTGCTCAATTCCGCAATCTACAGAACGGAGTTTGATAAAATTTTGTAAGTACAGGTTTTTGGATCCTGAAATACACCATGGGATCCTTTTTTCCCAGCAAGTGGAGCGGAGAAACCGCGGTGCGCAGCTAGAAGAGGAGTTATCCGTGCTTTTTAAACGAATTAAAAAAAGGAGGTTCTCCATTCGATTGTATTTTTTTATTTTTTTATTATTGATACCTCAGAACTCCGTCATTTATAAACCGATTTGAAAAATTCTTTTTGCGCTGGGTTCAGTATAGCTACAAAGTGGTCCTATATAATTTTCATCAATATTTGTCCTTGGATTTCGAAGATACATTGAAGTCGGTTTTTTTGTTTGATAAAACGTATACTTGTGTACATAAATATATTGCCCTGCCGGGAACCTGGAAGCAAGAATCGAACCCGCTCCATCTGTGCTTCGAGCCCACCTGCATTACAGCTGTCAAGAAGAAGCATTTATTCGATCAACACCGATGACACACGTCGTTTCAACTTGTCATCTAAGAAATTGATTGAAAACAGCAAGTACTATGTCAAGCTAAATAGTGTTCGCAAAGTACACCGACTCGAGATATGAAAAAACATTTTACAAAAATTTATAAAAAAAATTGAACAACCTTTAAAAATGAGCAGCTATATCTGTGTATATTTTCTTCTACTCGACACATACCTACTTAGAATATATATATTGTTTTTGTTTACTTAGCTTTATGTGCTTTATGTCTAGTGAAATAAGAGGGGTTGAAATTTGAAGTGTAGTTTGAGCAAAATCACAACTCCGTTTCAAGTTAAAAATTATTTATGGGTTAGCCCTTTTTTAGATAGAATTCCCTCCTAATCAGAGTTTCAAAAACCTCTTCCTAAAGGAACCCCTAAGGTGCCCAAAGATTATTTCATCATCATCATCATCAACCCATCACGTTCCCACTGCTGGGACATGGGTCTTCTCTCATAGAGAATGGGCCATAATCCACGCTGGCCTAGTGCAGGTTGGTAGAACATGTTTATAAATTTTTGTGATTAATTCCTAGACATGCCGCTTTTTTATTTATTCCGTGAGTTTCTGGGTTTAGTGATTTAGGCTGTGCATTGAATGTCAGTTAGTGTGTCACGGAAGCTTTGCGATGATATACAGATGAATTGGATAAACCTTTGCTATTTTTGGGATGTACGAAAAGAAACTACTTTCGCCGTGTCGGTTCCTTTCCTGCAGAGGCCTACCACAAAAACTGCAAGAATTATAGCAGTCAATCACTCGGGCACACGTCAGAGGAATCTTCCGTATCAGAACAAGATATTTGGAAGTGTAATGCACGTGGGAATGTTTGATAGGATCTACGATAGCGATCTTGGTAAACGTCGGTTGTGTAGAGGCACCATAGATCTGTGTTTTTTTATATAACTTACTGACGTGACCAGCTGGTCGTTTGCCTGATGGTAAGCAATACGCCAGTCCATAACAATAACAGCACCACCTAGAACTTTGTTTTGCAAAATCCTGCGCGGCGCTGCACTGCGCTCGTCACCCTGAGACAATTAGCTGTTGAGTCTCATAATGCCCAGTAATTTCGCTGGCTACAATGCCCTTCAAACCAGAACACAGTAATGCTTGCACACTACTACTTGGTGGCTGAATAACTGACAAAGCGGTAGTACCTACCCAGACGGCCTCTCGCATACGAGAAACCTACCACCAGTTTATTTAAATTTTTATTTCAAAATAATACATAAATATTTCGAAATTATTAAGATAATGCTTGCTTAATGTTTGCTTATTACATTGTTTTAACCTACGGGTGAACCAAAAACAACGCTCCATATTCGAAATATGTAGGTACCGTAGTACCTATTTTTGTGTTAAAACCTTACTTTTTACTCGTATTCTTACGATTAAAACATATGCAAAGTTTTGCATATAGATTTATAAATATTATACATTTATATTTATAATTCAACATTTCTCAATGGTTTCTTTAAAAATTGTATTAATTGAGCTGAGTCGTTAATGCCATTGGTCCTTAAAATATCAGTCCTAAAGGATTTCTTAGGATAATATAGTCAGTACAAATTGTTTGCTTAACAATTAGTAATTTTAATATTTTTCAATAAGATTTTTTGTAAAGTTTAATGTTATAACATAGTTTTCGGGATTTTGCTAACAAAATTATTCAAGTAAAAAATAATCTTAAGATTTTACAGAGACTTAAAAAATAAATCTTCAGTCAGTCAGAAGTCGGGCAGTCTAAAAAACAAAACCTATGGTCCTGTCCTAATTATTTATTTCAGATGGTTACCCTAAACATGTGCATGATTTGTCGTTGTTTGTCAACCCTACGCAGCCCGTCCGAGCAGCTTGATCTTAATTGAATTATAAACGATACATTAATTTCAATAAATTACCTTTAGCTTGTTAGAAGTTTTTATTCTGAGGAATATGCCAGCTTGTATATCTTGGCAGTAAGATCAGGCCTAGCGCACTCCGCACTGTAGGTACGAAGCAACAAGTATATAGCCGGACACCGACGGCGGGTCGCGTGCCGCGTCAGAAGAGATAAGAGCTATGCGATAGAAAGAGAGGCACTCTGTAAGTTAATATGACTGGTAGGTATGCAGCGCTACGCGAGCTGAATTGAATTTTATTGCGTCATAGCAAGAGTCACTATTTGTTTAAATTTCTTTTCGGAGTGATGCTTCTGACCCTTAGTATTCTGTGGTAAGATATCACTTTATGACTGGGTTAGTAGTAGGTACTCATCAATGAACTATCAAGCGTTTACGTTTATAATAAGATATCTAACAACTCTGAGTAGGTATGTACAGGTAATCAATACTTGATGATTAAGAGTCATCACAATATAATTTTAATATCTATAAAGATTATTCTGCTTCACCTGTCTCTATTTTTCCTGTCTAGAGAATTATATCGATTGATATGATCCCTTTCTAAAGTTGATTTTTGCTGTAAATTTGCATACATGTAATCCGCTAATTGAATTAATAAAAGCATGATTTGAAAAACCTGCGCGTGCCAGTGAAATGTAGGTATATGGCCCGGACAAGCACAGTCTTGTGGTAGGTCTCTCGTATGCGGGAGGCCGTCTTGGTAGGTCCCACATCTTTGCCAGTTATTCTGCCGCCAAGCAGTAGGTAATATTCAAACATTACTGTGTTCTGGTTTGAAGGCCATTGTAGCCAGCGAAATAACTGGGTATATTACTTAATATCTGATGTCTCGGGGTAATGAACGCTATGCAGTCCTAAGCAGTGCTTTTTATGGTGTTAAAAGTTCTGGGTGGGCAATTGTTATATGCAGACGTGGCGCTTACCATAAGCCGAATGATATGCTCGTGTAATCATTCAATTACATAAAAGAAGAAGTTTTGGTTCACTGGTGTATTCCTCAAAATCATAAATCTTGGTATTCTTGTATAAAAAAATGTTATGTCTGTTCCATGAATATTAACAAGGCTAAAAGAAATCTTCAAAAACGTTCCAGTTTTACATAATATATCTGTAGAAATATCTCTGCTCTACTTCCTACGGTGATTTAAAATCTATTACTGAACCATCCGAGAACTTAATCCAATTAAATTGGCCTCTGTCAAAGCCACTGGATTTACATACTGACTAATTCACTACTGATATAACACTTAAGAACTTTATCATAGTAAATTACATGAAAAGAAACGCAGTTTAAAGGTATTTGAAGATAGTTCTAATACGACAAGGTTGTACAATGAAACATGTTTCTATAGCGCTTACAACAATTGGTAGCCTAAGAATTCTCACCGTAACCTGTCATACGTAATGTAGTTTATGCCAAAGCAGAATCGATTCCTTCATTCGACTCGATTGTGGCTGGCATTCGAGACATCTTTGTATCGAGTAAATGGTTCGAGGTTACCCGTAACTGTACATTACCGATTTGTGGAGTAATTTTAAGTTATGTCTGTATTATCCGTCGTGGGACTCAGGTCTAGAATGGGAATTGTTAAACTTAAATTTTATAGTTTTTAAAATAAGGAATTAAAAAAAATCATAAGGAATTAAGTCATCATCATCATCAGTTCCCACTGCTGGGACACAAGTCGTCTCTCATAGAGAGATAATTCACCACGCTGGCCTAGTGCGGGTTGGTGGATGACACATGTCCTTGCATTTTTGTGATGTTTACGATGTTTTCTTTCACCGTTTTGAGAGCGGTAAATTCAGTGGTATAGGGCCAGCGGAATTCGAACTCGGATGAGTCGGATCGCAAGTCGCAAGTGCTACCACTCGCTCAGTTAAGTCATAACTTGCAGTAAATATTTTACTACATCTTTTTATATACACCTTCTTAAATCAAGTAGGAATACGCAAGCATTACAGCTTGATATAGTTTACAATGCTGCAGTTACGAATATAATTCATTGGACCATATGAGATCACGAGCTTTACAACATGCGCAGACGCAGGGGCATAACTAGCCGTGGTATAATATTATATCGGGCATTAACACGATTTAGCATATCAATAAATGCGCGGAAGCATTGACGTGCAGATTTATTTATGAACATTCTCGTCGGCCGAGTATGGTGCAGTATAAGGCTAAGTTTCGTTACAGCGAGCAATGACATTATATTATATAAAATTAAAAGACCACTCACTGACTGACATATAATTGACAGAAATAGAAGTGGTACTTGCCGATATGGTGGGGTGGAGTGTTTGGTACGGTTGTATAGAGGGTGTTTTGAAACCAACCAGAAAAATCCGAAATCCATGGAAAAGTGTCTCCGAGATGGAACTGCTCAGGGGATCTCGGAAACTATAAATCGGATGGGGGTACCGCTTGAACTAAATATGCCCCAAACCTTGGGCCATTTTTGAAAATTTGAAAAAAAAGATGGCCGCCATACAAAAAAACATGGCCGCCATACAAAATAAAAATGAAAATAACTTTTGAATGGTTAGACATAGGTATAGGGTGCTCGACCAAATGTCATAGAGGGCGATGGGGGAAATTTGGAAAAGTTGGAAAAATTAAAAAAAAAGAAAAAAAAATGGCGGCCATTTTGAAAGTTGCTCCGATCCGACTGAAATTTTGCATCGGGGGGTTTTCTGGGTCGTAGATTACGATTATGAAAAAAAATTTTGGCTTCCGCCATTTTTCAAGATGGCTGCCATACAAAAGTTTTTTTCCCGGAAAAATAAGCCAAACAAAACTTTTGAACCGTAGTCGATAGGAAGCGTCTATAAAAGAAAAGCAACACCCCCCCACGCGAGCTGCTTTAGCAGCTCGCGCACGCCACAAAATCACTTGGATTCCGCCATTTTTCAAGATGGCCGCCATACAAAAGACTTTTTTTCAGAACAACTGAACTTAAATAACTTTAGAACCGTAATCGATTGGGAGCTTTTATAAAAAAAGCAACACCCCCCCCACCCACGCGAGCTGCTTTAGCAGCTCGCGCACGCCACACAATCACTTGACATCCAGCCTTTTTTCAAGATGGCCGCCATACAAAAGTTTGATTTCAAAACAAAAAGGGTAAACAAAACTTTAGAACCGTAATCGATAGGAAGCTTTTAAAAAAAAACAGCAGCCACCCCCCCACGCGAGCTGCTTTAGCAGCTCGCGCACGCGGCGAAATACTAGTTACTCTATAAAGTCGTATCGTTCGTGAGCCTTCGCGAACTTCAAGCTAAAATCTGAAATGAATACGAGATCTTATTGCGTGTGCGCAACGTGCATTTTTCCTAATACACACCCATAACACATTTGATACGTTCTCAAATGAATGAGAAAATCTTCTCAGGGCTATATCCGTGTCCGTATCTCTGTTTATTTCCGTATTCGCGTTGGTTTCTGCGTTGGCTTCAGTCTCGTAGTCAGCGTTGGAGTAAGTTTTGGTG
This sequence comes from Petrophora chlorosata, assembly GCA_951640565.1. NCBI lineage: Eukaryota > Metazoa > Arthropoda > Insecta > Lepidoptera > Geometridae > Petrophora > Petrophora chlorosata. The sequence continues at coordinate 15,988,396 of OX621201.1, forward strand.
TCAATATCATGCTTGGTGTCAGCTTTTGCATCGGTCTTGGCGACAATGTTAAGTTTGGCGTCAGTCTCGACGTCAACATCAATCTTGAAGACGGCGTCAATCTTGGTCATTATTTTAGCAAGTAACAAATTTTACAGTACATACATTATGGTATGTTTGTACGCAAGGATTACTTAAAATATTTATGTGTGTCTAGGTACAATCGAACAAGCTTTTTGCACCAAACAAATTAAAACTTCGTTCGCTTCATCGAAACTCACCTTAAACCTTGAAGATGCAACTGAACACCACGCTCGGTTTGAAATATGCCCTTATTTACATGCAAGCGCGGAGGTGCCAAGAGTTATGCATCTGACCTCCGACTCATACGGTGCACTGCAGAATGGTCACTTCGTGAGTGCCAGCTTTAGAGGTTCATTTGAATCTTGTGAATTCATAGTTATATTAAAAAAAAAACTAGTTCTAAAGGGCGGACCTAAGTTTTTGAATTTGAATTCTAAACACTTTTTAAGTCTTGAAGTTATGTTAGTTTTCTTTGGTTATAGTGTGTGATGATCGCAAACGCTGCAAAGTGTTCCTAAGAATATATAATAATGTAAATAATAAATAATAATGTAAAATCAACGCATGTAATAATCAGATTTTTTTTTAAATCACAGTTTTTAAACTTATAGTGAGAGCACGTGCGACTTTTGATCCGAAGCACCCGGGTTTGAATTCCGCTATCCTCGCACTACTGAATTTCTTATATGCGGATTTAACATTTGCTCTAAAAACGGTGAACATCGTGAGGAAACCGACATGTCCAAGAATTTATCACAAAAATTCAAGGACATATGACATCCACCAACCCGCACTGAGCCAGCGTGGTAGATTGTGGCTTATACTCTTTCTATGAGGGAAGGCCCGAGTCCCAGCATGATGAATATGAAACTTATAGTCTGCACTGCTAACAACACCGGGGTTAAGTAGGTTAGAAATAGGATATATAACATACAATTTTGTGCTAAATTATGAAGAACTGTATTTATCCATAGTGAATTAGTAGTTCCGAAAAATCTTCCGCGGCTTGGCACAGCGTTTGTCACCCTGAGACCATGCCCAGTCATTTTGCTTGGAACAGTTGACCTTTAAACAAAAATACAGTAATGTTTACACACTAGAAAGAAAGAAAGAAAGAAAATACAACACACACGCAACATTGCATGATCAAACCACACAATAAAAAACTAAGTCATAATAAAAGTTATTATCAGAACAACAGGACTTAAATAACTTTAGAACCGTAATCGACAGGGAGCTTTTATAAAAAAAAAGCAACACCCCCCACGCGAGCTGCTTTAGCAGCTCGCGCCCGCCACAAAATCACTTGGATTCCACCATTTTTCAAGATGGCCGCCATACAAAAGTTTAATTTCATATCAAAAAGGGCAAACAAAACTTTAGAACCGTAATCGATAGAAAGCTTTAAAAAAAAAGTAACACTAGTACTAAGCGTCGAAATACTAGTAATATATATAGGTACAATGTAATGTTGCGTGATGTCAGGAAAAGGCTCCAATTCAGCATAAAACACTACTGCATGACGGTTGAATAACTGCAAAAGATGTGGTAGGTACTTTCGAAGGCGTACTTTAAGGGTTTGCAGAAGAGGCACTACCTTATTTTATGTGAAAGTTTCAGTAGTTTAAGTTGAAGATACTTTCTAAAGCAATACTCGTTATCATAATCATTAAAGATGATGTTGGATTTTAAAGACAAACGGTTTGCATTACCCTTGATTGTTTCCGTCATCAAGACTTTTTAGGGTTCCACAAAGTACAACAGACTTTTTGCGATTTCTGTCGTTCCTGATAATGTATTCCCACTTGGTCTATTATTATTTTGAGGATTATATGTCTTAAATGACATTGGTTTAACAAAAAATATATAATATATTTTTGTCATAACATTGCTGTTACTTTGAAGCTTTGGAGAACAACTAAATCTGATCATATAGGTTTTCCCAGGGTTTGATTCAGCGGTTTAATTTTTGTTGTATTCCAACAGCCTTTTATGCATTATAGAACAATATAGATTCTAATCTTTTATAAGCTTACAATTTTTTAATTGTATGATGAAGCTTGAAACAAACATTTCATTTTATTTTAATTTACATTATAAAAAAAAACGAGACAATGCCCTTTTACTTGCTGGATGGGCCGTATTTAAATTAGGAAATACAGTTAAAAATATTATTTTTTAAATTGAATGTTTTCCTGTAGTTCCAAAAGTTTCCAGTGTTTTCCAAAATACAGGATGGAAATAAAAAATTAAACATGAAAGACCAAGTCCTTCATGTTACAAAGTCCTTTAAAAATCAAATGAAATCAAATATCATATATCACAAGACGAAAGCAGGGGAATCGTCTAACTGGAACACCGATCCCGATCGCTTTCCAAGATATCTCATGATCGGGATTGCTTAATTTTTCTACTCAAAGTCCGCGTCCCAATCTCTATCCCAATCACAATCGCTAAAATGATTGATATCGCAGTTTGATGCCACTTGACATTTGTGCTGAACTAAAACCCCATTTGGCACCACATGGTATTCATTTAAGTTTAGTTGTCTCGTTATTAGTTGGATATTGATATTTTATAATGTATATTATTATTGTTATTTTTCACGCTGTTTATCTTATTTTTTTTAAGTAACTAATTTTTGTGTACAAACGTATTTGTGATACAATTTTTTTACCTCTCAGCAAATAGCTGAGGTCTAGCAAAGGGGTACGCTGAAAACTAGCCATGTGTAAACTCACTAGAGTTTACACCGGACGATGCTGAGCTTACCGCTTATTGCTTAAAATGAATCGTGTATAAATATTGTAGTTATATTAAGGTTGTTGGCAATAAAACTCATTTTCTTTCTTTGTTTCTTTCTTTTCTTTACAACGGTTATATGGTTATACATATTTCTTTTTGTATTTCTGTTTTCTTTTCTTTATTTTGTTGATTGTATGATTTTGTGGTCGTCAAATTAATGTTTTTTCTTTCTTTCAGTTTCAAGGATGCTAACGGTTTCTTAATTTGAAATTGGAATCGATCGGTATCGGTGTTTGAATTAGATGATTCCCCTGTAGTACACATCAAGCGGTTAAATGAATTTACGGAATCCTCAAACTCGTAACACTTTACATACCTCCGCCATAACTTTTAACTTGCGATTATTGCAACCGAAACCATAACGAGCTCGTTAAATATCGAGCGCACCACATGATGTATGAATCGTATTAACTTTTGGGCGAAAATGGCCAATTCCATACATTTCTCATACTTGTGTGGAACCGCTTAAAATCTGCGCTGATGTTCACCTTACAGTCTGACTGCTTTACTACAGTGCAACAAGAAACTGGACAAAGATGGGAAGTCCACAAGGTCTTACTCGTGAACGAGTACTGCTTAGGGAGACTTATCTGGTCTAGTTATGGTAGCTGCTATTTGTATCTATTTATATATTTATCTTATTATGGTACTGACATTTTTAATCATCTATGTATATTTACTATATGTAGTGTATTATCATTATTTAAAGGATATTATTTTTTGTAAATATATAAGTATAGATATTTCTATGGATAAGTACAGTCAAGTTTTCTCTGTTCCTATAGCAAAATGGATATCAGCTGATAATCAGCGCCGAGTTGCTTAAAATTCTCGGCATTTCATGCTAAGCTGAGCCCATTGGGCGCATATATTTATGATTTAAGTTTTATTTTTTATTTTTTTGTGTGCCGTATAAATGTTTTTCTTTCTTTCATCTCTTTCTGTTTCTATATTATAGTCGGAAATGTAAGACATCATTCGCATTATAATTCGACATTATATTATAATTATTTGATTGTATAACAAATTAAAAAAAATGATAAACACATCTCCATGAATTTTTTTGTTGCTATCTTCTCTAATTTGGTAGAGTAAATTATCTTATTTCTTTACTATTACTTTCAACTTGTAAATGACGCCACGATTTGTCTTTATTTTCGCATGGATACTATTAGTTTCAGTTTGGTCACGTTCAGGACCCTAGCAGTACCTAACCTACAAATCAGCACCCCCAAGTCAGTACGGTATAACTTTAAATATTAAGTTTAACGATAACTATCTCATAAGCTTTTAAAAATATGATTGGGCAGTGATCAGTCTTTGGCCGTGCAAAAATGAAGAGGATGTAAGATTTAGGTTAATGCTGCACCTGTGCAATGCAATTTTGGAATTTGTGGGTGGGGCAAGGTTTGGCTTTACAGGGCCCTAATTCACTATGACAACTTGGCGATTCCTTGCTTCGAAGAAACGTCGATTCCTTCATTAATAAAAGACATCTCTTTGACGCATTCATATATTCGTATATATGACGCGTCATAGAGAATACAAATTTCGCAGATGTCGTTTATTAATGAAGGAATCGACGTTATATCGAAGCAAGGAATCGCTAAGTTGTCATAGTGAATTGGGGCCCAGGGTGTCAATCTATAAAATTATTTGTTACACTTTATGGTGTTTAAAGAGAATACAAAGAAAGAGAGAGACAGGAGAGAACGAGTTTGATCACGTGTTTCAAGTAAATAACGTCATAGGACATGTATCACACACCACTTTGTTGCATACCACAAACATAATTACATGAAAAAAGAGAAAGCTTAACTAGTGTAATACAATTGGCGGTCTTATCGCATCGCATATCGCTTTTTTTTGTATTCTCGTTTCAGCGTTCGGCGAGTCGACACCTGATGATGCCTCGTGCAGACGGCGAAACACGTGTCGTATTAGGAGGGTTGTTGTTAGGGTTTTCTTTATTTAACATTATTTATTATTTACTTAATCAATACATTATTTCATTATTCTTATATACAATATAATTTATTATTAAATATACATATATACACATATATATATATATATATATATATATATATATATATATATATATATATATATATATATATATATATATAATATTATATATTATAAAAAAGCGGAGGGATTACTTATATATATTTTTTAATTCATTTTACATTTGCAATCAACCCCCATACATATTTTATTATTCTAACAACAACCTACTTAATATTCAGCGGGATTACACCACATATTTTAATTGCGTTTCAGTTTATATAACAATAGCACATATAATAAATAACATATCTAGTACATACCAGTAATATATACCTAGTTTGTAAAATATCTCGACCTTAATTTTCAGCATATCCGATGCTAGAGAGGAGAATTAGTACCTCGGTAATGGATCTAACATTATGTCAAAATAATATAATATTAATTCATTGACCTTTGTTCACTTATCAGCACAATCACAATTGTCATACTCGACGTAAAAAATGTGATAGCATTTAAAAATTCCAAAGATGTAAAGGGTACCATAACCTCCTAATGCAGAGGGTTCTTTGAGTTACAACTCGTAAACGACATTCAATGCACCTGCTTTAAAGCGGCTATTCATTGCAAAATAAGTTCATGTTAATGGCATCGCCATCAAACATCCTTAGCTGTTGCTGTGAATGGGATTCATTTACTTCAAGACATTCATGTGACATGTTCAGGTGAGATTTGATTTAAAGGGTTCGGAGGTGATTCTTCATAGAATCAAAGTGAAATGGCAGATGGGGTTTGTAAGTTAGTGGCAGAGGTTGTTTTTTACAAAACACTTGTTTACTGTTCCTTGAGTGAGGTGAGCTACCACTTACGATAAAGAAGTTCATGACTGTACGTTTTTATAATAAAATTTCAAAATTACAAATTACGCGTTTAGAATGTTCTAATGAGAAAAGCATACTATACTGTTCGTAATTACATAGAAGACAAAGATGCTTGGAACATTTCACTTCTGCAAAGCAGCCAACTGGTACATAAGAAACATAACATTGTAGAAACCAAAAAAATTGTAACAAAATCTCTAAAAAAAACTTCAGAGCCCTTCAGTTTCTTGCCGTATCTTCTGAGTAGTGGTTCTTTTTCAGATTCGGTGGTAGAGTCATTGTGATATTTTGACGTTCATAAGTGCGTCTGTGGTGCCAAAATGATTAAAGAGATTTTGATTTTGACTATAATTGGTCTTTATTGGTCACAGACTTGGTCTTTCAGCAAAGGGCCAGACTCGTGGTATGCCAGCAAGCTATGGAGGGGCAGTAATCTGGGAGTCAGACCAAACAAGAAACAGTACTGCGATCCATAATACAAATAGCCGACGTTGTGCATTTCCGAAGCACTGGTAGAGTCAGTTCTCTTATTTCTTTTACGTTTCCAGACTTCGGTCTGGATGTATTTTTATACATCCAAAAGTTTAAATATCTAACTTTTTTTTCAAATTATATTGACATTCCAAGTATTTATTTTTAACATATTTATTTAATAATTTCTTACGTTTTAGTAACCGACTGCAAAAAAGTAGGAAGTTGTCAATTCGATTGTTGTTTTTATATTTGTTACCTCAGAACTCCGTCATTTATAAACTGATTTGGAAATTTCTTTTTGGGTTGAGTTAACTACAAAGTAGTCCCATGTACATTTAATCGATATTCGACCGCGGACTTCTAAGATAAATTAGAATCGAAGTCAGAAAACCACGAGTATGTGGATTGTAGATGTCAAAGAACGTCAGAAGACGTCTCGGCGCCTTAAAATATATGGCAGGACGAGACTCCTACCGCAATGACTATTGGACTGAAAGCGCTTGATGCCCTATTCATCGCCAACAGTGGGAAGCTTTTACCCAACAGTGGAACGATCATCAACAGCATTTATAACTGCCTGGGTTTTAATTGCCTGAAATAAATGAATTTTAATTTAATTAATTTAATTAAGTACAGAATTATAAGATTAATTAACTTATTTTTTTTATTTCAATTAGCATTTTATCAGCGTTATTTATACGAAAATATGTCTTCCTACGTCGGTATCAGCAAATTAACCAAAGAAACTTTGTCTAGAAAGTAAGGATTAATTGATTTTTTTAAGTCTACAAATTCTATAGCTGCTTTTGATTAATGACTTCCTCTGAAATGTAATTTAATAAAGTTCACATCCTCAGAAACTGTATCGGTAATTTAGCTTGTGATACGTATTACATACTCGTAAGTAATTTACTCTCCTGATTCAATTTGCTAAGTTTTTGTTGTGTGCAGAGTGATTGGAATTCCCGTGAGAATAATTTTAATATTGTTTTATGCCATGTTTGTTGTTTATCGATTTTACTTCTGCATCACTGGGTCCTTGGTTTATGCCACCGGTTTCTTTTGCTCCCGAGATTTTTGCCCCGGCTCTATTTTTTAAATTAAATGTTATTTTGAGTTAAAGTACCGTCAGACGCAGATGTGCTTTTTATTGTTAATAATAAATATATAAATGTATGTAAAATTACCTGATAAGCAAACATTTGACCGCTGTCTTACCAGGGCCCCAATTCACTATGACAACTTAGCGAAATCATGTCGATTCCTTCATTAATAAACGACATTTCTATGACGCGTCATAGAGAATACAATTTTCGCAGATGTCTTTTATTATGAAGGAATCGACGTTTTTTTGAAGCAAGGAATCGCCATATTGTCATAGTGAATTAGGGCCCTGATGAAAAATGATGACGCGGTCGACGATGGATCATGCTTGTCTAGAAATTACCGACTTGAAGACACCTAGATCATAAGTATCGGGTAACAGAGGGCTGGAGCATTTGGGCTATCTATAGGCCTTTAATTGACAATGGGTTGTCCGATTGCTTCTATTTGTAAGTAATTAGTTTAGTTTTATTAATTATTTTCGGAATAAAGGCATTTGCCCGATGACAAACAAAAAAACTTATGAACGTATTAATGACCTTGCTATTAAATTCTAAAAAAGGCTTCTGAGAGACGTTAGAGTAAAGTTAAGTCTTAGAATACAAGTATTAGTCTTACAAATTAACAATCTCAATTCAATAGGCCATTACCAAGTGCAAACAGATAATAAACTGTGATGGAATGTGACAGAATGCGACTCGATATGTCTTATTTATTTATATTAGAACTGGTACAGGGTATCGCATTGATTAAGTAGTTTATGTGGCGTAATGGTGCTAATTGATGAGTTTTCCTGGTTTACCTTTTTATGAGTTTGTTTTATGGTGAAGGACTTTCAGCCTTATAAAGACACTTTTTAAAATGGAAATGCTTGAGTTTTTTATTTTCATTAAGTTTGAAAATCAATAAAGTAACAATGTTTTATCATTTGAAATAAAATTAAAATACTATAAAGAAATTAAAAAAATATATAAAACCTCAACAAACCTCAACATTTATATGCAAGTGGTGACCATGAGCAAGGTGCCAATAACGCTGACTGCAATCCCGCGTTGAATTTCTAACGTTAACTTTTGAGTTAGGAGTGAGCCAGCCCTCTTGTCACCTGCGGCTTTCACAAGACGAGGTCAATATTTTTTATATAATTCTTTGGTGCCCGTATCCCATGGACCAAAGGTTTCGGTGTCAAACTGCGCAAAAATGTAGTCATTGCAGAGTGAAGCAAATTTCCGCCGCTTGTCGTCTTTGGCAGCCTCCGCCGCGGCTCCGGCCAATCGATTAATTTATTTATTTGAGATGCAGTGGTGTCTGTTTAAATAATTTTCTTTTTGATAGTGACGTCTAATAACCGCGCGATTTTGTGATCGCGATCGATTTTCGATAGCGACTACGAAGTAGCCTTATAGAGTGTCGGGATGGCAAAGGATTTTAAGTCAGTCAATGTAAATTGAAACGTGTCTAATCGAAATAAAGTTAGTATATCTACTTAACCTGAATTTCCCGATAGATATCGGGAAATTCGCTACGATGCCGATGTTCCGAGATCATTCTCCAAGCATTAAATATATATACTTTTCGATTAGATAAGTTTCAACATACATTGACATAAAACCTAAGCCGTGCCGTCTTTGATTTTCGATGGCTCTTACGCGACTAAAACTTATCTTTTTATAATTTTTGAGACTCAACAAATACAAATACAACATTCTTTTTTTACACCAAACAAAAATTACCAGTAGGCACATGAAAATAACTTTGGGCGGTCTTATCAATAAAAGCGATCTCTTCCAGTCAACCTTTGGACGGAGTTAACTAACGAAGTGAAAGAGGTCAGCGGTGTAAATAAAAATAATTTCGTGTACTATTGATTATTCTAATACCTATATAAGTAGCTTTTTAATCAGATGAAAATCGTTTCGCAGATATAATTCGGTTCGGCCCGCTTTTCCCCTAAGTCGAGATATAATTCGATTTTGGCCACTTTACCCCTAAGTTGATTTTATTGACCCAGAATCTGCAAGGTTCAATTTACTACATACTGGATCTACTTTGATGGCTACGACGGATACCTTATCAGATTGGTAACCCATGTATGATTCTAGCTACATACAAACCAACCTGCCCTCCATGCTACCGAATAAGTTAAGACTTCTCGTTTTAAATGTCTGGCAAATTGCCGACAGTGGCTTACGGGCATCTTCGCATTCATATCAAGATCTGATTTCGAAATATTCTTAAACGCATGTTTCAATGCTTTGCCCAATTCATTCAGGATCATCAATTAGAGCCGACCCTTGTACGATTGAGTTTTAATGGTCCAACAATAAAACCTTGTCACCCTTTTCGAAGTAAAATATCACCAAAAATGCACTGGAGTTACTTATGTGTGTTTATGAAGGCGGACAACATTATTTTACAATCAACATACAAGCAGACAAGTTCGTACAGACGTAAGCGATTTGTGGAACTGTGTCAATTTGTTAAAAGTGGGGTGATTCAGCTTTATTTTCCCTAAGTAATAATCTCACACATTTTTCATTCATAAAACGCATGAAGCAAAACGTCAAAAATCAAACGATATGAAATAGGCACAAATGCACTTTTAAACGACATATACACTTATACACATCATCATCATCATCATCATCATCTTTAGCCCATTACGTTCCCACTGCTGGGACACGGGCCTTCTCTCATAGAGAGAGTTTGGGCCATAACCCACCCCGCAGGCTCGGTGCGGGTTGGTGAATGTCACATGTCCTTGAATTTTTGTGATTAATTCTTGGACATGCCGGTTTCCTCAGGACGTTTTCCTTCACCGTTTTTAGAGCGAGTGTTGAATCCGCACTTAATTTAAGAATGTCAGTGGTGCGGCGCTAGCGGGATTCGAACATGGGTGCGTCGGATCGAAAGTCGCACGTGCTCCCACTGGACCACACTCGCTTTCTCGCTTATACACATAAAATATATTAAATAAAATACCTTAAAAACTGTAACTTAAGATATCTTGACTTTGAAAATAAGGTAAGCAAGCATGTCTACCCTTTTCTTTCCCATACTCATTGAATTGATTGAGGTTGAAGTCTGGGTCCAGAAAAGAAATGCGATAACTGACTGTACCAGTGCTTCTTTTGTGTGAATATTTTGTTAAATGCTTAAAAAAGCGTGATTGGAATCCTTCGAATGAAATTCATTGTGCACAGTGCTCATTCACAAATTGCATTAACTTTTGTTGATTACGTAAACAAGCGCGTGTTTATGGAATATTCTAGAAAACTAACCTGCCTATTTCCCCCAAAAAAACAACTCACCATTGCTAGTCCGAGGCAGACGAAAAAACGCGCGATACAGACGGAGAGGGTCACAATTCACTACACAGGCCAGTGCGCTTTGACTTACGTCACATGTCCTTAAGCTTTGTAGGTATTTTTGGATATGCCGGTTTCCTCAAACTGTTTATTCGCTATAGAGAGGGTGATGCATCCGTTCATTACCTACTTATGAATAGTTAGTAGCGGGGCCTAGCGGGATTCGAACTACAAACCACAAACCCGTCAGATCTAAAGCTGTAATCTAAAGTATACAGTACATCATCATCATCATCATCAGCCCATCACGGTCCCACTGCTGGGACCCGTGCCTTCTCTCATAGAGAGAGTATGGACCATAATCCACCACGCTGTCTCAGTGCGGGTTGGTACATACTTTTTGATTAAATTACGTTATAGCAGGCCCAGCGCACTCCGCACTGTAGGTCCGAAGCTACAAGTACATAGCCGGACACCGTCAACGGGTCGCGTGTCGTTACACGTGCCGCGTCAGAAGAGATAAGAGCTATGCGATAGAAAGAGAGGCGCTCTGTATGTTAATATGACTGGTAGGTATGCAGCGCTACGCGAGCTGAATTGAATTTTATTGCAAAATTCAACCAAAGCAAGCGTCGCTATTTGTTTAAATTTCTTTGCGGAGTGATGCTTCTGTCCCATAGTATTCTGTGGTTATAGCCCTACGTCAAAATTTGGTCGTAGAGCTATAGCTCTTAACTTTGTCAATCTGTGGACGCGCTGTATTATGTTTCGAATCAATCGATTCATTTTTGGCATCGATTCGTTCCGACTCGATTTACGATCTGAATTCGAATAATAAATAGCGATGCGTAACCGAATTTTTGATTTAAAATCGCAAGTTATATGTATTGCTTTTCATTTTAATTTAATTGCGCGTGTAAAAACATATTTTTAAAATATTTATGACGAGGATGATACTCGTACGTTTTTATTGTATGAGACTATAAAAGGTTAAGCCTTCACCTTCAATGCTATAAAATAACTACTATGAAATGTTTTGAATGGTGAATGGTGAAATCATTGCATTAAAGATTTTCTACTACGCACTTACGTATTCTGTGCTAAATATTTTATTTATTTATGGAACTGAATGCTGAGATGAGCTTGTCGTTTGCCTGATAGTTAGCGTCACGCCTACCAATAACAGCTGCAGTGCAACCCAGAACTTTTAAAACCACTAAAAGCACTGCGGAGCACTGCATTGCGCTCATCACCCCGAGACATCAAATATTAAGTCTCATATGTCCAGTAATTTCGCTAGCTACAATGCCCTTCAAACCGTAACACAGGAATGCTTGCGCGCTACAGGGCCCTAATTCACTATGACCACTTAGCGATTCCTTGCACGGATTCGGAATCACGTCGATTTCTTAATTAATAAACAGCATTTGCGAAATTTCACGTCGAGAAATGACGCGTCATAGAGAATACAAATTTCGCAAATGTTAGTACTCAACGTGAAATCAAGGAATCGACGTGATTTCGAAGTAAGGAATCGCCAAGTTGTCATAGTGAATTGGGGCCCTGTTCTGTACCATTAAGTTTTCTTTGGTATGGGCCACGCTAATTCACCACGCTAGGCCAGTGCGTTGAGTTTTGAGATTCTTGGACATGTGCACATAAGCTAAATAAGTCATTAGTCGAAGGGATTAGAATTCCGATCTTCTTCTCTCGTGTGGGTGTGTGGCCAACCCTGATGTCGGAGCTATAGACTGACCTCCGACATTTTAAAGTCTCATCAGACCTTTCAATGACAACATTCATGTCCAGCCGATCCTAAAGAATTAAAAATATTAATAGGGGTAAGATAAGGACCTAAAAGCTGGTTTATACTTAGTCTAGGACCATTGCTATTAAAATTCAATAATTAAATTACTTTAGAATACTATATAGACAATAATACGAAAATATTAATTATTTAATTTAATATAATAAACTGTTCATATATAATAAATATGAAAAAAGTTTAATGTATATAAATTAGTATAAGTGATTGAAAACCTTTAGAGCAAATCCTTTAGATTTCTTTAAAACGAAAATATTCTTAAATACATTGCTTTATTAGTATTTTATTAAATATGTATATCTCGTCATTATATTATGTACCACGGAATCTTATTCCCAATAATGCCCGAAAACACCGCAAAACTATCGAAATCTTACAAAAAACGTCTCAATCAGCTAATCTTAACGCGATCTGCGTGTCTTACGAACATAAACGCAAACTTTCCTGTTAACCAATATTTTTTTTCAACACAATTAGGTACATAACCATGTAGTTATTTGACCAAACCTTAACGTGCACGTTAAACGTTACGAGTTGTGTTAACGTTTATGACAGTTAATTTGGTAGGATAATACGGGGGACATCGGTAGTCTTAATAAAAGCGTGTAACGATGTGCTTGGGGTGTTGTGGGGTGGTGCAAGTTCATAAGCGTCAGCGGGTTAAATGCGCGGGTGTGCGGAAAATGACAGAACGTGGAAACGAGCCGTTGTTTATTTTTCGTTCATCACAATTTGAATTTAATTTGAATTTGAATTTAGTTGGAAAATGCTTGAAAAACAGAAAATAGCTAAAGTTAAGGATAGAAAAAGATATTTTTTGTTTTTAATATAATTATCATAGACAAACGACCAGCTTGTCTCGTCATTTAGTTACATAAAAAAAGAAAGGCGTGTCATGGGTCAGTGAAAACAAATCATTTTTCAAAACTATATCAAGATTTTTGACTTTTAAATATGCCGACTTTAGTAGGTAAAGCTCAAGATGATGGGTTTGAAATAAAACTTATTTTTTTGTATGATGCATTTTTCAATCGCTTTTGGATCTATGTTTGAACACTACCTTGCCTGAAGTTAAGCAACGATGTGGCTAAAGATGAAGTACAAAGTCTTAGAAGAGAAAGGCAATTGATTGCTCAGACTCGTCTTCTGTGATGGTTTTGAAGTGACGTTTAAGTGACCAGCTATTGATTCTACTAATAAATGACATGTTTTCTTCTTTTCTTCACTTACTTCAATCGCGATCACTAAACACACCTCATACCGCCTGTGCCTTGCATCGCCACCAACCAAAATATAAAATTTTATGTGTGGCATCGAGATCGAATCGATCTTTTCTGTAAAAGTAAGTGTTATAGCTTAATTTCGATATTATCATATTATTATGCATCTCGGAGACTGCGGAAAGCATCACTTTGCAACCGAAAACGTGCATTTTTAGTGTTTGTGAAACTTCTCAAGCAAATTGGATTGTTACGGGTTTGCTCTTGATATCGCTTTCCGAGAACAATAAAATTAATCGAAATAATAATAAATCTTAACCTTCAATCATTTTTGTAAAAGTGCACAATCTTCACATTCGCAGGCGTAAAATATAATTGACACCAATATTTTACCATGATTAGTTTAGTCTTTATTACTTTACTCGTATATATTTGTAAATAATTGTACATACCTAATAAGTCCGTAAAATAAATTAAATTTATTGTAATACTTTACAATCTTTATGGTGTAAAATATTATTTTAGACAGGATTTGAAACTTTTTTTGGTAGAGGTAGGCTTTGCGGTCACGATTATAAAATTTAAACCAAGCAACCAAATAGAGTTCTAGTCATGTTTAGGGCTGATGTTCTTCCAACCATTACGGAGAGAGTCTGAGCAGTCGCTAAACTGTCGTCTTCCTGTAAATCCATGTGCTTCATCTTCGGCAACTTCGTTCCTTTACCTCAGGCGTGATAGCAGCCAAACGTAGATATAGAGTTAGGTATCTAATCATCAAAACTAAAACTTTGAATTTGTAAAAAAAATTACGATACAGCCATGTATTACAGTAGTTTACAAAGTTTGTCTGGAAGAGATCACTCTATGCAAAGCCGCCCATCGTACAACCCTAGTTATAAGGTTTATCTGTAATAAATAAATAAATAAATAACGCCCAACGATCACATACACAGATCCTGACCCTTAGCTAGGATTCCCTGTATCTAGGGAACCAGAAACTATGAGGACCATGGTCGCACGACACCCAGACACAAAACAAATGCTTGCGCTTTTTTTTCTGTTTACAAACATTTGTCCGGTCGCGGGAATCGAACCCGCAACCACAGTGGCGTATGAGATTTGAGCCAACCTGCCCAACCCCTACACCACACAGGCGATACAGAGGAGATAGTTTTTTTATATTACTGGTAAAAAATTAAGTTTTTGTATTGACCAGTATCCATGACTTTGGATCACGGAAAAACAAACGAGGCGGGCGGAAACTAGAACATTCACACCATTTTTCCTTGACAGCGAAATAGAGCAACCGGTATCGTGCAAGCTGGCACGAGCGTCGTCATCTCGCCGCATAAATCAGCCGATCTCGTCGGGTCCGATCGGCATATTGCCTAAACTGGACATGTCAATTCACGACCGGAGGAGTTCTCACGGCGTTTGTCAGGAAAACGATGAAGAATGATCTCGAGGTACAGCGCAACAAGGATCGGTATGAACACGTCCAAAACAAAATGACAAAAAAGTGATTAGTTACTTTGGCGTAATAAATTCCTTAACAATTTAAATGAGGGTAGATTCTAGTAATTATATTTCTTAGGAGCGAGTGTGGCACGTGCGACTATCGGTCCGACGCACCCGAGTTCCAATCCCGCCGGCCTCGCACCACTGACTTTCTTAAGCTATGTGTGAATTTAACACTCGCTCTAAAAACGGTAAAGGAAAACATCGTGAGGAAACCGACATGTCCAAGAATAAATTCACGGACGAAAATTCAAGGACATGTGACATCCACCAACCCGCACTGGGCCAGCGTGGTGGATTATGGCCCGTATTCTCTCTATGAAGAAAAGCGATGCTAGATCCAGCAGTGGGAACGCGATGGGCTGATTATGATGATGATGATGATGATACTTATTATGTGAAATAAATGTTTTTTCTTTCTTTCTTTTTCTTTTATGTAGTGAAACTTTGCTCGTCACCCCGAGACATCACATAAGTATGCCCAGTAATTTCGATAGTTATAATGCCCTTAAAACGGAACACAATAATACTTGCACACTACTGCTTGGTGGTAGAATAACTGGAAAAGCGGTGGTACTTACCCAGACGGCCTCCCGCATACGTGAGGCCTACCACGAGTGACGAGAAAACTACCTAGCTATTTTTTTCTGTTGTTTGAGGATGATCAGATTCGAAAATTGTTAACTAGTTTTTAACAATTATAAAACTATTTTTTTTAACGCTGAAGGTGGCACAATATATTATTATTAGACTGGCCTTAATCTCAAGGTCATTAGGTCTATTTTTAATTAAATATCTAATTACGCATTTATTTTTTATCATGATCTTGCAATCATTAATCATTGTAAAGTTCGTACACCAACAAAATATAATACAAAAAGTTTGTTTGCGGAGCATTTATTTAACAACCAGTTGCTCCCGGTGGTTTCACCCAAAATTTTTCGGGCACACGTATTCTTTATATTTTTCCAGGACCTCAAATACCTATACCAAAGCTCATCAATATCTGTTGGCAATTGTTATTGTGTGATTGAGAAACATAGGTCATACATACATCTTCACAAATTTTCTTTACTATATAGGATTTCAAGATGTCTTTTTTGCATTTCTGGAATCCTTCCAAAATAATAGAACACGTCTTAATTATGTTAAACAACCTCTGATTTGAGTCACTTTGATTACCTATCTAATAGGCACTTATACAGAAAATAATTTGCAAATAAAATTAGGTATTACAAGAATTACAAGTATTAGAAGACAAAGAGGCTTGGAATATTCCACTTCTGCAAAGTAACCAACTGGTACATAAGAAACATAACATTGTAGCAACCCAAAAAATAGTAAAAAATCTTAAAATAAATTGCCCCGCAATTTCTTGCCGTATCTTCTGAGTAGTGGTTCTTTTCCCGATACGGTGGTAGTCATTGTGATAATTTGATGTTCATAAGTGCGTCTGTGATGCCAAAATGATTAGAGATTTTGATTTAATTTTTGCGAATTTTTCACCACTGGCCATGCACCCAGTCAATATAAAGTTTAGTTTTGGATTATATATGTAGTGTTTTTAACAGTTACCTATATATTTTAATAATATATGCTTTTGTTTTACGATAATATGTATTACGATATTTATTTTGTTTTTCTGTTAGTTTTTTTTTTATTTTTGATGCACGTTTTGTAACTTTCTTTTACCGTCACTGGATAACTGGTAGAAAATGCTTTAGCATTAAGTTCTCCTTTTGTACATTACTTGTAATAGTGCAATAAAGAATTAAATGAAATGAAATAAAAAAAATCTCGAAGCTATCACAAAGTCTTTAATTATAGCATATATATATATATATATATATATATATATATCTATATTATACCTATTTATACATATATTTATAATAGAATTTGCATTTCTTTCAAAAAACCACCGTCCTTCCAAATTATGTTAGTCCTTTCTGTTCAAAGGTTGTCTGGAAGAGATCGCTTTGAGCGATAAGACCGCCTATTGTTATGCTGATTACTGTAAAATTTACTTGTTTTTCATGTACCTATATTTAAGGTTTTTTTAACAATAAAGTGTTTATCTATCTATCTATCTATAGCAAAATACTACAAGCAGAGTCGTACTTCAATATGCTAGTTAATAAATAAATAATAACTCGTGCATAAACAATCATTAATCATTAAGTAGAGCATTACGGAAGCTAACGCGTCTTGTGTAATCTATCACAAGTCACAACTTAACAGTAAGGGCATAATGGGTCTTACCTGCAATACGATATCGATTAACTAAAGCATATAAAAATGGCGGTATTTGACAGTTTTCAACGTCGACATAAAAGCGAGGGTAATTTTAACGCAGACAAACTACACGACTATAGCCGGACAAAGAAATTCGCGTTCTACGGTAGCTTACTATGCAAGGAATAGTTGTTAAACGATGAAAAATAATATGTAATATATTACATATTGGGCATTATTGGGCATACTATCTCGAGGTGATGAGCGCAAGCGCTGCATTGCGCAGTACGTTTTATGGTATTAAACGTTCTGGTTGGCACTACAACTGTTATAAACAGGCGTGGCGCTCACCACCAGGCGAACGACATGCTAGTACTCAGATCAGAAATAAATTATAATTGGCTATTATTAAATAAAAAAAATCTAATTCAATATTACATTTATAAAATAGTGATCAGTTTTAAGACAACTAAATTGAGTGTTAAATAATTTATTTTATAACAAAAAATAACTAACTTCGATTCTGATGTATCTTCGATGTCCAAGGTATCGGTCCGAATATCGATGAAATTTATATGGGACCTTGTAGCTATATTGAACACAACGCAAAATTTTCTAAATCGGTTTACAAATGAGGTAGTTCTTAGATAACAAATATAAAAATTAAACAACCGAATTGAGATTCTCTTCTTTTCTTTGAAGTCAGTTAAAATGCTCAAAATAAGCCGCCAGTGTCCATACTGTTCGTTAATCTTTACTGAGTTTTAATAAAACTTTAATTGAATATGAAACTGCTTTGATACGCCGTATTGTGTAACATTCGGTTGATTAGAAGTGCGTATTTCAATGTCAGTTCCTGATTGATTCACTTGTAACACATGTGCGTAAATATTTACCTGCAATGAGATCAGCACGAGAAAAGAAAAACGTGTCATGGTCAAACGTGCCCTCAGCAAATGTATCGGAATGTTTGAAATCAATAAATTGCTGGGCATTATGAAATTCAACAGCTAATTGTCTCATGGTGACGAGCGCAGTGCAGTGCCGCGCAGGATTTTGCAAAACAAAGTTCTGGGTGGTACTGTTATTGTTATGGGCTGGCGTAATTGCTTACCATCAGGCAAACGACCAGCTCGTCTCGTCATTCAGTTACATAAAAAAAAAAAAATGGGTAGAGTCGGTGCGGAAAAAGAATTGCGCAGGAACAGGACCTTAACTTTTTTTTTACAAAGTCCCATTTCTAATGTCCAAATAGTATATTTTTACTGTTTCTCCGTTTACTTCTTCTTAACCACGCAATGGACTTAAATACGATTTTTATAGTCATTTTGAGATTGTTTTACGAAAGGCACAGAATAATTTGTAGTACAAGTAAATAGGTTAGTATGTGTACAATATTTTTTATTAAGTCTTTGTTTAGTAGAGAAAATTTTGTGTTGAAATCAAGTTTTGAAATCTAGTCGTCAAAAAATAATAAATGATAAATATATTTTGTATATATATTTAAGTTATTTTGTATATATATTTAAGCACTTTTAGTTTATATATCACATGATATATAATTATATGTAAATTATTATATACCTTTAACGCGATTGTTTTTACTATATTTAAATAAATAAATGATCAAATTAATTTTGTGAAGTTCGATCATTATTATACGAGCCGCTTTATTCGAAGATACAAACAAACTTGTTCATCATCATCATCATCATTATCAGCCCATAACGTTCCCACTGCTGGGATACGGGCCTTCTCTGATAGAGAGAGTATGGACCATAATCCACCACGCTGGCCAAGTGCGGGCTGGTGGATGTCACATGTCCTTGAATTTTTGTGATAAATTCTTGGACATGCAGGTTTCCTCACGATGTTTTCCTTCACCGTTTTTAGAGCTAGTGTTAAATCCGCTCATAACTTAAGAAAGTCAGTAGTGTGGGGCCAGCGGGATTCGTAGGTAGTAGGTATTTAAGTTTTAAACATGTATAGAAATAAACAACTGTGTTTATAATATCTGAGTCGGATCGGTGGTGTAGTAAAACTGTGTCACAGACAGTAGGAGCACGTGCGACATTCGATCCGACGCACCTGAGTTTGATCCCGCCGGCCCCGCACCACTGACTACCTTAAGTTATGTGCGGATTTTAACACTCTATCTAGAAACGGTGAAGGAAATCATCGTGAGGAAACCGGCGAGTTCAAGAATTAATCACAAAAAATCAAGGATATGTGACATCCACCAATCCGCACTGGGCTAGCGTGGTGGATTATGGCCCATACTCTCTATGAGAGAAGGCCCGAGTACCAGCAGTGGGAACGTAATGAGCTGATGATGATGAGTAAAATTTTTATCAATATAAAAAGTGACGTTTTGCAAGTATTTTAATAGGCGGCTTTATCGCTAACGGCGATATTTTCCTCTACTTTATTTACCTGGATAAAAAACAATGTTATTATTTTTAACAGTTACTCCGTTGGTTATTTTCACAACAATAATTTACAAAACGAATTAATAATCCTAAATCACGTGTCGAAAACTTCTCCGAACCCGTTCCGCAGCTCTTTAAACCTACTTTTTATACAATTATTTTTTTATCTAAATAGTTGATCTCCTAATCTCTTTAATCAGAGATTTACCTAATTAATAAAATTTTTATAATAAATTACAACTTCCCATAAAGTAGACTTTTAATTATGTCTATAACATGAAAAGTAACATTATTAAAATTTAATTACTTGTGAATATCGTATCTGATTTGTCAGATTATTCAAATGAGATCGTTAAACTGTATAAAAGACCAAAATATTAGGTGAAGTGTTGAACATGCGCTAATTAACAGAAGCTGTGATAGCCTGCTGGTTTTGCTCACCTCTATTAGAACCCAGACACTCCATGCAAATTCGCCGAGCTAACTGTCTAGTACTACTACTGACGCACCGGCCTGTCCGCACACATTTTGTGTGTGTGCGTAATTATTGTAGGGATGGGCTAATACGAATCGAGCACGACAAGGACAACGCAAACAACGCAACGTGAAAGAGAAACACTTACGTATAAGCAACCTAAGTGTTTCTCTTTCACAACCACTATCGCTTGGCTGGGAGACGCGAAAAACCAAAAAATCTTCGATTCTTATTTGTTTAAGTGGTTTCTTTGCATCCATACACAGAACAATAACGAACCATTTTAAAAGAGATAGGCAGACCTCCGTCAGTCAGGTCAGGTCCTGGTCAGCTACACCGTCTTCAGCCGTTCTCCGTCTTTTTCTCAATATGTTTCGTCTATATGTCAAAGTCAGCCGGCCTGCTCTACCTCTGTAAAGCAGGTCGTCGTCGTCATTCAAAAAGGTCAAAACAACCTCAAATAACATCAATTGATCGCACATATAAAATAATCATTTGAATCTCACTCATTAGTCATTCGTAGCGAGCGGTGACAACCGAGTGACGCAAGCACAGCATTGCCCATTTTTTCATCGGTTTGTTGCTGGTGACGACAAATTAGCGGGGGGTGGGAGTGTCGCTTCTTTACGTAGAATTTTTCTTTTCTTTATTTAGTTTTCTTTGCCTCTATGGTGAAGTAGTTGGCAAGTCACCTTATCCAACTAATATATATTTTTTCATGTAACTGAATGACGAGACGAGCTGGTCGTTTGCCTGATGGTAAGCAATACGCCAGTCCATAACAATAACAGCACCATCCAGAACTTCGTTTTGCAAAATCCTGCGCGGCGTTGCATGGCGCTCGTCACCCTGAGACAATTAGCTGTTGAGTCTCACAATGCCCAATAATTTCGCTGGCTACAATGCCCAAAACCGGAACACAGTAATATTTGCTTGTAAATATGCGATAGTTTCGATGGATGGATGGATGTTCTCAATCACGTAAAAACTAAAGAACGAATTTTGATGAAATTTGACATTAATTATAAATATAAACGGCTACATTCACGTTATGATTGTATCGGAGTAACTCCGACCAGGTTTCGCAAAATTAGGATGTCCTTCTTCCGGGACTTCACGCTATGGATTCGCGGCGCGCCGCCGCTCGTTCCTGTTAAATTTGATATCTACTTAGGTACCTACATTAGGTTATGGAAAAGAGATAGGCTACTTTTTAAACGACTTCAAACAAGGAGAAGGATTTTTTTTATGTTTGTTAGAACCTCAGAACTCCGTCATTCATGAACCGATTTCAAAAATTCTTTTTGCGTTAGGTTCAGTATAGCTACGAAGAGGTCCTATATAAATTTATCGATATTTTACCTTAGAATTTGATGATACATTGAAGTCGGTTTTTTGTTTGATACTTGTTATCTTGAGAAACCACAGCACATAAAGCACAGAAAAGTACAGAAGTCAATCTAATGTATGTACTTCACTTTTCATACCTACGCTCGGCGGTCGCGCTAAGGTTGTTAAATTGAATGCGCGCGCCCGCTGCCTGCGACCCTGCGGTGTGACGTCACGACGGTTACTCGGACGGCGCAGAAAGTTTTTGGGTAGTCCAAAATTGACTGATTTAAAAAAATGCGTTTTTTGCAGTTACTATTATAATTGAATAAAGTTTTTTGATTGAACTTTTTGTTTGAAGACAGAAATATGCGATTAGTTTACATTTACATTTTCCTCATTAGATTATGAACACAAGGCTAACACAGCTTATACTACAATAAATATCTAATATAAATCGTAAAAATATGACAAGGCCGGGGCCTACCTCACTGTTCTGTGTAAAGTTAAAACGAACCATCGAAATACAAGCAAATACATCCTTGCCTCTCTGAAACAACAGGTAGCTTTAAAAACGACAATTCACCGTTTAATGTTGAATTTAAACAACCGTCCACTGAACAGTTATAATATCTTTTTTTTGTTGCTCCATTTTTGCACAAAAATGTTCACAGACGCGTGTCTCAAGCGGATGGCACTCGCGCTTGCATTGAGCTCAACTGTGCTGAGATATCGTGTCCGTGAGCGGTGTCTATGTGTGCGTTGCTCGAGCGCACTTTGTATGTAGATTGATTTCTCTACTTATCTATTTTGTGCGGTAGGTGAATTCGCGGGGCGCAGCTATTATCTCATATACCTACCTACTTCGGAGATTGCGGGTTCGATGGGATAAATGTCCCATGTCCTAATAATAACCCAATAATAGACAGTGCACAGAAGAAAAAATATGCGAATGTACTCGATTTTGAGCGAGTGTGGCTCAGCGGGAACTCGTGCGCCTTTCGATCCGACGCACCTAGGTTCGAATCCCGACTCGGCCCTGCACCAATGACTAATAGTTAAGTGTAGATTTTGCACGCTCGCTCTAAAACGGTGAAGGAAAACATCGTGATGAAACCCGCTTACGCGCTTTGGAGTGATAGGCTCTGGCCGTGGTTGTAATACCACCCACCGAACAAAGCCATGCCGTCAAGCGACCTAGTCGTGTTTCGGGATGATGTTTGGTGAACCATCGGGGAGACGGGTCTGAGCAGCCGCTCAACTGCCGTCTCTCTCTAGATCTATGTGCTCCATCTTAGGCTACATCATCGCTTCACATCAGGCCAGATAGTAGCCAAACATAGATCTATTTACCGTAAAAAAAAAAATTGTTTCGTGTCTGGGTGTTACTGGATCATGATTTTCCTCATACATCTTAGTTCGTTTGATTAAAAGAGATCAATATTTCATAAGAATGATTATGCTGTTGGCACCTAATAGTCTTTATACTATGCTATAGGTATGTCAGATAAAAAAATGGTATTAGATACCGGATTTTTTCTGCTTTTTTTAAAATTTGAACAATGAATGATTAGGATCAGACCTAAAAGCAAAAAAGCTACAATTCAGACGGCATAAATTGCTAATAATTAATAGTAGTATATTCATTTATTCATTTATTAATTGCATTCATGTACATTTATTTATCATGTAGGTCTTAAATTATATCTTAGGTTGGTACATGAGCCCTGTAAGGGCGTTTGCAAGTCAGTGTGAGAGTACATTTAGTCATTTAAATTTATATTGATTTATGTTTTATTAAAGTCAGTATATTGTATATGTCAGTATAGTGTCACGGAATTGAGTCATATTTTTTCCACATGCTTGTCAGTTTTGAATTCATCAACGGAATAATAACATTTTTTAATTAGATAAGATTTAAGTTTTCTGCAGAATACGTTGTATCTAGTTTCGTTTTTTAGGTATTCAGGGATTTTGTTGTATATTGATACTAATCTAAAATTTGAACTTTACATACCATATACAACATATTAAACAAAGATCAGCAAAATCATAAATTCATTAATTAATTTGAATTTTTACTTATTCCAAAAAGAAAAGTATTACAGTAGAGATCACGAACACAATATAAATCATTCATAACTTATTACCCTTCGGCACTTTCCGTGCACGTACAGGATACAATTAATCGAATACGAATCGAGACTTTCATCGATACATTTATATCGATTTTCGGCCGAAGTTTGATATTAACCTTAATGAGCCTTGATGACCGTCCTACAGTTCAGTGGTCAATGCGGTGCGTTCCATTTGGTGCTCATTGTTCTGTAGTAAAGCACTTTGAAAAGTGTTTAAGCATGTAACACGCTCAAAAGTGTGTTGGAGTATGTCGAAGTCACTAACCTATGCATGTTTCCGGTAAAATTTTAATTATCATCATCATCAGCCCATCACGTTCCCACTACTGGGACACGGGCCTTGTCTTATAGAGAGAGTATGCAACATGCTGGCCCAGTGCGGGTTGGTGAATGTCAAGTCCTTGAATTTTTGTAGTTAATTCTTGGACATGCTGGTTTCCTCAGAATGTTTTCCTTCACCGTTTTTAGAGCGAGTGTTAAATCCGCACATAACTTAAGAAAGTCAGGCGTGGGCGTGGGCCAGCAGGATTCGAACTCAGGTGCGTGAGATCGGAAGTCGCACATGCTCCCACTGAACCACATTCGCTCGAAATAATTTTAATAACATTCTATAATTAGAATAATAATAATAAATCATTTATACATTAACACAGTTAACAAAGTAAAAGAACTCGAAGGCCATAAAAGTATATAAGTACCTAACAGACAGACAGAAAGTAGATACAATTTATAAAACACTAACACTAAGATAAGGAATAATTTTTGTTCGGTTTCACCTCTCTAGCGCCGAAAACTATTTCTTCTGGCCAAAAATCGGGAGCCAGAAAAGCTTTCTTATTTTGCTAGAAGCCGAAGCACGTAGGACTTAAAATTTATTTGAATTATACAAACTTTACGGTTACCTATTACCTCACAGTTTCTTCAACTTCTCTCCATCCGAAGGTTGTTTGGAAGAGATCGCTATAAGCGATAAGAATAGAATAGAATAGAAAAACTCTTTATTGTATACCAAATTATAGAAATAGACAATAACACAGTCCTTAACTAAGGTAGTACAATGGGCGGTCTTATCGCTTGAAGCGATCTCTTCCAGACAACCTTTGGATGGACAGTATCGGAAGAAGAAGTAGACGGCGGTGTACAACAAAATTTGTTAATTACAACTAAATACCTATATAATCATACATACATGCTAATATTTACATTCTAATACACACAAAAACAAAAATATAATTATTGAAATAGACTAATATATACTTATCAAAATATTATTTTAATACATTCAATATAATACTTATTTACATAAAAATAATAATAATAGCAGTGTTATTGGTAGGAAGATAGATAGTGGGCCTTGACCATTTGCTTAAATATTGCCAAAGACTTGGCACGTCTGATGTCAAGTGGTAGAGCATTCCATAGACGAACAGCTTGCACTGTGAAGGATTTATTATAGAACTGGACTGCCCATTGTAACACTTTAGAGTTAAGTATTTTGTTGTATTTATTTCTTGTTGTTGTGTAACAATAAAGCGTTATCTAATCTAATCTAAGCCTTGTGAAAGTTAACCATTTATACGTAGACAATATAATTATTAAAAAAAAGACTTTAATGTATCTTCGAAATCCAAGGTCACATATCGATGAAATTTATATGGGACCACTTCGTAGCTATACTACAACCCAACACAAAGATGAAAGAGAAGAAAAAAAATAGATTTTTCCAAATCGGTTTATAAATGACGGAGTTCTGAGGTAACAAACTTAAAAAAGTAAAGAAAAAAATACAATCGAATAGAGAGCTTCCTTCTTTTTTGAAGTCGGTCAGTCGGTCGGTCGGTTAAAAACAAATAATTATGATTTTTAGGAACTTTTTATGTGATATTGTTTATTCCCATTATTAACTTAAACATTTTGTAAACATGTGTCTTCTACGTATAAAAATTCATTATGGCGACAAGTGGAGCACCCCGAATTATCATATTTGACATTCGACACAGTAAAGAATCTGTATCGATATAATTCGATCGAATTATCAAGAGTTATTTAATCGATTTCGCTGTGAGTTGCCTCATTACAATATTGGCGGGTATGAAAACCTCTTTAGTTTCAATTAGGATTCAGGTTTGGTTGTCGACAATTTGGCGTAGATAAAGGGTGTTTCATAAAAATATTTATTCGAATGCGTTATGATTTAGATGTAACTGTCAAACTGTTGGCAATATGCACTGCGGAAGTTTAAACTTTTTCTAGATTAGTGAGCTTTGAACTTTGGTTGTAATCGTAGCGGTATATTACAAAATAAAAAAATAAATATATTATCTATATCAAAACAGCTAATGACAATTATTAGCTGAATTTAAATTATCATTCATTTTTTAATAAAATATAATTATATAATATTGTTAATAAAACAGGAGAAAGTTATGCTTTGATGCAAACAGATATTTCATTTAAGTTTGTAGTTTTTGGCAAATTAATATTAACGAACGAATTTTACAGATTTATTGCACCACCCTGTGTTACCAAATTTCCAAAACAGCAACCAAAGGTGTCGGAGTCACGTATGAAAATCACATCAAAATTATAAAGAAGTTAAGTGAAATCTCTCGCCCGATCGGACGCACGTAATAGCGGCCTGTCATAATGACAGCTGTCAAACAACCACGCGGAATTTACGAGCGTTCGGAATTCAAAAATTGGCGCCTAATAATGATCGTTACGCAATCATTTTTGGCGGGAAATGAAATTGGAGTGGTTTACAGTTAGGGTAAGTGGGATATTTGATTCGGTTCGTTGTTTATGGCCAGTTACACAGTCCATGGGCATTCAGAAAACAACTGGTTTAGTTCAAAAAAGATCATCACCGGTCACTATATCATTCATCAAAATGTGTAGGTATGTAGGTACCTAGCATTAAAGTCAGTCGATTTTAACGGTATTTTATTTTTTAACTAACCCTCAGTATTGTTTTGACATACTTGATTTTTTTTATTTCTTCTATCTGATAAGATTTCGTTGTGCTTGCCTGTATTCACGTGGTTTTATTTTCCTTTCATTGTATGTATTTTTCATAAAAGTCTAAAGTCAAAAGATTTACGTATAAAATAGGCACAAAAATGCACTTTTAGACGCCATATACACATCATTTATACAAATCAATAAAAATATTTTAAAAATTGCAAATTGTTTTTTTTTTAAACTTATTTGATCCCACTGCTGGGCAAAGGTCTCCCCCATCTCCCTCCATGGATCCCTCTCCATTGCGATCTCAGGCCATTCACTACGGAAAGCGTCCGAATCGTCCCGCCAACGCTTTCTGGGCCTTCCTAGGCGTCGACGCCCGTCTTCAGGCACCCATTGCGTGTAGTAACTTGTATATGAAAAAAAGGTAAGCATGTCTACCCATTTCTTTCCCGTACTCAAATTGCAAAAGCTGACTCTACCAGCAGTGCTTCGAAAGTACGCCCACTAGAGAAGAAGAAACTCTGCGGCGATGACATCTTTTTAAATGTCTAAAAATATAACAAAAGCAATGAGGTATAAATTACGAGTAACATAACACAATGTCCTGACATACTCTGCCAGGGTAAAATCCCTAAAAAGAAGTAGAAAAAGAAACGTTCCATATGACATGTGAGATGTTCCATAGTCACAGTATCAGTAACATGAAAATATGAGTAATATCACAGAATACTAAAGGACAGAAGCATCACTCCGCAAATAAATTTAAACAAATAGCGACTCTTGCTATGACGCAATAAAATTCAATTCAGCTCGCGTAGCGCTGCAAACCTACCAGTCATATTAACCTACAGAGCGTCTGTCTTCCTATCGCATAGCTCTTGTCTCAACTGACGCGGCACGTGTAACGACGCGCGACCCGCCGTCGGTGGCCGGCTATGTACTTGCACCTACAGTGCTAGGTCTGGTAATATATAAGTAGGTATATAGATACAGTAGCAAGTAGATTGAACAAACCAGACCAGTCCCCATAAGCACCACCCGTTCACGATTATGACTTGTGGACCAGCCATCACCCATATTCGAGGGAAGGAGTGATCCGACACACAGAGCCGCCGCAATCAAGGACATTTTTTTATTAATAGTGAGATACAATCAAAGATCTGCGCCTATATGTCATGGCTGCAAACAAAGTCGCAATTTATTTTAATACAAGTATACATTTTATCAAACAACAAAAAAATACAATCAAATAGATAACCTTCTCTTTTGAAGTCCTTGAAGTCGGTTAAAAATAGTTTTACGCGACACTACACAGAACTCGTCAATATTTTACTACCTTACCTGCAACATCAGCTGACAACCTACTGACATTATTTTAGTAAGTACATAATATGCCTGCTCCTTACCAAAGGTCAAGCCTAATGAACTAACACTTGACATGGCTTTTAACTTGCTCTACTAGTTCCGCACTACTTCAAAAACTAGTTGTTGAAGTAGGTATTTCCGCTCTTTAGTACATGGTTTAACACTTAGACGGTGGTTGTATGCGATTACAGTTCCAATGACCCTTAAAAATAAGTTACTGTATAGGTATCAAAATGGCAAGTTTTGTCATTGTCTGTAGTTCACATCACTTTCTGTAGTTAGCAAAGAATTCAAAAAAAAATGTCCCAAGAAAAAACTACAAGTTAACGGAAAAGTACAATTTAGTGACTGGGCAACTAAAGGTATACGGAAAACTAGAGACATTATGTTTGATTTATATTACCAAAAATCTTTGACATCGAGTAAAGATTTCCATGACTATGTTAGACGTTATTCAAAAATATTTAAGGTTATTTGCATTCGCGCTAAACCATTGTTTTTAAGTCGTAAAATACGAAAATCAAATAATAAAGTTAAAGCAAATTTATTTTCTAACATACCGATAGATGTCACGAAATCGCTTAATTCTAGTCCTAATGTAACAGAGGCTTTCCTGAATTATAACTTCCCATTAGACTTACCAGATTTTCAATTCAGACATACTTCCACTTTTGAAATTATCAAAACATTCAGATGCCTTAACGTTAAAGCTACGGAAGATTTATGGGGCCTCTCCGTAAAGATGTTAGAGTCAATAATAGAAATCATCGCACCACATCTCATGGTTATATTTAATTTGTGCATTGATACAGGTTCATTTCCCGATTTGATGAAAAAAAGTAAAGTTACTCCCATCTTCAAGTCAGGTAACAAAACTGACCCCTCAAATTATAGACCAGTTTCTGTGCTTCCGGCTCTAAGTAAGATGTTTGCAAAAATCATACTACGGCAACTATTGTCTCACTTTAACGAACACAGAATATTGAACGAGAATTAGTTCGGTTTCACGAAAAGCAGATCAACAACTGATGCCGGGGTACATTTAGTTACCCATGTGCTTGAAGCTTGGGAGAGTTCACAGGATGCCATTGGAGTTTTTTGTGACCTCTCCAAGGCTTTTGACTGCGTAGAGCACAGTACTCTGATTCGTAAACTCCATCACTACGGAATTCGTGGAACTGCTCTGGATCTTGTAGAGTCCTACCTATCTGACAGGCAGCAAAAAGTTGGAATAAATGGCGTCACTTCATCTGGATCTTTAGTCAAAATAGGTGTTCCACAGGGTTCAATTTTAGCGCCGTTCTTGTTCTTAGTGTACGTAAATGACTTACCTTTTATGGTGAAAGACCTTGCAGACATTGTACTTTTTGCGGATGATACATCGATAATCTTTAAGGTAGATAGGAAGGATAGTGAACTAGTACACGTAAATAATGTATTAGATATTGTGTCAAATTGGTTCGCTGCCAACAACTTGTTATTAAACGCGAAAAAGACGAAATGTTTAAAGTTCTCTTTGCCCAATGTTAGACATTACATCCACCCACCAAACGTAATGCTTAATAGTGATAAACTCAACACATACAAGGCGACGGTATTCCTAGGTATAGGCATAGGCTCTGAGTTGCAGTGGGGTCCTCATTTCGATGCTCTATCAGGAAAACTTAGTTCTGCTGCATACGCGGTTAGTAAAATTAGGCAATTAACGGATATAGCTACGGCTCGGTTAGTTTACTTTGCATACTTTCACAGCTTAATGTCATATGGCATTTTGCAGTGGGGGTCTGCCGCGGATATAGAAGCTATTTTTATTTTACAAAAGCGGGCGGTTCGCGCTGTTTATGAGTTGGGTCCTCGCGAATCATTAAGAGAAGTCTTTAAACAAATTAATGTATTAACTTTACCTTCTCTGTATATTTATGAAAATATAATGTATGTTCGTAAAAATCTGTACGAAGTCAAGGTGAATAGTGACCACCACAACATAAACACTAGAAATAAGGATAGAATTTCAGTAGCTAGGTTAAGACTGAGTAAAACGAATAAGTCTTTGGGCAATTGTGTACGTTATTACAATAAAATTTCAAAATGTATAACGGAGCTCACAGAAAGTATATTCAAATTGAGTGTGAAAATATTCTAATGAAAAAAGCATA
This sequence comes from Petrophora chlorosata, assembly GCA_951640565.1. Classification (NCBI taxonomy): domain Eukaryota; kingdom Metazoa; phylum Arthropoda; class Insecta; order Lepidoptera; family Geometridae; genus Petrophora; species Petrophora chlorosata. Next base: position 16,018,695 of record OX621201.1, read on the forward strand.
CTATACAGTTAGAAATTACATAGAAGACAAAGATGCATGGAACATTCTGCTTCTGCCAAGTACCCAACTGGCACATAAGAAAAATAATATTGTCAAAAACAAACATAAAATATTGTAACAAAAGTTCTAAAAAATATGCCCCTCAGTTTTTTGCCGTATCTTCTGAGAAGTGGTTCTTTTTTCGATACGGTGGTAGAGTTATTGTAATAATTGACGTTCATAAGTGCGTCTGTGACGTCAAAATTGAAATAAAGAACTTTTGATTGATTGATTGTCTAATTCTCACGTATTTTCAGAGATGACTTTAATTTTTTTAAACAGAAAAGTATGAATTAATGTTATTTCTATTAGTTTTATGCAACTACAATTAAGACCCATTTAGACAGTGCAAGTTTCATTCCGGTTGCATATTGTAAAGGTAAATCAACAAGTATTTGATTTGCACCGTCTTAACGACGTTTAGACTATGCAAGCTTGTGAGGATCATTCCAACATAACATTAAAACACACACACACACACATTCACACAAACTTACCATAATATATATATCCTATTCACGCAAAATAATATTTATTACATTCCCTATTAGATATTATAATAACACTATTAGATATTATAATTATGACGGTAGCATATCATAATTTATTATAAAAACGGCAGGAAATTTTCGTCGTATAAATGGGTCTTTTTATAATATTTATATTTACAAATTTAGACTCTGTTTTCGCTTATAAAGTCTTTTGGCTTTAAGTACTCATAACCTGTATTAATTTTATTTTTAATTTACAATTTTTTTGAAAGAATGTTGTAAAAAGTATTAAGTACCTTAACTTAATTTAATTTAATAACTATATTTAGATCATATCATATGATATACTTGCCTTAACTTGCCTTATTTACGACCAGAGTTCGCAAAACGGAAGACTCGAGAAGTTTTTTTATTGAAAACTTTATAAAAGTTCACTGTGTCAGAGAAGCTTTATGGAAAACATCAATTAAGATTTGACATTCGATATCAATCGGATCGTAATCGATTATAATTTAAGTTCGAATCGACTTCGGTAAAATTTAGACAAAAAAGTTTAATCGCTCGAAATATAAGGCAGCGTCGTTAATTAACAGCAAAATTGTTTTTCTACCGAAATAAGTTTTCTTTTAACAATACCCAAGGCTTTAATGAATTAGCCACGGATCTTTCGCGCTTTAAGCCTTAAAGGGGTGCGCGCGCGCATCCTGATGGCATATTAAATCAACCAATCACCTTTTAGGCTTAATGAGACAAAAGCATTATTTATATGATGCGGTTTTTTCCGTCGGAAACAAAATAACTTACACTCCAATGAGCATTATCGGGCACTCTATACGGTCACAAAAGACTATAAATACCGATTAACTCACAACGATTTTACATTTTATCGATTCAAACTCGACTTTATTCGAATCGAGTTAAGAATTAATCGAGTTGGAGGCGTATGTTGGTTTGGCCAAAAAAGTAGTCGACATCGTTTCTTTGTTGAACGTAGTAAAATATGGTTTGTAAGTACAACGATCCGTTACGTTTTCAAATTTATTTCGCGAATCGAGATCTCGATTTTAAGGACGCAATCGGCTGTTCGATTTTTAAGGCGAATTAAGGCACGTTGGTAATATTTTTTGCAATTTTGTCGTGTGCGCGAGCGTCTGAGAAATTGCCTTTTATGTTCAGTTTAACAATCGAGTCAAATAAATTAAGTGCTCAGAGCTTGAGATTGCGACTTGGTACTAACAAGACAAGCCTTTAAGTGGACCTTTTTGCAACTTAAAGTCTTTTTAAAGCCGAGTAATGAGTCGAGAACCTTATGGTAAAATGAAAAATGATGGACATTAATGTACCTATAAGTAAACACTACCTTTACTCAGCTCTAGGTGGTACTGCAATTTCTACCTCAATGCATAAATTACATAGAATATGCGTTCTAGAATTTTGAACCTTAGATATAACACAATCAAAACTGCGATCGCGGAATCAATAACAAAATCTAAAACAGTTGAATAACGGAAGAAAAAAATTCGATACTCGACTTTGGCAAAGGCCTTCCCGCGCTGAGGGAAGATTGTGATGCGCGTTCATGGTCGTATTTTTTCTTTTCGAAAACCCTTTTTTTGCTTTTCGCTTAGCATTCGTTAATGCTTCATATAAATATAATAAGAAATTAAAAAAAATAGCTGATCTTATTCTTTAACTCTTGAAATGTTGTTTAATTCTACTGCGTAAGAAACGTAAAAACTCGCACAAATTCAAAGTCAATAGTGACCAACATAACATAAACACTAAAAATAACGATAAGATTGTTGTAGGTTTAGACTGATTAAAACAAATAAGACCTTCGTGGGTAACTTCGTTCCTTTTTTATTAATTCCAAAATGTATAAAAGAGCTTACATAAAGTAAATTTAAATCACGCGTAATGATTATTCTAATGGGAAAAGCATTACTATACTATTCGTAATTATATAGAAGACAAAGATGCTTGGAACATTCCACTTCTGCTAAGTAGCCAAGTTCAAGTTCAAAAGTTCTTTATTCATGTTTAGCATAACAGACGCACTTATGAACGCCATACAAGAAGTATAAAATTGTAGAAAACAAAAAAAAACTATAAAAATGCCCCTCAGTTTTTTGCCGTATCTTCTGAGTAGAAAGAAAGAAAGAAAAAAGAAATTATTTATTGCCGAACTGTACACATAGAGTTTAAATTAGAACACAATATATTTATTAGCACATAAATACAAAAAACAGCAGCAATAGGGGTAAGCTCAGCACTGAGCTGCGTAAGCCGAATAACTCACGAGTTGTGGTTCTTTTCCGATGCAGTGGTAGAGTCCTGTTGATTATTTGACGTTCATAAGTGCGTCTGTGATGCTAAAACTGAGTAACGAGATTTTGATGTTGTTTTTTTTTTGGTTTCTGTAATGAATGAGTTACTAAAATTCACCGCGTTGACTCTCTCCCGAATCTTAAAATCGCGTTGACGCTTGTTAAAATTCGTTGCTGAGATGCCCAGCATACCAGCAAGAAAATTACTACTTATAAATGGTTTCTAGGGAGTTAAGGAAATAAAATGTAGTGTTAATTTAAATACTTGTGCATAGATACATCAGGCAGCGTGAGTTAGATTTATTCACTTCACTTCTGCTAAAACTTCCATCTATTTCCTTAAGCTCTACATAGGGAGCTATAAACGCCGTAATAGATCACTTACAGTACAAACACTTTAGCTAGAGAGTGTCGTTTTAAAAGAACTAAATATTTACGACTCTTAAAAATTAAGTGGGAAAATACATCACACTATATTAATATAAATATTAATAATAATAATAAAATAAATAATAATAATAAATAATAAGGCAAACCAATATACAAGATTGTCATACTAAAACGATTAATTTGAAGGGAGAAACTAACTAATTTTTTTACTTATATTGATACACTAAGTACGTTTCACTAAACCAAATAGTAATGTTGGATTAATTAGCATTATAAGCTGCTAAATTTATATAAGCATTAGTCAAATTAATCGAAGTTGCGTCATTCGAAGAATGCTAATATTCATCGTCTAGCACGCGACGTACGTCAGCATGCGCGCACCTTGATTCCCACATGATTGAAAACTACGGCGGTCTGCTAATGCTTATTCTGTTGCAATTACGAATCATATTCAATAATGAAATTTCGTATGAATAGCGAATGAAAAATGCACATGCAGGAAATTTCATATTAGCAGTTAGCATCGCAATATTAAGTAGCATGCTAACAAGTAATATTTCACCTGCTAATGAAATTGATTAAAAGTAGCAATTGTTTTGTTATGAGCTGGTGTATTGCTTACCATCAGGCAAACGACCAGCTCGTCTCGTCATTCAGTGACATAAGAAAACCATTACTGCCTTTACTATTACTACTATAGGTTGAACTGTAGGTAAATAGCACTCTCATTCCATATATTTTTCTTCCAATCACGAATGCCTCTAGGTGCCAAAGCAACGCAACTAAATGCCAGCGCCATCTTTGGACTTGCGGAGACATTATTGCGAACATTAACACTGAAAAAGGGAATTATGGCGTTAGGAACAATTAGTTTGAACTAACTTTGGACTTACGTTGGACTTGGGTTAGACTTAGGTTGGTTGCACGCAAGCCGGCGATTTATTAGACCTTAGGCAGTTTCCATTAGAGTAAATCTCACGAAATTTGAATAACATTACACTTATACTAATTATATTAAATTATCGCTCGAAAAGTAAGAGCGAGTGTGGCTCAGTGGGAGCATGTGTGACTTTCGATCCGACGCACCTGAGTTCTTTTTTGTTCGTTCAAGATTTTTTTTTACGATAAATCGTTCAAAAGTTCTTGTGTTATTCCGATAGGTACACTTTATTTTGTAATGTTTTTGGTGAAGGTACCGTCCTTGCAAATTATGTTAGTCCTTTCTGTTTAAATGTTGTCTGGAAAATATCGCTTTGAGCGATAAGATCGCCTATTGTTATGCTTGTTAATGTGAAATGTAGTTTTTCATGTAGGTACCTATTTTTGAAGTTTCTAACAATAAAGTGTTTATCTATCTATCTATCTACCGTGTTTCGGAGGACACGTTAAGCCGTCGTCGGTCGCGGTTGTTGTCTTAGGACGGGGATTCCCAAACTTTTTGGGAACTGATACCTCAGACCCCCATAGCCAAATAACTTTAAAACCCCCTTTACTAATCATATTTCGTTTATGTCGACTCGTGGGAAACTGCTGTCTGGGAAACTTTGGGAATCCCTGTCTAGGACAACAATCGTTAAGCTATGTCGGAGGCGTCTAGAAACTCCGACACCAGGGTCGCAGTCGACCTCACACCCACTCGAGAGAAGAACAAGAAGGTGGATATATATTGTTTTTTTAATGTAACTGATTAATGAGACGAGTAAGTCGTCTGATAGTAAGCGCCACGCCTGCCAATAAGAATTGCAGTGCCACCCAGAACTTTTAATACCGTAAAAAAGCACTGCGTAGCTCTGCATTGCGCGCATCATCCCGAGACATCAGATAGGTCTCATATGCCCAGTAATTTCGGTGGCTGCAATGCCATTTAAACCGGAACTCAGTGATAGTTGCACACTATTGCTTGGCGGCACAATAACTGAAAAAGCTGTGACCTACTCAGACGGCCTCCCGCTTACGAGAGACCTACCAGGAATACGAGTACCACGATTGATGTAGGATATCACAAATAGTACCATTTTAACTACAATTTAAATTATTTAAATATTAAAATAATATTAATTATTATTATTGAATACGTCTGTCGTATGCCAAATGCGCTGTGGACTAAGTTGACTACAGACTGGAGGCCAGACAACGCAAGAAGACGGCGCGGCAGACCGAGAAGGAGATGGCGGGACACGCTCGACAAATTTTGTCCAGACTGGCCGCAACTGGCAAGACAGGGACGAGCGGAAAGAATGGGGAAGGACTTTGTCACTAACAGCTAAAATAAAATAATAATTAAAATAATTTATTATTTAATTGTTTTTTTGTTTTCCTATTAAAGTCCTGTATGAATAGGGAAATAGCAAAAGAAATCACTACGTTAGAATTCATTTCTTTTGCCTAGTCTATAATACCAAATTTCATCACTTCTATTTCGTTTTTTTGAAAAATATAAACTTGGAAGTGAACATGCAGCCTTAGACAATCTTATAACAAAAATGTTGCAAGCAAAAAGTTGTTCTCCAACTTAGAATATTATAGTTTATCAGGCGGTGAATTACTTACTAAACTGTTTAACCAAACCACTATTCAAATCGATTTGGAAATAAAAGCTGGTGCTAGCTAAAGAAATATCTACCAATAAAGATTTATTTTTGAGGGAGAGACAAGTTTTACTACTGTACCTTTATTATATTTTTGATATTGATTCATTAGCGCATGCTAGATTTTAAATAATTAAAACTTAGTAACAGTAACACTAAAACGTAAGATGATTTATGAAGGACAGAAGAATTTTGGTTGGTCCAGTGTTAAGGTGTTGGGGTGCTGTTCCGAAGACGCAGTTTCGATCCCTGCCCGATCAATGTAATTTTTCTTCTTCCTAATTATTGAAAATCTTTTATTATATTCGTACAATTTTCCACAAAATTATCCAAAATAAAAAGTATCTATCCTAGGTCTGTAAGTACCTAAATAACAAATTTCATCAAAATCTTAAATGTTGTTTTTTGTGATTGAGTGACATCCATTCATACATCCGCACAAACTGTCGCGTTTAAAATTTTATTTAATTTTTTTATTGAACTGTGATGAGACGAACAATTCGTTCGCCTGATGATAAGCACCAGTGCGAATTTAGATTAGTAGAATCACACAGAACAAAGTAGGTTGTAAGATTTTTGCTAACGTATATTTATTTTTGGATTGATTTGGACTTGTTCATGTCATCAGACATGAACAAGTCGTTCGCCTGGTAGTTAGCACCACGCCTGCCTATAAAAACTGCAATGTCACCCACAACTTTACTACCATAAAAAGCACTGCGTAGCACTGCATTGCGCTCATCACCCCAAAACATCAGATTAAGTCTCATACGCCCAGTAATTTCGCTGGCTTCTTTGGTTACGGTTAAAAGGAACTCAGTAATGCTTGCGCACTACATCTTGGCGGCAGAATAACTGGCAAAGCTGCATGCAATTGAATGCGTCCAAGTGTACGCAAATCTGATATAAATATTCACGCCTGCGAAACAAGACCGACCATACTTTACCCGTCCTTTAAGGGTGAACAGACCTTTTAGAACAATCCTGGTACACCATTAACACCTTGTGTGTCAATCACTAGTGCCATGTGCCTGGCTTCGCCCTATTTCGTGTCAATCTTCGCGCCTTACTATCAGGGGTTAGGTGCTGATCTAAGATCGTATCAGCTGGTCTGGTGGGCAATAGAATTTCGCAGTTAGAGGGAATTTGGATAAGGATACAATGTAGCCACATTGTATCCTCCATTAAGCTTCTCCTATGCGTTTTGTTAAGGACTTTGTCCTTCTGATACAGTATTAAAAAAATAAAGAAAAAAAATACAATCGAACAGAGAACCTCCTCCTTTTTTAAGTCGGTTAATAAATGCTAAAGTAACTGTCTGTTTGTTACCTTTTCACGACTAAACGGCTAAACCACTGACTAATCTTAAAGAGATTTGGCATAGAGAGTCCAAAGTTGGACATAGGACAGATATATAGATTTTCATACGAATTTATGCAAGATCTATGCACATGAACTCGTAGGCAGCAGCTAGTTAGTGATATATATATATATATATATATATATATATATATAAATTGTAAAATATCGTTAGCCCTCCCCAACAGCATGCCACCGCGCACGATCTTTGGCTACTCTCATCCAGATGTTGCCAGCCACCCTGCGAAGAGCGCCGCTTTACCTAGCCTGAGAAAGTCCTACGACTATACTACGTTCGCCAATTTCTGGTCTCCTTTCAAGAATAAGTCTACCCAAGTGGGTCTACCCCAGAAATAATTAGGAAGTAGAAAAATTATATTCCTCGGGCAGGGATCAAACCTGCGTCTTCGGAATACCGTCCCGACGCCTTAACCACTGGGCCACCGAGCCAACTGCTCGAGCAACCAAATTTCTTCTATCCTTCTTATATCGTCTTACGGGGACGATTCTACGTCATCTGTCGTCAATGTTTACATTGATCAACCGAACAAGTTTAATATTACAATTAGCAACATGTTCAAATGATAACGCAAGCCCTATCAAATTTCTGACATTGAATGCGCATGCTAGGCGAAATTCTTAAGATTTTTTTGTAATATTAATATTTATTAATATTAATATTAATTGTGTTTTATATTTAATTTCATTTTTTAATTTTGTTGTAGGTTAGTTTAGTTTTTATCATTCTATATGTTTGTACATAATTGTTAATTGGTTCTGTAAATAAAAGTAAAGTAGGTAGTACATATATGTTATTACAGTTTAATATTTTAATTATTTTCATTTTTCTTCTTCCTAACTATTTAAAATAAATTTATTAAAAATTATCTTAAAGTAACACCGTCCATATATATTTTTGTCTACATTCCTTCACATCCTACCTACATCCTACCTACATCCTATCTACATTCTTCCTTCTTTGTTTGTAAGAGATCGCTTTGAGCGATAACACCGCCCATTGTGACACTATTATTAAGTAACTTGTTATTTTAGTTTTAATTATTTATGTATTTTGGTGTTATAATAAAGAGATATTCTATTCTATTCTATTTAAAATCTTAGGGTTTTCAACTAGCATGCGCTAATGCATTCAATATCAGAAAGGTTATTGGTTCCTTTATCTTATTTCCTTTTATTAATAAATCAGGTTGGATATGTTTCTGGACATCAACAAACATAAAGTTTGTAAACAATACTGCGTATATCTCTTTTATGAAGATTTATATGTCCCATCTACATCAAGTGATTGTTCTGATATGTGTATGTGTAATGTAAGGTCAAAGTATAATATTACCGTTGACAACCGATATTACCAGCGAAATGTGTTTTGACGGTTTAATAAAAGTAAGTTGGCGATTGATAAAAAGCGATTTAATTTTGGTTTATAGTTATTACCTGATAGAACCATTCCATTTTGAAATATTCTTCATTTAAATTATTTAATGACTTGTCACAAGTACAAACATACAAGTGCCTAGCCCATTATAATCTAACAAATTTTTTTAACCGGCAAATACCTTTATTACTAAAAACAACTCTACATTCTACTTACTAAAACTAAACTAACTACTTACAAGAAGAAGTAATTGGACAACCCATAGACCATTAAATGCCTATAGATAGTTGGTAGCTCAAAAGCTCCAACCCACTACCAGTTGGCAGCGTACCCAAGATACTGGCAGTATTGCCCGGTTGGAAATAATAATAAATAATAATATTAATTAAACATATAAATATTTAACATATATATCTAACTAATAAATTAATTGTATTTTAAGAACCTATAGAAGTACAATAGAATATACCCATAAAAAAGGAACGAAGACCATAAATTACTACCTAAATAATAACAAAACATACATGATGAACAAATCAAAATCTTGGAAATACAGTTTTTACGACAACATGGAATACCTACTATTCTAGTAGCTTGATATCACCAAATAGATATGGTCGTCATATCACTGCCACTATTTTTGTCATACTTACAAAAATAACGAAGTAAAACGATGTCACACAAGCGTGAGAAAATCGCAAACGTGAAACTTTAGCATACTGATACAATCGGCACCCTGGTTATGACAGGCGTATTTATTTACTGGTGATTATTCAGAGGCTACCTTGTTGGGCGTATTCTCGTATTTATGATACGCAGTTCATACTTCGATATTAGTATTTTTTTTCTGGTTGGCTTGCGTTTGACTACTATCTCACCTGATGGTAAGCGATGATGTGGTCTAAGATGTAACACGCTTAACTAGAAGTACCTGTTCACTCTCGATTTGAAGACTCCCAGGTTGTAGTTGTCAGGAAACACAAACGATTCGATTTATTTTAAATGAATTCCCGCACTGCAGTTTTGATTCAGACAGGCCTAGCGCACTCCGCACTGTAGGTACAAAGCTACAAGTACATAGCCGGTTAGCCGGTCACCGACGGCGGGTCGCGCGTCGTTACACGTGCCGCGACAGAAGAGATAAGAGCTATGCGATAGACAGAGAGGCGCTCTGTAGGTTAATATGACTGGAAGGTATGCAGCGTTACGCGAGCTGAATTGAATTTTACTGCGTCATAGCAAGAGTCGCTATTTGTTTAAATTTCTTTGCGGAGTGATGCTTCTGTCTCTTAGTATTCTGTGGTTCAGGCTAAAGCTATGACCATTATAATTCGTAGGGCTATAGCAATTAGGACGCGATTATTGTAGCTTATCGCTCGCCAATACAATAGTTTAAATTGTTTGAAGGTATTACTGCTTCGAAATATCCTCCAAATTGGCGTAGTGTAATCTGTGGTTCTAATTTAAGGAGCTTAAAGTTGTCTTTAAATCCATGTTCTTATTAAAACAATGTCAAAACTCACCCACAAAATGCAGTCAGTAAAGATATTGACATGATTTTTAATGTTTTGACTGTGAGACTTTTAAGCTATCTGCGAGAATATGAAAATTACAAAATTGGTCAGCAATTGGTTTACTGGTGGTAGGTTTCTTGTATGCGAGAGGCCGTCTGGGTGGGTACCACCTCTTTGCCAGTTATTCAGCCGCCAAGCAGTAGTGCGCAAGCATTACTGTGTTCCGGCTTGAAGGGCATTGTAGCCAGCGAAATTACTGGGCATTATGAGACTCAACAGCTAATTGTCTCAGGGTGACGAGCGCAATGCAGCGCCTTTTTTATTGTTATGGGCTGGCGTATTGCTTACCATCAGGCAAACGACCAGCTCGTCTCGTCATTCAGTTACATAAAAAAAAAAATTTTTTTTGATGTGAATATCTAATTAACAAATTGATAATAGTTTCATTGTCCTATTTTATATTATTCTATGATCCATTTTACGAATCGTATCAAAACGATACACAGATACGCCTTGTAGTAGCTTCTATCACGTCATAAACGCCGCGAGAAATCGAGATCTCGAGTGGTCACGAACGATTGTTAGACCGATCTCTAAATTGGGAATAGAATAATGATTATTCTAAAATGAGATGTTTCGCGCCTTTGGCATTGATATAAATGGTTCTCGTGATATATTATAGAGCAGGTAGGTAATACTATAGCATTTACGTTCTCCGTAACCGAAATTCAATTGGAGTTGCAATTATATCTTATTATTAGTTGCGTCATTTTTTTTTTATTGGTTATGGCTTGCATTTGACCACTATCTCACCTGATGGTAAGCGACGATGTGGTCTAAGATGTAACACGCTTACCTAGAAGATACCTGTTCACTCTCGATTTGAAGACCCCCAGGTTGTAGTTGTCAGGAAACATAGACGTTGGCAATGCGTTCCACTCCTTGGCTGTTCGTAAGATGAACGTGGCACCAAAACGCTTTGTTCGTACAGGAGGGATGTCTACCATATATGGATGTCGCATAGACGTGCGTCTGGTTGCCTTATGATGGAATGGAGACGGTGGTATGAGGTCATGTGGTTCCTGAGCACTCTCTCCAAAGTACACCCGATAAAATACCGCCAAACTTGCAACTTTGCGTCTATGGTCGAGACTGTAAATGAGTCTCAAACAGGTCCTCAATGTCTTTTGCTAATGGTACAGTCTAGATAACAATCATGCTCATCACGTTCCCACTGCTGGGACACGCGGGCCTTCTCTCATAGAGAGAGTATGGGCCATAATCCACCACACTAGCCCAGTGCGGGTTGGTGGATGTCACAATGTACATTTTTGTAATGAATTCTTGGGCATGCCGGTTTTTTCACGGTGCTTTCCTTCACCGTTAGAACAGACCGTCTAGATAACATTTTTGGAGAACTAAGAGTCATCTAGTCAGTCTAATAGCAAAAACAAGTATACATTTTATAAAAAAAGAACCTACTTGAATGTATCTTCGAAGGTCAAATATCGATGAAATTCATATGGGACCACTTCGTAGCTATACTGAACCCAACGCAAAAAATATTTTTCAAATTGGTTCATAAATGAGGGAGTTCTGAGGTAACAAACATAAAAAAACATACAATTTAATAGAGAACCTCCTCCTTTTTTTTAAGTCGGTCAAAAAGTTACAGCTTAGGCTTTTAATCATTATTATGAAGACGATGTTTTTAGTAGCTTTGTTCTCAGAGGGGTAAGAGAGAAAGAAGAACTTAAGTGGATATCGCAAATGACTTTGAATAGGTATTTCCTTTCTCGAATATGTGGGCATTCAGAAAGTCAGGATGTTTTCCTTTGAATTATAAACGAGAGCGAGGTAAAGGTAGCGAGTTCGATTCTAACATAGTTCTGGTAAGAAAAAAATCACTGCAAGTATTTATATACGGTCTCGGTGTTGTGGAGTGTCTTCGTAGTTCTTGGTACCCTAGATACAGAGAAACCTAGATGTAATAATATATGCATGTGACCGTTGCTTGGTATTTATTTTAGGCTTCTGTTAGAGGATCTTGAAATGATTAAAGCCCATTTTGCATGCGAGCACGCTCCTATAACTCAGACGTGTAACGAGAAGCTATCAGTCTGCATCGTCTCGGCTGCTTACCGCGCTAAAGACACAATGCATAATTGTCCATTAGAATCCACGTAGAACTAGGAAAGTGATGAGCACAGTAGAAATAGACGTACAAGGTGGAAATTTGATATTATAGGATATGAAAGGCAGCTACTTGAAATGTTGGAGACACAGGATAACGATCTTAGGACACTATCCGTATTTTTTGGCTCCATTTGAAAAGAAAATTATAGTCAGCAAGGAAGTAGATAGATAGATAAACCTTATTATTCACCTTAAACCAACTTTATTATTTATTTATTTCTTTAATCATAATCATAATCATCATAATCATCATTTATTGATATTTTAAAATACAAGTCATCTTTAAAAAATAAAATAATAATATAAAAAAACATAATTGAACATAAAATTTTACATTGTAAAATTAATATTAATATTAAAATTCACTATAATAACAATTATATAATAAAACTAGTATTTCGCCGCGTGCGCGAGCTGCTAAAGCAGCTCGCGTGGGGGGGTGGCTGCTGTTTTTTTTTTAAAAGCTTCCTATCGATTACGGTTCTAAAGTTTTGTTTACCCTTTTTGTTCTGAAAACAAACTTTTGTATGGCGGCCATCTTGAAAAAAAGCTGGATTTCAAGTGATTGTGTGGCGTGCGCGAGCTGCTAAAGCAGCTCGCGTGGGGGGGTGTTTTGCTTTTTAATAAAAGCTCCCTATCGATTACGGTTCTAAAGTTATTTAAGTTCAGTTGTTCTGAAAAAATTACTTTTGTATGGCGGCCATCTTGAAAACTGGCGGAATCCAAGTGATTTTGTGGCGTGCGCGAGCTGCTAAAGCAGCTCGCGTGGGGGGGTGTTGCTTTTTTTTATAGACGCTTCCTATCGACTACGGTTCAAAAGTTTTGTTTGGCTTATTTTTCCGGAAAAAAAACTTTTGTATGGCAGCCATCTTGAAAAATGGCGGAATCCGAATTTTTTTTTCATAATTGTAATCTTCGACCCAGAAAACCCCCCGATGCAAAATTTCAGTCGGATCGGAGCAACTTTCAAAATGGCCGCCATTTTTTTTTCTTTTTTTTTAATTTTTCCAACTTTTCCAAATTTCCGCCATCGTCCTCTATGACATTTGGTCGAGCACTCTATATCTATCTCTTACCGTTTAAAAGTTATTTGCATTTTTATTTTGTATGGCGGCCATGTTTTTTTGTATGGCGGCCATCTTTTTTTTCAAATTTTCAAAAATGGCCCAGGTTTTGGGGCATATTTAGTTCAAGCGGTACCCCCATCCGATTTATAGTTTCCGAGATCCCTTGAGCAGTTCCACCTCGGAGACACCTTTCCATGGATTTCGGATTTTTCTGGTTGGTTTCAAAACATCCTCTATCCAACGGTACCAAACACTCCCCCCCACCATAACGGCAAGTCGGAGATCAATTCTGTCAATATGTCAGTCAGTCAGTCAGTCAGTCAGTGGTCTTTCAGTTTTATATTATATGAATGTCAATGGAAATAATATTAATAAATTGTAAAATGTGTTATATTACAATGCTATTCAAGCTAAATGTCTGCCTAAGTCGCCCCTTAAACCTAGAAATTAAGTAAAAGTTAAATGTTTACAATGAGCGAACAACCTTACAACAACCTTAAGGTTTAGTTAAGGTACTAAAAAATCAGTAATCGCAAATATTAGAACTTTGTCACCCAGAACTTTGTTGAGTGGCACTGCAGTGCGCTCTACATTTCTAAGTCAATAGCTCGAAAAACTCAATAATAATACTAACATTATAAACATTAAAATAAAAATAAAATAAAATGTAGCCGTTGACCTGACTTAATAATAATAATAATTTGACATAATTTAATTTAAATGTTTTGCAATGGACCATGTATTTGTATTCTATTAATTGTTATTCTATGAGTCTATGTAACTTGATATAAATAAATAAATGCGAAAGTTTGTGAGGATGGATGGATGGATGTTTGTTACTCAATCACGTAAAAAATATTGAACGGTTTTTGAGGAAATTTAGTAGGTATGTAGATACTTTAAGTCCTGGAAAAGGGCTCCTTTTTATTCCAGAAAACCGAGAACGAAACCGCGGGGTGGAGCTAGTTTCCTATAATTTCGTTTAAAACATTGCCTTCTAATCTGGAACAGAGTAATGTTTACACACTACTACTTGGTGGTTATTTATCAGGCAAAGGCCTACTCCTCACCTACCTCCTCCTTACTTCCTTATCTACTTCCCAAAGCATACTAGCATTGCAGAAGATGCCCGGCACTACAAGTTGTAAAAACACATTCTTTTTAAAATCTTAATTTTGTAGATTAGACTTAGATATTATATTAGACTTCGTATTTTTAAGTCTCCGAAAAGTAATAGTAAAGTCCGTGAATAACTCTAATGAAGTCACTTTTCAAAATTAGAACTACCACATCCATCAACCCTGCAACAAAATAAGGTCCCTTCCACACTTAACGATATGATTGTCTTCATTATAATTGGTCCGGCCAACTCATAACTCTGGCTGAGTTAAGGGGTCCATGTGATTTGTTAAGGAGTTGGTTGATTTGCGACGGTATTTTTTAATGAGTGCCACTTCTGTAATCAATTGACGAGTTCGCTCCGATTGTTCTAGTGATCGATTGGAGTCTGCTTATGTTTATTGTGAAGGGTTATTAAGCCTAATGAGACAATTAAGGTGCGTTTGAAAATTCATTGTTGTTTATTGTAAATGCAATAAGGTCCTATTTGGCGCAAAAAGAGTAGCAAAATTGTTTATATTAAAACAGTACAATATTTCTTGATCAATCAATATGGGATCGGATATTAATTGAAAAAGAATCTAAAATGTAGTTAGAATGTGTGTCGAATCCGAAAGATCATTCAATCAATATTTTTGTAATAATGATTTTATATTTTTAAATCAATAAATAAAATCTAAGTATTCTGATATGTTTTATTTGTTTATCTCAAACGAAACAACTATCACAGTGCATGACGTCATTTGAAAGTGTGAAGCTTGTGTTTTTTTTGCTTTTTATCTAAATCAAAACGATAATTGTTTGTCATTTCATGACCACAAAAACGTATAAATCACTTTGAAAGTTTGCTTACGTAGAGCTTCTCGTTTCGTTTACCTTCATATGACGTCACACTTTCTGAGGAGACCTTTTACGCGGCAATATTTGAAACATAACATTTAAACATAGTTTTTGGTACTTTTAGGGCTTTATTAAATTAAAATATTATCTTTCATGGCTATATAATATATATATGTACATTATGTTCAATTTTAAACACTTTCTGAAAAGCTGTCCGATCTTCTATTGCACCAGGCTAAGTAAAACAGTTATTATAGGTAGTTACTGGTATCTACATACATTATCTACACATCTCAACGATAATAACTGCAATAACTTAATTTACAATTTTCGTCGACCAACATCAAAGATCTGTCCGAATATGTGAAAAAATTGGTTAATCGTGACTAAAATCACGCCATTTTGACCCCATCGATCGATATCGATCGAGCCACGCCCCATATTCGCGCCAAGACCACCTCCGTGGCAATAAAATCGAATTTTTCAAATTTCGTATGAATAATCGTCAGCAATTACTGGCCGCTATGTTTTTAAATTACGAATCTTCAATTCCATTCCCGTTTGATTCCATTTTTAAAATGGAGCGCGTGATTTTGTTTTTATACTGGGCGTTGTGTGCTTTAGTATGTTGCTAATATATTTTAGTATCTATATAGTCCTATCTTCTATGGCGGGCGTATTTCTAACAGTAGTAGAGCACTAGTAGAGTGAGTTTTCGGATTTTTGTGCCTATATATTTTAATAATGTTTTGCCTATTTTTTGCGTTACCTACGACGGTGACCGTCTCGTCACCTTTTATTGACTGATTTTAACCGGACGTCGCGTCGTACGAATATGCCACCTGCAGCGGCTTAATAATACAATGTAATTAACTACAAAACGGCGTAGTAAAGAAAAGTAAAATTAAATAACATAAATTCAGTTAAAAAACCAATTTCTTTAATTAAATCTGTAACCCCAACAAAATAATACTGACAGTCAACTGAAATAAATGTTTCCATGAAGAGCGAACGGGCAATTTTGTAAATCGTAACTTATTCTTTCAAAATCAATTTTCGTGTTTACTTTGACCACGGGGTGTGGGGTGCCCATTATTTAGGCAACTTTCTTGTCAGGGCTGCCACGGTGTCATTTATTGTTACATTGAAGAGTGTTAATATTTTTATTAATAATTTGCAACATTAAGATATTTTGACAATATAAACTTTTTATTTAATCTATTTTTTTTAATGCAAATTATAAATTGTGTATTAAAAGGGTGCCATAAACCTACAGACATTACACATACCTACCTACCTAATTATAATGTTACACTATAGATTTATTTACGTCTTTATTCTTATTTTATGTTTTTTTACATGTATTATTAAATTAAATAAAAGAAAAATAAAAAATAAAAGACGTGTGTCTTTTATTTATTTTTTTATTTAATATGTAATACAAGCGAAAACTTAAGAAAGAAATGTATGTGTTGCATTAAAAATAAATAAAAAGGGAATAATGGCATCAATAAAGAAAACGCAAGCATTATTTTCACGTCGGGGAGATGTGGGACCATGGTCAGTAGTTCCTAGTTTTCCAGATACCGGGAAAATTAGTTAAGAGGCCAGGATATATGAAAGTGATTAAAGAGTGTTAAAAAAATTCAAACTACATCTTGGACGTGTTTCGTTTTAGACGAAACGGCGGGATACAGCTAGTGTAGCTATAAATAGATATAGAAATTCTGTAATCGTTGATCTTGACCAGCAGGTATACCTCGCGCCAATCTTAATGGCGGCTGACTGGTGCATTAAGTGATCTGCGCAAATACAATTTTGTATGCGATTTTGTTACTGCGCAGGTCACGTGGTGCGTCTGTCAGCCGCCATTTAGTTTGACGCGTATTATACAGTGTACCGTAATTTAGTGTGCAGTTACTTTTTTTAAGAATCCTTTTTACAGTTTTGCGTCAGCGAAACCCGGAAGCCGTTCAACCCTGCCCCGGCGCAGTTTTTCTACGAACGCAGTTAAAAACATCTCGATAACCGAATTTTTCAATTAAGTGTCATAATCGTACCGCGGTACGGTTTTTTGAGAAATTTATTATTCCGTATCACAATTTCGACGTGAGGTACTTTATTACATACATTACGCAGTTTTATGGCCCCAAATTGAGGGGCATGTGATATTTACATGGTTAAAAGTAGGGTGCCGGGAGTGCGCGGTCGGCCTAAAGCTAAGCCTGTTTTAGTCCTTGTAAATGCTTTTATAGTACTTATTTCACATTTAATTTTGATACTTGTATACATTTTTCCATAATAAGGTAATGATCGACAAACTATATCTACTCCTATCGTGGTTTTACCGTGGAAACTGCTGCTAAGAAACGAGGCCGCATCTCTGTTCCCTTGTATTAAAAAAAAATGAAGTTAATAAATGGCTTTTGGAAAAGAACCTGTACTCCGTGACAGACTTTCAATGAAATTGTGACATAAATACAATCTGGGTGTGTTCAAATCAAGAGTGAACAAGTACTTACTGGGTAAGCGTGCTACATCTTCGACCACATCGTCGCTTCCCATCAGGTGAGATCGTGGTCAAACGCTGACCGAGTCAGATGTAAAAAAAGGACTTTTGTTTAAAATTCGCACACCAGCATAAAAGTTATACCCAGGTTTATATGATTTTATTAAAATTACTTACCTACTATATTTTATTCATGTCAAAGAATTATTATTTTAGAATAACTTTTATTATTTTGACATATTATTGCAATGAAATCCGTAAATTAATTTTAATTGTGTATAATTTTATTTCTGACATTGTAATTGAAATATAATAATAATAATGTAATTTCGAATGAAATTGACTTATAAATGTTATTTTATTTTTAAATATTTACATGTCACTAAAATTGACTATGTGTTTTGGATCCAATCATATTTAAAATAACATCTTTAATGTATGCACCAACATGTATTGCAAAAAAAAAATATCTAGTTTAATCCACGGAACGGATTAAAATATTCACATGCTGTGAGTTTTTTTTAATTTTAAATTTGTATTGATCGTACTTAAAGGTACGTAGGACGCGGAAATACTTTCTCCCTCTGTGGGAGATGTTTGTTTTCTGATTGTACATCATTTTTATATTTCTTCCGACACGATAATTGGGTTGTTCCTCGTGGTAAATCTTTATAGTCTAAATGGTTTGTCCAACATGAATGATTTTCCTTGTGGTCCAATTGTTTTAGGTACAGTCATATCTAACTAAAAGCTATCATAGAGGTCCCTTGTAGGATCTGTTGAAGGGAGAATTGTAAACATAGAACTTATATTATAATTAGTGCTACCTCTGCGGTGTAGTGGTTGGGTAAGGTATGAGGTTGCGGGTTCGATGGGACAAATGTTTGTGCACAGAATAAAGCCCAAGCATTAGTTTCGTGTCTGGGTGTTGTGGCGCTATGGACTCGTAGTTCCTAGTCCCTAGATCGGGGCCAGGATCTATGTATGTGATCTTTGGGCGTATTTATTTATTTATTATTTAATATAATAAATGCGTCTGTTATGCCTGAACTGAATAAAGAGTTTATGAATTGAATTGAACACTTGTTTGCCTTGGTGAGTAAAAATCATCATCATCAGCCAGCTATCATCGCATTTCCGTCACTGGAACTCATGACAAAACTTATAATGATCACTATTTTTATTATTATTATTCTTATTAATTTGATATTTTTTTTCTATACAATTTTCATACTGAAAAGTAGTCTCTTCTAAGTTGCGTGTCTGACAGGTTCCTAAATAAACTGTTTACAACTTAACCACATCTATTGTACATTAGAAAATGCAATAAACAATTATTTTTATCACCTGATAGGCAGATTTGACCGCAGTCTCACCTGATGGAAAGTGATGACGCGGTCAACGATGGACCATGCTTGCCTAGAAGATACTAATTCACTTTGGACTTGAAAACACCTAGATTATAAGAATCGGGAAACAGACGCTGGTAAGGTGTTCCGTTCCTTAGCTGATTCGATTTAATTAAACAGAACAAATACAGAGAGCCACGGTCTAATAACATAGAAAATGGCTGACGAAAAAGATAGTCAGTATAATTATAGATTAAGTTTATTTTAAAGATTGCATGAATACAAATATAAAAGCCACAATGAAATACAGTTAGCTAAATATCGCTTAATACATATTAAAAGAGGTAATCCCAATTCCCACGTAAAATAAACTTACCACGCGCTTCTATAAAAGCCATTTTTCATAAAAAAACATTTTAATAATTGGAAATATAACGAGGAACACTCAATCAAAACTAGTAAGTAACACTTTAATTAAGCCATTCCAATGCTTATTCATTTTCAAGAAAGTCCATATTTGTGTAAACAAACCGTCATGTTTCTCATATAAATAATTATTTAAAAAAATATAATAAGCACACTTTATGACACAATAATGAGAATCGACATATTTTGCGTACTTTAACACCTATAAAGTTGTGAAGGTTTGAATTAAAATTTAAAAGTTATCACACCGTAAAGAACATTCTCATACTATTTTGAATATTAATGAGAGGGCAATTAATGCACCAATAATAATTTAGACACAACGGGGACGAACAAATGGACGAATAAAAAAGGGTAATTTGTATAAATTATAAAATAATGCGGTACACATAAACGGTCTTCTAAGAAACATGTCTTAAAAAGAACGCAACCAGTCCTACGCAGTGCTTTTTATGGTATCAAAAGTTCTGGGTGGCCCTGCAATTGTCATGGGCAGACGTGGCAATTACCATCAGGCGAACGAAATGCTCGCCCCATCACTTAGTTCCATAAAAATTAAAAAAATAAGAAAAACCATTTTTATTTAATGCATTCTTTTAGTTTTAGATGAGTTTATTTATTTCGCATTGCATTTGTTTACAAACTTATTTTTATTGGTTAACCGGTAAGCGAGTCTTTAGAGAGAGTACTTAGGTTAAGCTATATGAGTTTGCCCATTGAGTTCCGCGCTATACGTGTTATTGTTTGACATTGACATGGCGATTTCAATGGATTAAAGATCGATATAGGTACCCATTTGGCCACTGTCTCGCCAAATGTATAGCAACGATGTGGCTGAAGATGGAGCACATAGATCCAGATGAAGACAGCAATTGAGTGACTGTTCCTTTTTATTTCCCTCATGGTTCACCAGACGTCATCCCGGCTTTGTATTAAACATGTACAACGTGACATCATCAGCCTGTAGTCGTCCACTGGTCGCCACTGAGTCCGGTATTCTGCTCTTATCACTTTCTTTCGCAGGTCGTCGCTTCATCTAGCCGGTGGGCGTCTTACACTACTACAACGGTTGTCCGTCCTTCGAGAGACGTGACCAGTTGCCACTTCAGCTTGCTAATCCTATGGGTTATGTCGGTTACTTTGGTTCTCTATCAGATTACCTCATTGTGGATCTTATATTTCAGATCTCCGAGCTTAAAAATTTTTTTTTTTTTTTTTTTTTTTAAGTAACAAAATCTCATATGTTGAACAAAATATTAGGTATAATGTAACCTAACACATAACTCGACTCGCTTCGCTTAGCACTCTCCATCGCTCACTATCTTCATAGCATAAAACGTGTACAATATACAATTTTAAGTCCGTTGTTAGCATAACTAAGTACAAAATGTTACTTATCTATCAATTCAACAGTACCATGTGAACTGTAAATCTAGAATCTAACCGTTTGCCATTTAAAACCAATTCGTAAAGCCGACAAAGTTGCGCCCAGTTAATGTTAACGTCTGCTCATTTATTTAGACAGAGCCTACTTCGTCGTGTTTTATAACACCGGAATCAGCTAGCGATTAGCACCACCCTGCGACCTTTCACAGCGAACACGTAACTGTAACTAGACATCGCCTTATTTGGCAAGACCATCCTTGTTCCATTACGCGACGGTGTCATAGGCGGCCGTTAGGGAGCAGCCGCGATAAAAAACCTCTCCTTTAGGTGTGGTTTACACTATGCGAGTTACTGACTTGCCAGACAGTTGCTTGCTTCGTGGCTACTAACATGAAATCAATGGGTAGAAGCAGGTCTTACTCGCACTATCTGTTTACAAAGTACAATTCACCACTCTGGTTAAATATATAATAGGCGTATTTCATTGTTAACAACTTTTCAGTAGTGCAAAAAATAAAACACAAGTCATGACTATTTACACTGCATTTCGGAATGTATTAAGTATTTCGAGACCAAAAAAAAAACACATCTTTGTGACGACTTAAAGCCTAAAAAGACGAAAATGTTGGCCTTTAACGAATGTTTGGGTTTTTACGGAATACACCTGTATGTATCATGAGTGGCGAATTCAGGCGATTGACCGCGGGGAAGCTACGTTGACCGATTTTAGTGACCTCCCAGACTATTGTAAGTTCACTGAACACCTTATTTTGCATATCATTAGCCCATTACGTTCCCACTGCTGTGACACGGGCCTCCTCTCATAGAGAGAGTATGAGCCATAATCCACCACGCTAGCCCAGTGCGGGTTGGTGGATATTACATGTCCTAGAAGTTTTGTAATGAATTCTTGGACATGCCGGTTTCATCATAATGTTTTCCTTCACTGCTTTTAGAGCGAGTGATCCGCACATAACGTAAGAAAGTCAGTGGTGCGGGGCCAAAAGGATTTGAACTCGGGTGCGCTGGATCGAAACTCGCGCGTTCTCCCACTGAGCCGCCTCAGCTCGCTCTCTTTGCTCGTCGACTCTTTATAATATTCCCCACAAAGACAGTAGCTGACCATGCCAACTACACAGCTACATACATGCACAGTCGCTCGCACAATGTAAACCAGACAAAAGACTACCTTGTTAAGTTGCCATTGGTGGCGATTTGCCTATAATTATCCACATATGGCACCGCGGGTGAGAAATATTTTGATTAAAACACTGTTGCGGTAAATTGGGAATTTTTATAAATTGCTCGTTATTGTTGGGTGAGGCATTTTTGAGTTTGCGGATGTTGATGTAAAACCGGAGTGTTCTTAGGGTTATGCTGAAATTAACAAATTATTATTATTAAGTAGCGTCCAACAATCATAAGACAATCAACCGATAACCGCTGGGGTTATGAGTTCTAGAGTGGAGACCGCGAATCGGCAAACGTAGTGTAGGTCGCCCTGCGACTAGATGGAGCGACGATATAGTCAAAGTCAAAGTCAAAGTCAAATATCATTTATTAAATAGGCACAAAAGTGCACTTTTAAAGGTCATAAACACATGATACAAATAAAATGTTTACCCATTTCTTTCCTATACTCAAATTGAAGTCTGAGTGCTGAAAAGAAATGCGAAAACTGACTCTACCAGTGCTTCGGAAATACGCCCGCTAGAGAAGATAGCACCAAGAAACTCTGCGGGGATGTTTTTTTTTCAGCTCTTTTAAAATGTTTCGAAAATAACAATGAAAAATTACGTATAAATTAGAAGTAACAGAATGTCAAAGAAGAAGTGCGAGTGAGATGTCCCATAGTCATAGTATCAGTAACAAAAAAGTGTAAATAAAATATAAGTAGGTATGACAGTAGCAGTTTGGAGTGACTAGACCAGACCAGTTCCCGCAAGCAGCACCCGTTCACGAGTATGACTTGTGGACCAGCCATGATATACCTATCATATACGCAGGGTTGCCCATGTTAGGGATAACTAAAAAAATCCCTGTAAAAAGTATCGCGGCAGATTAGACAGTAAGGCTCCAGGTTTGACGGTCAACGACATTATTCGGTGGATAGTATTTCTCCACCTACCACTCTAAGGGGATTTATTTACGATGTTTTTGTTTTTATGGTAGTTGTTGCAAAATCCGTACCTAAGTTATTTCCAAGTCGAGATTTGAATTCTGGTGCGCTCTAAGTTAAGAAATCACTCAAAAGTTAAAATGTTAATCTGCTCTTTAACCAGAAATGAAAGTTAACTTAGATAAACGTTAGATAAAATAAACAATAATTTCAATAAATTTGGTAAAAAACAATACAGTAGATTAAACTTTTTCAAAGAATTTTAATGTGGCTATCTATCGGCTACTTAAATAATCTATCCACCTAAAGTCGAGTGGTGTAGGTGTTTTAATATGCCTATTTAGAACGTCCTTATTTATTAAAATTACTCACATTAAGATAGTGCTATCAATAAAATGTATTTTGTAGTTTCTTTCTACACGGGCGCATCCAATAAATATTTACTTATAAACCATGGCTTGCTACACATTGTAACAGGAGTGGAGCAAGGGTAGGGCTGGTGGGGTACCTGCATTTTTAAATTATTAGAGGGGCAGGCCCCTTAAGACCAAAATATCTCTAATCATAAATACGTATTATCAATAAGTACATTATATATCATATTTTAATAATATAATATGTACATATTATAAGTACTTACATATTATATTTTTCTAAGAACAACCTACGTAATATTCAGCAGAATTACACTACATATTTTCGTGAAGACAGGCGACTGGGACTACGAGGTACTGGGACTACAGCCCCACTCGCCTGATAGCATTTTCAACTCAAAAGTCCGCGTTCCAATCTCTATCACAATTACGATCGCTAAAAATGATCGATATTGCAGTTTGAAAGATGCCAACAAGGCCTTCCAAATTTGAAATTGTAAGCGATCGGGATCGGTCATATATGTAAAAATGATTCCCCTGCTGATCTTAGCATCTACGCTACACCGAAATCCAAATTTTGAAACTTATTGAATTGTTTTAAAGGTTGGTTGTGTAGCCCTGTAAGCCCCTTTGACAAAACCCTAGTTACACCCACCTACCGCCCTGCATTTACATCTCAACGAATTAGCAATTAATATCAAACCAATAAATAAGGGCTCGTCCACACAGTGCGATTGCGCGATAACACCGTACGACATCGCATGTCGTCACGTATGGACCAGCACGTATTTATGTCAATATCGCGTTTCAATTTATGTCCGCGCATGTTGTGTTCTATCAAGTTATGTTCAAGTTATGTCTGCAGGGGATGCGTTAAATGATTTCTGTCATTAGTATTGAAGGGTTTTATGTTATGTTGAAGGTTGAGTTAGTAGGATGTTGGAGTGGGCTTACAGGTGGTGAGATTCGTATCAAAGTTCAGGCTGATTTGCATTTACTGGTGGTACTTATAAATGAATGTATGTTCGGTAGAGCTTTGCCAGTTATTCTGCCGCCAAGCAGTAGTGCGCAAGCATTACTGTGTTCCGGTTTGAAGGGCATTGTAGCCAGCGAAATTAATGGGCATATGATACTTAATATGTGATGTCTCGGAAATCTATGATTTTAAGTATTAAAACAAAGAAAAATGAAAATAATTGGGCAGATGTTTCGGTGGCCAAGTTAGTAAGGCGTCGGGATGGTATTCCAGAGATACAGGTTCTAGTCTTGCCTTACTAATATTATCATTTGGTTAGTCAATTTATCATTTCATTGAATGCTTTATCTGTTCCTATGAGGTTTTAACTTGGAACCTACTCCATGTAAGGTCATCCGTTTGTAAGTTACCTAGCAGTCAATTGCTAAACGAAATATAATTAAATCCAAGTTAAAAACACAAAAACGCCGACAAAGCCGGCTCATTATAAAACCAAGTGAACCACGACCGACAAATCATGGTCCCTGAATAATCTTAGCCTATTCAGCCGATTCCAGAACTAGAAAACAATGTTCATTAAAGAATACCGAGTTCCAATTAGAGTTGGAGGAAGTACCTAGTGTTAAATGTCCGGCCAGTCCGGCCAGATTGGTCAACGTTTGAAAATGAAACAATAATAATCATGCATGATATACAACGGCTAAGACTCACGGTTAATCGTCGAAATTACGCCGACCAGGTTTTGGATATTTTAGAAGGTCTTCTGAGAGTTATGAGATCAAGCCGCGCAGTATCTACGTCACGAGCATTCTGTTATACCCTTAAAATGTAGGTATATGTGCTGACGCATTCTCCGAATCACTTGTTTTTCCCTTATTCTTCAAATGCAATGTCAGCTGTCTCTCAACATACTGCCGGACCACCGTCGGGCAGTTCATCTCTGCTAATCATCCGCAACACGTCTTCAGTATTTTACCGAGTTTCCCTAAAATTAATTAATCATCATCATCATCATCAGTCCATCATGTTCCCACTGCTGGGACATGGACCTTCTCTTATAGAGAGAGAATGGGCCATAATCCACCACGCTGGCCCAGTAAGGGTTGGTGGATGTCACATGCAATTGACTTTTTTTTTAATTCTTGGACATGCCGGTTTCCTCACGATGTTTTCCTTCACCGTTTTTAGAGCGAGTGTTAAATCCGCACATAACTTAAGAAAATCAGTGGTGCGGGGCCAGCGGGATTCGAACACGGGTGCGCCGGATTGAACGTCGCACGTGCTCCCACTGAGCCACACTCGCTATTTTTTTTTATTAAATAATTAATTGATAATTGTGAAAGTGATTAAATCTTATCAGAGAAAACGTCTTCCCCTACCTCTTTATATATAGTTCGCACGTAACTAGGTACATGCGAACGCCCGAAGGACTTCTAAAATGTCCGAAACCTGGCCGGAGTAGTTTCGACGTTTAACCGTGAGCTTTAGCCGTTTTATATCAATTATGAATAACACTAACGAATCTTTTCAATATCGAACAATCATGCTCTTGTAAGCAGAAGTAAGGCACGCATTGTTATCAATACATCATCATTAATGTTTAGGAGGTTGTGTGTAATGTTACTGAAGCCACTGAATTACTTCAGTTAATCATTTATCAATTCTAATCAGTTCAAATTACTTGTATTTCTGGTATGTTTTTTTTAAAAGAAATCCTTTATTTTTTAATACATTAAAATAACAAGGCTCAAACAGAAGCTGAGGTAAGTTTTTGCTATTGATGTATAACGATAGGTGTCAGACCCAAATACCTTTTGTGTTTTGTTGCCTTTCAAACTCAAAGTGCTAAGACACACGTTCACAAATGTATATACTTTTACTTGTAGTAGGTCTCTCGTATGCGGGAGGCCGTGTGGGTAGGTACACAGCTTTGCCAGTTATTCTGCCGCCAAGCAGTAGTGAACAAGTATTACTGTGTTCCGGTTTGAAGGTCATTGCAGCCAGCGAAATTACTGGGCATACTCGTATATGAGACTTAATATCTGATGTCTCGGGGTGATGAGCGCAATGCAGTGCTTTTTTGGTATTAAAAGTTCTGGGCGGCAATGCAATTGTTATGGGCAGGCGTCGCGCTTACCATCAGACGAACGACTTACTCGACTCATCATTTAGTTCCATTAAAAATATATATATATACTTTTTGATCGCAGAATAATTGGCACGTTCAGCTAACGAGCAACTGCAGAAGAGCTCTTGTACTACATCACATTTCAATGCATATTCAATTAAAGCAAACCAGCGAATTACAAAGCAGCCGTCGCGTCATCCGGCTGTTTTACATTCTCCTAAACCAGTCCGGATTCGGCCAAAAACAATTGGAGCACATCACTGCTTTCAATAATTGCTGACTCCATATACCCATTGAATGGGAACAATTTGTCCACAGAACCTTAAGGAGGAATAGAATGGACACTTCCAAGGATCCGCGCAGAGTGTTCTGATACCTCGTTAGTTATCTCGCTGAGCTTCTAAATAATTGTAGCAGAATATTTTATGACCACCTAACAGACGAAACTAAACCTTAATCACTTCAACCTAAAGTTGATAGTCATAATTGTAGCAGAATATTTTAAGGAAACACCTGACAGATAAAACTGACTTTATTAGCACAAGTTAAGGTTGAAAGTAGAAGTAAGGGGGGAATAGATAAGAATTCAGTACAGTAATACAAGCAACCTGTATGCAAATGTGGTGAAGAAAAACGCTTCTTTGTGAAGCTTATGGATTGATGATGCAAGTTAATGAGTACGACAGGGTTTTTGTGAGAATAAGGAATGTCAAAGTTTCCTGAAGTTGAACGAACTGTTTTTAAGGATATAATTGTAACGACAGCAATTGTGGTGGTTGCGGCTTCGATTCCCGAGACGCCGACGGGATAACTGTTTGTGCACGGAAAAAAAATGCAAGCATTCTGTTGTGGGTCCATGGTCCTCATAGTTCCTCGTTAACTAGATATAGAGATACGGAATACCAGTTAGGGGCTAGGATCTCAATTCGACTGTATTTTTTTAATATTTGTTACGCGATTACTCTCCGCCAATTATGAACTGATTGTGATGATTCTTTTTTTTGGTAGGTCATACTTCAGAGGTGGTCCCATATACATTTTATCGAAAATGATTTAGCGCTTTTGAAAAAAATCAACAAAATCAAAAACTATCTAGTATCGGTGTATCGGGTAGTATCGGTGTTGAAGTCGGTTTCTGTTCTTTTTTTTAAATTAATTATTTTATATTTTCTTTTAAATTAGATTAGTTCATACATATTTTATGTCCTGTATAGTTAAGTACCTATATTATTCGGTACCTATGTTTTTTTTTTTTAATTTTTATGCTTGCGTTTGACCGCTATCTCACCTGTTGTTAAGTGACGATGCGGTCGAAGATGTAGCACGCTCGCCAAGAAGAAACCTGTTCACTCTTTTCTTAAAGACACCCAGATTACATATATATTATATTGTATATTATTTTTCATTTTACCTTAGAACAAGAATCGTACTAGCTTCTTTTAGTGCCGTTGCAATTCACTACAACTCTAACTCATAGCAATTATGTGTTTAACTTCAAGCGGTGCAGTCCACGGAGCTAATTCTTTTAACTCAAAACCCACCTTGTCAGCGTGAACGCGAAAATCGCTGAGAAATAACTCTGGTGCCTTTGAAACATCACTTTTGTCGGCAAATATATCACTCAATACTTGTAGCTAAAGACTGGAGACAGCTAAATTACTGACGCTTCCGTAAGGTGGCTCTCAGACTTGCTACGGCATTTTAAACCTTATTGATTGCTATTATGTAGGTAATTACTGTTTGAGCAATTTAGATTATAAATATTAAACGTTTTGTTATTTTTTATAGAAATAATATATCTTTTTAGCTATTTGATTTAAAGTTTGGAAACTATTATTATGAGTTCATCATCATCATCATCAGCCCATCAGGTTCCCACTGCTGGGACACGGGCCTTCTCTCATCGAGAGAGTATCGGCCATAATCCACCACGCTAGCCCAATGCGGTTTGGTGGATGTCCCATGTCCTTGAATTTTTGTGATAAATTCTTGGACATACCGGTTTCCTCACGATGTTTTCCTTCACCGTTTTTATAGCTAGTTTAAAATCCGCACATAACTTGAGAAAGTCAGTGGTGCGGGGCCAGCGGGATTTGAACTCAGGTGCGTCGGATCGAAAGTCGCACGTTCACCCACTGAGCCACACTCGCTCATATTATGAGTTATTCCGACACAATCATAACGTGAATGTAGCCGTTTATATTTATAATGAATATTTTTATTTATTTGCACCGCTTTTTTTATTCGCTCCGTTAGTTCTTTCCAACCAAAGGTTGTCTGGAAGATATCGCTTTTAGCGATAAGTCCGCCCGTTGTACTGTAGTTTGTAAGTCAATTTCTGTACCTTGATATTTTTTGTTATGGTGTACAGTTAAGCATGTTTATATTGTATTGCAGCATGATGAAAATAAATAAACAGCAAGAATTGATCACAAAAATTTAAGGACATGTGACATCCACCAACCCGCACTGGGCCAGGGTGGTGGATTATTGCTCATACTATCTCTATGAGAGAAGGCCCGTGACCCAGCAGTAGGAACGTGATAGGCTGAAGATGATGATGATGATGACAAGTATACGTTTTATCAAACAAAAAACCGACTTCAATGTATCTTCGTAGTCCAAGGTCAAATATCGATGAAATTATTGTATAACATATAGTACATCTGAATTTCGTCATTACTAATAGATATATTAAGCTGCGTTCCCACTATCTACGCATAGCTAAGTGGCTACATCCATATTTTTTGCAATCTTTCGCAATTCTTTCGGTTTTGCCAACTGGCCAGGGCAATTGACATGCGGCGTATTAACGACGCGACTTTGATATATATGGATTGGTCTTTTTAAAACTTGAACGAGAAACTGGGCTCGTATTTATAAACCTTTTATTATACTCAGATATTTATTTTCCGTCTTAGGTTTAGCTTTTTTACAATATTCCTAAAAAAAAATGTAGAATTGAATTCGATATTTTTCCGAAATGTATAAACTCAGTCCATGTTTTAAAATAAATCTATAGTGTTAAATAAAAAAATGAAACTAATAATAGGTGGCCAAAATATAATTGACAATTAGCTGAAATGTCAATGAATAAATTTAAATGAAACGTAGCGACGCAGGGAGGCTAGTAGCATATTACTACTAGTAGGAGCCGTGCCGTGCACCCGCGCCCCGCCGCGTCGCGTATCCTGTTTAGTGAAATAGACATTTCTGCTAGGTAATTGTCAATTATTTTTTGGTCATATACATTTTTAATTAAACGCTTCATATTCAATCTAAAGCTCACTCAGTCCATACCGAGTACTATATTTCGGAAAAATATCGAATTATTCCACCCTGTATATACAAAAATGCTATACAAAATCTAAACTTGGAGTGCCGCCGGCAGCGGGGCAGAGCCCACACTACCGGTGGAGGTGGTTAGGGCTGCAGAGTGAGGAACCTCCTGACTATACGCGCCGTGTCAAGGAGTACTTGCCTTCTGCATCTGACCCTTGATCCAACCGTCTAGCGAGAGCCTCTTGAGAAACTCTCTCTCTCTCTCTCTTGTCGAGGCTCTTCGCTATAAAGCCGTTCGCCGATAAAACTATCGGGACAATGATCCGTGACTTTTATATTTATTGTTATGTTAGTCGCTATAATTATATATTCAAAATGCGTAAATTTAACAAAATATCTGACTAATAATTTAATGTTTTTAATAAAATTAATTACATACAACTATACCGCTATGTTAAACACCTAATAAAGCGATTTTATCAATGTTATAATATCTTGCTAAACTCGCCGGATTTCGCACATTAAGGATTTTATCTTAATCTTAGCTTTGCGAAAGCGGCTTCTCAAAATAAGCCTCAGGCTTTAAACTAGTATCACAGAATACATAATAATACTATTAGTGTATACACACCTAAATCCTTACTAATACGTAAGAGTAAAACGTCGCCTGCTTGAATTTTTTTTTTTATTATTATTATTTTTTAATTTAACGCCCAACGATCACATACAAATGTAAATAAAATGAAAATGAAATTAAATGTATTCTTAATAAAAAGTTTAAGGTGCTACATTTTTTTTTAATGTAACTGAATGACGAGACGAGCTGGTTGTTTGCTTGATGGTAAGCAATACCCTAGCCCATAACAATAACGGCACCACCCAGAACTTTGTTTTGCAAAATCCTGCGTGGCGCCACTGCGCTCGCCACCCTGAGACAATTAGCTGTTGAGTCACATAATGCTCAGTAATTTCGCTGGCTACAATGCCCTTCAAACCGGAACTCAGTAATGCTTGTGCACTACTGTTTGGCGGCTGAATAAATGGCAAAGCGGTGGTACCCACCCAGACGGCCTCTCGCATACGAGAAACCTACCAGTAAGGTGGTGGCAACATGATTATGGTGGCTCGCACCAAGCGCTTTGCTTCGACCTTCATAATGCGAGCCATGCGGCCAAGGAGTGGAACTCTGCCGTCATCTGTGTTTCCGGATAGCTATAATCTGAATGTTCTTCTAGGCGAACGTGCTACATCTTCGACCGCATCGTCACCAACAAACGTAACAACAGGTGAGATAGCGGTCAAACGCAAGCCTATAAATAATTAAAAAAAAAACACTAGGCGCTTCATAAACACTAACACACCTAACTATATATAAGTACTAATCTTACATATAATATGATATACTTAACAAACTCACCAGTTCACTGCTATGTTTGGTTAATATATTTTGACTTTTTTTTAATTATATATTTATATTGTTTGGTTTATCGATCTGAAACAGATAGACTGATTTCAATGTGGCATAGAGGTGAAAATTAAGGAAATTAAATAAAAAGGATTCAAGTGAGTCATTAGTACGAATTTTTGATACGAAACTGCAAGAGAGCAGTAGTTTCTTCCAACAAAAATCGGCTTCAAAACACGTACAAAAATTAAATTAAATAAAAATACATGATTTTAATGATAATGTTGTGTTATATGTATGTTTGTTATTTTATATGTATTTTACGAATTTTTGATACGAAACTGCAAGAGAGCAGTAGTTTCTTCCAACAAAAATCGGCTTCAAAACACGTACAAAAATTAAATTAAATAAAAATACATGATTTTAATGATAATGTTGTGTTATATGTATGTTTGTTATTTTATATGTATTTTACGAATTTTTGATACGAAACTGCAAGAGAGCAGTAGTTTCTTCCAACAAAAATCGGCTTCAAAACACGTACAAAAATTAAACTAATTAAAAAAAAACATGATTTTAATGATAATGTTGTGTTATATGTATGTTTGTTATCTTATATGTATTTATTGTAGATTGAGTTGCAATAATATTGAAAATACTTAGAAAAAAGTTAGAGTAAATATTTTTTAATTTAAAAAGTATGACAAAATAATATTATTTGTCAAGTAGTAATCTAAACATTTATTTCTTAATAAATTTAGTCCGTCGTCTTTCAACATATCAAGAATCTTATCGAAAATTCTCATTATTTATTGTCATTTAACATCTTGACTGTTTAATCGTAGCTGCTGAGGATTGTGATGTTTTTAGCATTTCGTAATTTTAAAGATAATTATAAAATAATATTGCTTACCTTGGAAAAATCTGTCGAGATGTTCCGAAAATATTCGTGAACTGCGGACGTACCCGCAGGGTGAAAGCTTGTCTAATATAGGTATAAATCTTCCCAAAAAAAAGTTAAGCTATAAATTGTAATCAATACCATAGACATTAATGACATCAATTAAATAATCGTAAAAATAGATGCTTATCGGTATATTTTCGTCGCGTTATTTATGATCGCGTTGCGTGCCAGAGAGCTATGTGTATTATTTATCGTTACCGTATTAGACTATCAATAAGTATATGGCCGATCGGAAAAATGTAAAAGCCTTAATGATATTTTGAAGTCGGACGTCGGATTATGAGAAAATATCGATCTGGTTGCTTAATCTCGTTTGATGTTTAAAATATTGTTGCATGCGGTTTACCGATAGATCATAATTTGGGACCGAAAGTTCTCTATGTATGTGGAATGGGTTTTATACTCGTACATTCAGAACCCTAGTCGTAACGTCTTGATTAAAAATAGCAAGCTCATATGAAATGCTTTGTCAAAAGACTGTTCATATATTATACTAGCTGCGCCCCGCGGTTCCACCCGTGGTTTCCAGAGATAAAAAGTAGCATGTCCAAGTCCTAAAGTACCTACATACCAAATTTAATCAAAATCCATTTAGTAGTTTTTGCGTGAAAGAGTTACAAACATACATCCATACATTCTTACAAACTTTCGCGTTTATAATATTAGTATGAAGTAAGATAGTAGGATAGGATCTAATTTCTCACTTATGCAGGGCGCTAGTAAAGACATTTGATTACTTATGTAGCATTAGGCTCTCTATGTTTGACGCTTGTTTTGATGTTCTAATTTAATTAATATTCCCATCACTGTCACAAAAGACAAAATCCCATCAGGAATTGATGAACATTAGTCTATCAAATTACCTACTAAATCCTTATAATATATAACTTGTGGTAGATCTTTCGTATACGGGAAGAAGTCTGGGTAGGTACCACAGCTTTGCCAGTTATTCTGCCACCAAGCATTAGTCCGCAAGCATTACTGTGTTCCGGTTTAAAGGGCATTGTAGCCACCAAAATTATTGGGCATATGAGATTGATATCTGATGTATCGGGGTGATGAACGCAATGCTTTATGTTATTAAAAGTTCTGGCACTTTAATTGTTATGAGCAGGCAGCTTACCATCAGGCAAACGTCTCGCTCGTCTCATAACTCAGATCCATAAAAAAAACTACTACAGCTAATGAAGAAGGAATTACAGACAACTCCGATATATACCCTTCTTCAGAAATGAGTACAAAAAGTCACAACACCAGTCCATATGTCCCAGAACCATCTAGTTAATTCCATGCTCATCGAAGTAAGCTAGTACTAATTAAGGACACGGAACAATGTCGCTAGGACAACAAAGAATTAGCACGTAACAAATCTCTTTTTCCACTCTTTCAAGCAGATGCAAAAAGAGAAAAATCAACAAACCGGCAAGTGCAATTTGTACTAGCGCTGTTAGTGTTCTAAAACGAAACTAAAGCTAATATATGAAGCGTCGTTTTTTCAAAATCCGGTAATCGATCTAAGCGATAAGGCCGAACATTGTACCTCAAATTAATGTATTTTGTCATTGTTTTGTCTTTATTAGGGTTCCGTACCCAAATGGTACAACGGGACTCTATTACTAACTGACTCCGCTGTCCATCCGTCTGTCTGTCTGTCACCAGGCTGACTCGCACTTGGCTGTTTTTTTTTGTTGTGTGTGTTTATTTTGTGTGTATAAAAGTGTTATTGTATTGTATTCTGAAAATACTTTTAGTCCAAAATGAGTTCAACAGTCGTTTAAATTGTACTCGTATTGTATCAATATACTATATTTTATACTATATATATATATATATATTTTTAATATTTTTATATATTTTTTTTTATATACTATATTTTTGAGTTAGAGATAATTCCTGGCATTTGTAAGTTTTGGATATACTTTAGTTTGAGATATATTTAGTGGGAACTTTTTATAATTACGACATTTTGTTTTACCCCCAAAATAAAATTCATCTTTCTTTCAAGACACGCCTGCGCTTGAGTTATTACAAGCTAGCTTTGATACTAGAGGTATGTATATTTTAGAAAAACATAACCAAGTTCAAAAAACATAACCAAATTTGTGCGGATTGAACACGCGCTCTAAAAACGGTGAAGGTAAACATCGTGAGGAAACCGGTATATCCAAGAATTTATCACAAAAATTCAAGGGCATGTGACATCCACCAACTCGCACTGGGCCAGCGTGGTGGATTATGGCCCATACTCTCTCTATGAGAGATGGCCCGTGTCCCCGCAGTGGGAACGTGACGGGCTGATGATGATGATGATAATGAACCAAATTCAACCAAAATGATCCTTCAAGTGTTTTCAGTTCTGATACGGAACACCAAAAAGCTGTAATAAACCACGCAGTTAAAACTACGTGAGATATGAATTAAACGATCAGAGATAGGACCCCGATCGAGTAATGGTACAGTATATCTTCTTAATTGGACCTTTTTTGCCTGGACACATAACTCCGAGACTGGGCATGTGAGAAAAACGCATTCTCAAATGTATGCCATTCATCTTTGCGAGATAACGGTTGGTGTAAGGCATAAAATTTGTGATATTGTAAAAGTACGTCAGTGCTATCGTCAGCGCGCGTTGACTGCTTTTCGGCAACAATGCGCCAAAGATGCGCCTCTCTGGTGCGGCGAGTGCGGGGGAGTGCTAACAGTATGCTGGCCGTCATTGCCGATAGACTGGATTGTCCTTATGTGAACCGGTGCTGTCAGCTCCACGTTACACATAGGGGTTCATAATTTTATTATATTATATTTATTGTAAATTCTATATTATGAACTTATTATTTTAAAATTATTGATTGATTATTAATTTAAATAAAATGTAACTATTGACTTGACTTAATAATAAAAATAATTCGACGTAATTTTAATTTAAATGTAATTTTGACCATGTGTTGTATTCTATTAATTGTAATTGTATGAGTCTGTGTAACTTGAAATAAATAAATAAATAAGTTCTATACTTTGTAACGATAAAATGTCCTCAGAAAGCACAAATCTGGTAATTGTTTGGACAGACTGTCCGAAGAAAAAGAATTACAAGTCTGATAAATATCTTTGACAAATTACAGATATACAAAAGTTACAAATTCTGTGAGAGGCGCGACGAGTTCGCGAGCGTTCCGCACTCGCCTTAAAAAAGACCATCGGATGAAGTTGAAACTATAGTTGGATTATTCCGATTTAAACGTCAATCGTAAAAAAAGACCGATTTCACTTCTGATGTATCTTCAACATCCAAGGGCGAATATCGATGAAATTTATATGAAACCATGTTAAAGCTTTACTGAACCCAACGCAAAATTTCCAACTCAATAAATGACGGAGTTCTGAGGTAACAAACATTAAAAAAATACAATCGAACAGAGAACCTTCTCCTTTCTAAAGTCGGTTAATAAATAAATTTATTTATTTACAAAATTACAATTGTAAACTTGCAGGCTAACCCAAAGCGTTTACATTGTCATACCAGAACCAGAACAAATCAGCCTATGACTTCAACCACACGCAACCAAAGCAATATCACAGATTAGTACGTCGAAGTGTCGGTAATACCGTTTTGTTGGAACAAAGTGATGCCACATACCACCAAGCTGAGGCATAAAGATGACGGCTCTCATATTCATTTGTGAGCTGTGTGTTTTTAGGCTGGTGGTAAATTGAGCGCAGCTCTATTCTAAAACTAATATCAATAATACATTTTATAACATGATTAACTTTTAGAAAAAAAACAAAAACCGACTTCAATGTATCTTGGAAGTCCAAGGTCAAATATCGATGAAATTTATTTGGGACCACTTGTCTCAGGGTAACGAGCGCAGTGCAGCGCCACACAGGATTTAGCAAAACAGAGTTTTGGGTGGTGCTGTTATTGTTATGGGCTGGCGTATTGCTTACCATCAGGAAAACGACCCGCTCGTCTCGTCATTCAGTTACATAAAAAAAAAGACGTGTGGTACTCGGAGACTACCGCGGTAAAGCTATTGCATAGCATTCGGAGTGGGGGGTGTTAGGTTATTTTCGTTACGGAATTTCTGGATTCGGTCTCCACGTCAAGGCCCGCGATAGAAGCTATGCAATAGCTTAAAAAGAACTTCGTAGTTGTACTGAACCCAACGCAAATAATTTTCCAAATCGGTTCGTAAATGACGGAGTTCTGAGGTAACAAACATAAAAAAAAATACAATCGAACAGAGAACCTTCTTCTTTTTTGAAGTCGGTAAAAAAAAGACCTATTTCACTTCTGATGTATCTTCAACGTCCAAGGGCGATTATCGACGAAATGTATATGAAACCATGTTAAAGCTTTACTGAACCCAACGCAAAATTTCCAACTCAATAAATGACGGAGTTCTGAGGCTCACTCCTCAACAACAACACTCCTCCTTTTTGAAGTCGATTAAAAGTACTCTGTGACTATAACTATGACTATATTCATAAAAAAAGAAACCAGGCAATAAAAAGTACGAAATTTAAATTTGTATTCTTGTATTTATTAATTCGAATGTAAGTATTATAATGTACCAATAAAATACCAATTTTATCAATATATTTGTTACATAAAAACAACAATTTCAAGTCTTAAATAAAAATTTAAAATATGTCTTATAGGCTTATATATACCTAATCTAATAACCCACCCCTAACTGTACCTGGTGCAAATTGCCCATAAAACTGGCGGCATTTCCGCCCTGGATAGCTATGAATGGCTAACCTTTGCACCTTTTGCGTGTAGCATTATTAAAATTAATTAACTATTATTTTTATTTTTATTATTAATAATAAAAAATCAGAAAACCGCTTTAGAAGAGTATTCTCGAGTGTTTTTATTCAACTCTAGTTAAGGGTACTAGGTAATTGTAAGTTTGAACATCAAAGATTTTTTATTTTCTCGCGTACTAAAATAGTCCTTGCGGATATTTCACTTAGTCTGCTCCCAGCCTTACCGTATCCTAGCAAACATAATTTATCCCGGAACGAGTTATTAGCGGACCAGTTTTTCTTCAAGCTATGAAGTATGAAGATATCATGATACTTTGACGAGTATTTCCGTTTGCCGTTTCAAATTGTTTATGGAACCTACGGAGGGTTTGAATTTCTTTAGAGTTTGACAAGTTTGATTTTGTTTTAACATGGAATTTATATACATTGTTTGCCATTAACATTGTTTGACAAGTTATGCTTTGACAATATACCACTTTATCAAAGTGTCGAATGGAACATTTTATGATATTTTGTTCTTTACTACACACTAAGAGACAAAATAAAATAAATATTTTAGTTTTATTTTATGTAACTGCGTGATGAGACGAGGAAGTCATTCGCCTGATTGTAAGCGCCACGCCTGCGCATAACAATTGCAGTGCCGCCCACAAATTTAATACCATAAAAAGCACTGCGTGGCACTGCATTGCGCTCATCACCCCGCGACAACAGATAGTAAGTCTCATAAATTAATTTAGCTGGCTACAATGCCCTTTAAAGCGGAACACAGTAATGGTTTAGTTATGCTTATAATCTCTATCTACAAATTGCATCAATATTAATAACTTCCTTGCGAATACGACGGGAACACCCGCAGTTAATACGTCCAATTAAAGGGGAATAAATTGGCGCCTCCCATGTTGGTATCAATGAACGTCTGCGCGCGTGAGAAATCAATTTGTAAAGAATATAACCACGCAAGTTACAAAGACTAGAGTTGTTGCAATGTGCGTGTGTATCTAAATTAAATAATTCAAAAAAATCTAATAAATAACATTATATAACATATAAAACTGACTTCAATTCTGATGTACTTATCTTTGAAGTCCAAGGTCGACTACCGATAAAATTTATATGGGAACATGTTGAAGCTATACTGAACTCAACGCAAAAGAAAATCCAAATCAGTTTATAAATGACGGAGTCCTGAGGAAACAAACAAAAAAATTTACCTAACAAAAAATACAATCGAACAGAGAACCTTCTCCTTCTTTTTTTTCACATTTGAAGTCGGTTAAAAAAACTGACTTCAATTATGATGTATCTTCGAAGTCCAAGGTCGACTACCGATAAGTTTTATATGAGCAACGCAAATAATTTTCCAAATCAGTTTATAAATGACTGAGTTCTGAGATAACGAACATAAAAATATACTATATATAATTGAATTTGATTTAGAAACGGTATATTTATCATGTATATGTTTTGTTTTGTTCATAAAAATATGTATATATTCAAAACTTGACAAAATAATGAAAATTAATATTTTTTCCGTACTATGAAGAATGAGGCTTTCTATGTCAAATAATTTGTGCCCATATGAAGAATGTGGATTTCCTACTACAATTGCTCACCCTCCATAGTTCAATATCTGCGCCAGCGCATGGGAACTGAATGCAATCGATGATTTATAGAGGAAGCAATCGCTTCTGCGATCGCAGTTATAGAATGCTAAATATTTGCGGTTGTGTGTAACCTCCATACTATTGTTAAGGTTGGAATTGGAGATATCTTACTGGCTAAAATTTATGAGTTTAATACTACATTCAGTTGTATTCGTGCCTTAACAGGACTGGGTTGTTGATGGTTGTTATATATCTGAGCTCAAGAAACGGGAAGTAGCTCAATTAAGCTAGTATGAGATGGTTCATCATCATCAGCCTATATCAAAATTCAAATTAGTAAATTCAGATTACGCGTAAAGTCTAATGGAAAAAGCTTAGAAGACTTGGAACATTCCACTTCTTCTTAGTATTTTATATACTGTTTGTGCCCTTTGTTTCACGGTTTTGCCGTTATCAGGTAAAACAACATAGGAACAATTTGGGAGAAGGAGCTAGTCCTTGAAACACAGCGTCAAGCTACGTCGAGGGCTAGAGACTTCAATAATGAAATTGTAATACTTAATATGTCAATAAATATATTTTTATGTTTTTTTACTGATTATTTATCATTCATTGGTTTCATTAAAGTTTACAATGTAAAAAATTAATAAAGTAAATTAAAATATCAACTCCTTCCTTAATAAAAGTTGTGAATCTCTAGAAACTTTATATAAAAAAACATGTTCATTAGCCATCGGACATTACCAACAAATTCTCCGTACCTGATCAATACAATTAAATATGTAAGATAGGTAATGTAAATCAAAGTCATTTAAACGTGACTTTACTGTTGCGACTGATGGATCACAAATTAGATTCAACTGAGTTTAACACCTGGCGTGCGGTAGAAGACTTAAAGAGGCTCAAACTTTAGTTACCTGTCTATTTACATATCTTATAAAGTGCAACACAGACTTTCAATGTATTAAAAAAGTAACAAGTGACAGAGTAAAAAAAATCTAAGAACCACGTTTTTATGCGCCTTTTGAGGTTAAGTCGGAATTACATGCTAATAAATGGATTTAGAATGTCATCGAGTTGTGAGCTGCCCTGAAAGTTTCAGTCGTATAGCTGCTGGAAAGTGCTTGAAATTTGAGTTGCAAGATTCCACCCGTAACGACAGACAGACAGTCAAACAAGAAAGTGACTTAATAAAAACGTGGAAAAATAAAAAAAATATTACCTTCAATTCTACGTCCGACTAATATTATAAATGGGAAAGTTTGTGAGGATGGATAGATGGATGTTTGTTACTCAATCACGCTAAAACTAATAAACAAAACCGGCATAAGGGTTGGTGAATGCAATTATGTCATCATCATTATTACCCGATTACGTTCCCACTGCTGGGGCACGGGCTTTCTCTCCTTTCTTTTCTTTCTTTCTAATGGAGAGAGTATGGGCCATAATCTACTACGCTGGCCCAGTGCGGGTTGGTGGATATCACGTGTTGAATTTTGATGACTAGTTCTAATATTTTCCTCCACCGGTTTTAGAGCGAGTGTTAGATCCGCACATAATTAAGAAACTCAGCAGTGTGGGGCCAGCGGGATTTGAACTCGGCTGCTACGGAGAGAAAGTCGCACGTTTTGCCACATTCGCTTATCTATTTCTTTATATCTCGCAATTATCTATACTTCTTCTCTTCTCTCGAAGAAGAATTATTTATTGATTTATAGTAAAAATCAAGTTGTGGAAAAATCTATTCCTTGAAATTGTACCACTCTGTTCTACCACTATTATTTGAAACAGTAAACTTCTGTTTCCTGTTTTTGGTGATCAATAAAGTATTATACTTCGCCGTTGCATCCTCGAGATTTATATAATTCACAAGGTAGTTCCACTCCATGAGCTGGGCATCAAGCACAATTTTAGAGCTGTCAAAAATAAAAAGCACAAAATGACTTATTTACAACTCCCGCCCTAGAGGGCGCCACTAAGCTCTGTCACCTCATTCACTTTTTGTGTGCGGGCATCGTAGCATCGAAATTCTTTAATATTTTTTCTTAATCAAGTAATTAGTGTTTTTATCGTCTATTTAACAGTTAATTTCAGTTTAAGTGCTATGTGAATAAGAAATCGTAAGGAGTCTTGATCTGAAGACCATAACAAAGGTATGAAAGACACGAAATAAAACTCGTGAAACATTTATAACGGCATGAAAGTTCCGATAGCAACTATCAGGGTGAGAACTTACCTATCTTTCCGTCTTGACTTCCAATCTGCATGTTTAATGTTAATCAAGAAACAGTATTTACTACAATGTAGGTTATGTTACCTACTTAACGATGCAGTTGTTTATTTGTTAAATCTGTATTTCTATTTTCGTTACGAAAGATACTGTGTAGTACTCTGGAAGGATTCATTATTGAATCATCATCAGCTCATTACGTTCCCACTGCTGGGACTCAGGCCTTCCCTCGTAGAGAGAGTGAATTATTGAATAAGGTCATAATAAAAAAAAAAAAAATATACCTTATGCCTTAATTTCCCTTAATTTATAAAAATAAGTTTAAAAAAAAATAACTTGTTTTAATATCATAACATCTTTAAATAATACGTATGACAAAATACTGACTAAATAATAAATTTACTGGGCTTAGTAACCAGACAGAATAATTTCACAACTACCCTCAGTTATAAATTTTTATGCGACTAAATATGCAACTTCAGTACTTAAAAAATTGATATTATGCTAAGACAATATCATGAATGCATCACATTGTAATGCTTTTATTAAGTCCTATACAAAAATTAAGTGCCTTGGAACTATGACGCGATCACAGTCGTGTGTGTGACGGAGTTAAGAGTCAGAACACGGTCATAACATTTGCGTTGCCTTTCTTACGTGCAACGACCACATTTGAACTATTTTTTATTGCCTAATGCAACAAATTGAGTGCCTTAGAACTATGATGCGGTCATAGTCGTACACAATCTTTTTTAATGCCGCGACTTGGTCTAGTCAAGTCAAATAGTTAAGAGTCATAATACGGCCATAACATTTTCGCCGCCTTTCTTTTTGCAACGGCCACATTTGATCTATTTTTATAGCCAAATGCAATAAATTTAGTGCCTTGGAACTATGATGCGGTCATAGTCTTACACAGTCATTTTAAGGGCCACGATTTGGTCGTAGTCATGGAGTCATAACATATTCATTTTTTAGACTTTGGCGTTGCCTTTCCTTCATGTCACGCCTATATTTGATAAATTGTTATAGCCTAATGCAAAAATTGAGTGCCTTGGAATTATGACGCTATCATAGTCGTTCATAGATCAAATTGTCAATAAAAGCGATAATAGACGTGCACAACATATAATTAAGTGCCTTGAAACAATGACGCGATCATAATCGCGCATATTTTAAGAGTTACGACTTCGTCGTAGTCAAGTAATTAAGAGTTATAACACAGTCATGTTTTCTGCGTTACCTTCTTTTCACCCAACAGCCACATTTGATATATATTTTTAGCCTAATGCAACAAATCCAGTGTCTTGGAACTATGATGCGATCATAGTCACACACATCATTGAGTGCCTTGGAACTATGACGCGATCATAGACGTGCACAACGACAAATTGAGTGCCTTGGAACTATGATGCGATCATAGTTATGCATATTTTTAATTTTAACTATAATTCAATTTAGTCATCTTTTGATATTTTGCATTGTTCTTATGTATATTTTAGCGTTACGACTTCGTCGTAGTCAAAGAGTTAAGGTTAAGAGTCATAACACTATCATGACTTTGGGGTTGCCTTATCTTCATGCGACGCCCACATTTGATGTATTTCTTATAACCTAATACCTAAAACAAATTGTGTGCCTTTGAACTATAATGCGATCATAGTGGTGCATTTTTAACGGTACGATTTGGTCGTAGTCATGCAGTTAGGAGTCATAACACGATTATGACTTTTCTTCCTTAATGATACGCCCACAGTGGCAGAGGCCCAGTATACACCCACTATGGAAAACTGTCTAGCCGTAAAAATAGCAGATTTTAACGTATGCATATAATGTTCGCTCAACTGATCTTACAACAAGTTAATATTCACAATGAATAGATTCCAGTGGCATACTACTTACTTATGGTGACGTCACCGCGTTTTGCGGTGGCTTCTTCTTGATCTAGACTTTAACTAGTAGAACACGAACGTTCTTGATGCAAATTATACTAAGCTTTATGCAGCCTACTGTTGTGTGATGAAAGGTAAACAAGAAGTTTTTTGGATCGGAGATTGAAAAGGAAATCTCTAAACGTTGGGGGCGTATCTATCGTATATAGTGACATCAGACCTGAAAAAGGCTTTCACTGAAAATGTTCTTGTATACATTTTCAGTTAATGGGTATAAAACCATCTAAGTTGACTCTTCAACTAAAAACCAGCGCGAGTTAAAGAATACATAAATCTATCTGTCAGATCTCGTCGGTCATCCTATCTTATTGGAAAGGATATGGAAAAGCTTAAAAATTCGATCAAATTATTATATTAGGATTACGCCTTACAAACACAATAAAGCAAAGCAACCTGATTTAACGTATATTACGCTAGATAAATTCTTTCCTCTTCGGAAAAATCCTTGTAGTTATAATACTGAGGCAAATGAATCTGTTTAGAAATCTGGCTTTCAGGTTAAGAAGGCTGAATGATGAATGCTTTGATGTCGAAGTTTACTTCGACATCAAAGCATTATAGACATTATAGCATTATAGTTACATTAGTTACATTAGTTGTGCATTATAGTTAGTCAGCCAGAAAACCGAACAGGCAAAGTAGCCAAAGGTATCGGGATATACCGGGGTATCGTATCACGACGTGGACTGCACCGGCGTCGTTACCAGGATCCATGGAAGTCACAGTCAGAAGTCACAATACAAAACTCGTTAGAGGTTTTTTTTCCAAACATGGAAATTAATTTCGAAAGACCCCTTTATTTATCAGCACAGTTGAACTGTGGTATAAAATGCTTATAAAATATCATTACTGAAACCATTATTTCTTTTTTTTTTCTCACGGTATAATATACGATATAATAATACCCAACAATACTTGAACTTATCTAATTCAAAACTAATAAATATAAATTTAGGAATAGAACCAATCAAACCGTCCAATATCTTTAGCTGTTGTGATAAGTACCATTCAATGATTTACCTTTAGGTAATATTTTTTTTTTTATATAAATTCCAAACTCGTCTTGGTGATCACTGTAGATCAATTGGCCAGAACCCTTCCCTTCTAATTAATGTTGAGATGCGGGTTCAAGTCTCAGTAGCCATGGGTTGTTTAAAAAAAAAAAAATACTTTCTTTGAGAATTTTGTGAATCATGCGTTAATGCCTAATAAAAATATGGCGGCCAAGAATCAGTGATTAAAATTTGAGGATCAGATATTCGAAGGTCAATGTCAAATGGACTGCTCGGCCGACAGTGCCAATCATCTTTCCTAAGCTCTTCAAACCTGTAGTATCCTTACTCGGAATCACCTATACCAGTTTTTTCCAAATCACATTCTTGATTTGGGCTAAATTCAATCAAGTCCATAGACGGTTACCCACATTAAAATTAGACAATGTAAAATGTCTATTATATTTTCGGATTACAATTCATAAATGAATAACCAAAAAGGAATAATGATAATATTAATATACATTACAAGGAAAAAAAAAAACAGTTAGAGAATCCAAACATAAATTATAACCGCAAAATGGTGATAATTTTCTTATTGAAAATACGTTATTTGGTAATAACAACATTTTACTGTGTCATATATAATTAGTAACGGACGTTACTCGTATGTGCTGGAGATTTACCCTGACACTTCTTTTAACTGGGTGGAGTATCATGTGTGA
Source organism: Petrophora chlorosata (assembly GCA_951640565.1). Taxonomy (NCBI): domain Eukaryota; kingdom Metazoa; phylum Arthropoda; class Insecta; order Lepidoptera; family Geometridae; genus Petrophora; species Petrophora chlorosata. Next base: position 16,063,218 of record OX621201.1, read on the forward strand.
TAATACGATAAACAAGAGCCAGTAATTATTTTTCCCATTTTAAACATTGACGAACAATATTAACAATGGGCAACTGGCGTCATGGTCATTCTTTACTAGAACAGTCAACCATAGTATCCTTTGTTCCAATCTCTGGCATGTTAAGAACCAATACTATTTTATACATATCATGTCAGGAAACAAGTTAGCCTTTGCACTTCAACCAGAAACAGACAAAATTATTCTAAATTTTGTTTCAAATATATTCCCAACGATGACTATTCCAAATTACAACAAAATAAATGGCAGTTTCACTAGCATTGTCAACAGGACGATGTGTTCAATCACCATCCTTTATATAGAATGTATGAAATCGTAACCAATTGCGCAGTAATTTCTAATAGATTATACATTTGCCGGGAACAGTAACTTTTGTCATACAAGCATATAAGTTGTAAGGCGTTTGTTGCCTTTACTTTCGATCAGAAGCAAAGTTTGAACTTTTTTGTCATGAAAAGAAAACCTTGTACATAATAAGAGCATCTCGTTAGAAGATAGATAGATCAAAAGGATTATATGTGACAGTTGAATAAACACTGCGATTTTCTCTGCATACTTGTGATGCATAAACCTTAGCAGCTTACTTACGGAGTCTTCTATTGACCTTATCAAATAAGCTGCCGGATAATATGAGTACTATTTTACTAAAGCGGTGTAGGATTCTAACTAAATTATGTTAAGTCATAATTTATATTATACAATTGTTATTAAAATATTACATATATGTGTTGCCCATATAAATATTTTTACTCTGAGGAACATGAAAATTTCGCAAAAGCTCTAAACATCTACCTTGTGAATTATATAAATCTCGAGGATGCAACGGCGAAGTATAATTGATGGTTAAACAAACTTACCAAGTGAAGTTTGACCGTAATTATACAAGCCGTTGCATCCGAAGAGATTTATACTAATAACCCACCCGTGCCCTAATTTGTTGTCACAAACCCTTACAAATATTAAGTACCTACTAGTAGTTTTATTTTTCCTGTTTTGTGGCCTTAAGATTTTGCGAAATGTTGTTGTCTCTAAATCAAATGAGGTGACAGAGCTTAGTGGCGCCCTCTAGGGCGGGAGTTGTAAATAAGTCATTTTGTGCTTTTTATTTTTGACAGCTCTAAAATTGTGCTTGATGCCCAGCTCATGGAGTGGAACTACCTTGTGAATTATATAAATCTCTTCGGATGCAACGGCTTGTATAATTACGGTCAAACTTCACTTGGTAAGTTTGTTTAACCATCAATTATTGTATTGTATTGTATTTTATGCAAATTATTTTAAACTCTGCGTCGGGGTTTTATAGCATTTTTTTGTACAGTCCTTTTGCAGAACCTTTTAAAGGCGTTCGTCCGTACTAAATTTTTTACAACCCAGTATCAAAACTCATGATTTTTATTACAATTACGCAATAATCGTTTGTACGTATATTGTTATTGTATCATAATGTTTAAATCGTAATTTTGTTTGCAATGCAAACACAGTGGTTATTTCATTTTTATGAAGGGTGTAAATTTTGGCAAGTGTTTATTGAATGAGTTAAATTGAGTTTTGATGCTGATTTTGTGGGCTATTGAGATTGTTTCTTTTGATTTAAATAAAATTACTGAATATTCAAGGATTTATTTATTTATTGACCGCTAACACAATGTACATTATTAAAATTAAATGTTACTTAATTCTAAGATAGTAGGTACATTGCCATTGTAATTATAGGCGAAGGCTGCTTACAAATATTATATGGCGAGGATTGAATTGATTTGATTAATTGAATTACTTGAAAATATTTTACAGTTTTAAACGTTTCAAATATGTTGTTGCTACAAAATATAATTGAATTGTTCGATTTATACAAATACAAAATTGGGAATTATAGAAACTTTTAAAATAATATTTAAATACTAATCAATTTCATGTTGCCCAAAAGTAGATGAAGTGACAAACTGGACTCTTATTGGAAGGTATTGCAAGTAAAAACCCAATATCGTGAAGAGTACCAAAAGGGAAAATAGGCTTTTGCCCATAACTGGGACAAACCATGCCGAAAAATAATTATTTATTTAATAAACTCCAAATATCCTATAAGTTGCCCAAAACGGGGCAATACTGCCAGCATCTTGCGTACGCTGCCAACTGGTAGTGGGTTGGAGCATTTGAGCTATCTATAGGCCTTTAATTATCTATGAATTATCCAATTGCTTCTCTTTGTATTTAGTTAGTTTAGTTTTAGTTAGTAGAGTGTAGTTTGTTTTCAGAAATAAAGGCATTCGCCAAAACTTCATCTAGATAATACAAGGGATTTAATACAGTATCGACTAGGAAAATAAACAATAATATCACTCGTCTTAAGCTTGCTGTTTTATAACGACGAGGGGACATTTGGGGGATACTGCAAAAACTCATATTCTTCGCCTTTTTGCGAGGATTCCAGATTTTAAATTGGCTGAACAGATTAATCTGAACGAGTTCAGCTCTTTCAAAGAAAATGTAGTAAGAGCCACGTATCCGCATTTTGTTTTCTTATAAATAATGGAATGAGTAAGTATCTTATGCGTAAGTATCCTGAACACCTCACCAAGATGCTGGTCCAAATATGGTAAATTCTGAGGTGGTATTTTAATAAAAACCAAATCCAAAGTAATTTCTATTTATTTTCAAATTTAAATTTTTCGCCTAAGTATGGTCCGCGGAGAATTTTGTCACCGCGATGCAGGAATTGGCTTTTACGACACAACGACATCTAGTTTTAATTAAAGATAACTAAAACACTTAAACATTTTTTAAACTACAAAATTTATACATATCCCATTTGGTAAACCTCTAAATGTACCTGTGTAACCAACATTTAGAGGTTTACCAAATAGGATACTTACCAAATGGGATATAGCCCTTTAATCATTTAGCGTATAAAACTGCGGGTTTAATTTAAACGCAAGAAATTGATATGTACTTAAAGAACCATGGACTCCAATCAACACTTGGGTGTCCCAGATTCACTGAATACTAGGTATGTATGTAGTTCGGGATAGGTATCCCAGATTCTCTGAATTCTATGTAGTTCCTTATTCCCTATTTATTAATAGTTTCCCCTCAATAGCATTCCTAGTGACTAAAGTCACTACATTCAGTGGGACAGTGCGTACGTTTGCGCGGGACATCGCCCATTGAAGATAAAGATCTGCCGACCGCTATTCAAACTAGGCGGGCTGGCGACCACGCACGGAAAACTGATCAGAGCTGAGGCGGTAGGTAGAGCAAATATTATTTAAATCAGTGCTAATACGTAAAAGAAATCTATTTATTCGTTAGTATTTTATTCACAATACTAACGTCTCAGTTTCCTTAAGTCCTCTCCATCCAAATGTTGTCTGGAAAAAATCGCTTTAAGCGATAAATCCCCCATTGTAACACTTTGATTTTAAGCATTTCACACTAATTGTATAAAGCGAAAGTTTGTACGTAATTAAGTGTGTTAGTGTGTTTGTTACCCCTTATGTGTGTTTGTTACCGCAATGGCTTGAAACAAATTTGGATGAAATTTGGAATGGAGATAGCTTATTACCCTGGATTAACATATAGCTACACAAATTTTTACAAGCTTTTATTTATCTTGCAATGTTCGTTTCTTTGGGTCAAATCTTGCAAATTGAATCAGAATCGCTTCCTTTTATCCTACGGAGTTGAAATTTTGCATACTTGTCAAAGTCCGATGACAATGCAATATTATGGTGAAAGATAGATGATCTGATGATGGAGACGGAAGGTAGGCAATGGAACTCCTTGACGGATAAACGTAAACTACTAGTGTTTGGGCTCATTTTAATCTGTTCGCGGTTCCGATTACGAATTTGTTAAGGGCTTGTCTTGAAAAATATAAACCAGGTTTTTCGTTTGGCATTCGTTAATGCTTAAAAATATTATAAGAATTGAAAAATATATTTTTCAACAAAAATCTTGTGATCCTGGGAAACCGCGGGTGAAACCGTAGCTCGCAGCTAGTTTTTATATAATTTCTTATTTTTATGTAACAATATCTATCAAAGTCAATAATAATCAATAATTATTTATTCTACTTCATTTCAAAATTCCTTTTTGACTTTGATTATTTACCTAACATATATATGTTTCTCGTAACAAATTTGTTAAGTTAGAGCAGTGTTTTTTTTTTTACACTTAATAGATCCATGTTTGGCCACTATCACAATTTAAAGAAATAGACAATAACACAGTCCTTAACTATGGTAGTAAAATGGGCGGTCTTATCGCTTGAAGCTATCTCTTCCAGACAACCTTTGGATGGACAGTATCGAAAGAAGACAGCGGTGTACAACAACATTTATTCATTACAACTAAATACCTACATAACCATACATACAAATTATGTATGCTACAGGCAGGAGGATGCAAAGGAAACCAAAATGCTTTGGTTCTACATTTAATTAAATATAAAAAATTACATTTTAAGTTCCTACATGCTAATTATCCTAATGGATGACAACGGTTCGATGTGAGAACCAGAAGTGACGGTGTGGGGGAAAGCTATATAATGTAAAAAGTTAGAAAGAGAGGGCATGATCTGCTGCGTCGGCGCCTTGTGACTCGCTCCTGCGGGCAGTTGGTATGCACCACAACCTCATACGTAACATACATGCCAATATTTACATTCTAATACACACGAAAACAAAAATATTATTATTAAAACTTACTTAATTACTTGGTTACTTAATTTATATCAAATAATGTGCACAAGGAAGCTAAGCCATGGGAGAACTTGCGTTATGAGATCAAATTACGTGATAAATAACGTAAATGACGACTGAATAGCGCCAATAGGCAGATAGTTATGAAAACCTATTAAACGTACAACATTCAAATGGACGAACATATAATTTCTATTGGATACCTATATAAATTATCCGATGATGAAATGTATATGGTAAGCGCTCATTAAATTACGTATCCTACCCCTAACCTGCTGCTACTTATTATCTATATGTATAGATATGGTATGTATTAGTATATTGATATATTATTAAAACGTTTTTGTAGATGGAAATTCGTCAGATTTTTACAATCAAGCGAGTTGACGACAAAAAATAGGTAAAATCGGAAGGTGCCAACTCGCGCGCATTCGCGAGTTTCGCGCTCGCCAGTTGACGAACAACTTATATATGTAGTAGAATGTATGTAGGTATTTATTATTAGGTATTTATTGTGTGGCTCAGTGGGGGCATTTGCGACTTTTGATCTGACGCATCATCAGTTCGAATCTTGCTGGCCGCACCACTGACTTTCTTAAATTATGTGCGGATTCAACACTTGCTCTAAAAACGGTGAAGGAAAACATCGTGAGGAAGAGAGAGGCCCGTGTCCCAGAAGTGGGAACGTGAAGGGTTGTTGATGATGATGATGATGATGATGATGATGATGATGATGATGATGACGCAGGTATTTATTATTGTAATCTAGTTGCATTGTACACCGCCGTCTACTCCTTTTTTCGATACTGTCCATCCAAAGGTTGTCTGGAAGAGATCACTTTAAACGATAAGACCGCCCATTGTTCTACCATAGTAAGTAATTTTGTGATATTATTGTTTCTCTTTTATAAACTGGTATACAACAAAGAGTTTGGTAATTGTAAAGAAAATGGTGGCTTCACCATTCCAATACTTCATGTTCGTTATTGTTATACACAAGTATATACATTTTACAAAAAAAAAACCGACTTCAATGTTATCATCGAAGTCCAAGGTAAAATATCGATGAAATGTATATGGGACCACCTTGTAGCTATAAGAGTTTTTGAAATCGGTCAACAGTTGGCGGAGAAATCGGTGAACACACATACAAAATTATATACAGTGGAAAATGGAACCGCCTCCTTTTTGAAATCGGTAAAAATACAGCCACATCATCACTAAAATTACCACATAAAAGTTAAAAAGTTTATAGTTAATCTCATGTTCTGCTAATGTTAAAGTTAACTAGAGTACCAGAGGTTATAATTTTCCGTTCCACCTACGATAGTTTGGAGTTATTGCTCTGATATGGTTTTCGTTACGACGATTATAAATTAATATTTCAGATTCCGTTACGGATTAGCAACTTATCAATTATTTTATTGAGCTGAGGGATTAAAGTGAATACAAATCACAATGTTGTTATTTATAATTTACCGTTAAATTGGGGTTCCGTGACATGATTACCAGTTTTTTTTTGTGCAAATATCCCTTGAGACTGTTTTTAACCCCGGACGCCCCCGAAGGAGGGGATTTATATGTTTGACCACTATGTGTGTCTGTCTGTGTGTCTGTCTATGGCACCGTAGCTCTTAAACGGGTGAACCGGTTCGGTTTTGATGCGGTTTTTTTCTTATATGAAAGCAGAGTTTCTGGAGGTGGTTCTAAGACATGTTTTATCAAAATCTGTTTAGCCGTTTTTTACATTTAAAGATTTTTTTTAAAATTTTAGTTTACTGCAATTCTTTTGTTTTTGCAAATATACCTTGACACTGTAGGCATTGGAGCTTTAAAAGCTGATGACTAAAGGTGATCTCTTGTGGGTGTGTGTCAAACCCCTAGTGTTGGAATCATAGACCGCTTGAAGCCGAAGGCATCTGACATGGCTCTGTAGCACTCAGAAGCACATTATTACTTAAACCTAAATACCACAATAATGATCACCTATATATGGTGGTGACCGCAGTAAATTGTGGCAATACGTACCTAAAACTAATTTCTAAATTTTATAGTTTAGCGTAATTATAGTTTAGATTTATAGTAACTGTAATTTAGTGTACTTATTCATGTTCCTGTTTTTTTATTTTTATGCCACAATAAATCCATTTCTTTCTTTTTTTCTTTGAACACTGTTTAAACTAGCAGACCTGTTACGAATTTAGCAAGCTACGCTACATGCGCTCACTGCAAGATCTCAAAGTGGTGAATGCAAAAGTTCTGGATATCATTGCAACTGTCAGGCCAGCTGGCCGATTCAGAACCCCACGACAACATACCGAATCGATTCGATTGGATAACGATCTCGTGTCGTAGGTTTCTTTTCGAGCTATTCAGAACATCCGCCCCGAGGATTCGACACGGTTTCGGTTACGATATCGAAATCGATACGACAACGCGTTGCATTTACGGAGTTCGTTTTGTGTGCAATACTCGCAGAAAATTGTATTATTATCTAGATGATATAAAAATGTTTTCAAGTTATCAAAATATATCATAACAACGTTTATCACGAAATAAAATATAATCAACAATTATAAGCGCCAGATATTGGTAGAAATATAAAAAAAACAAGAGCTTCGTAAACACCCACCTGCTGATATCCACTTGACATTAATGTTTAATCTATGCTTTAGACATTGACAAACCGCCAAATTTAAATGTCTATCGCAAATTGTTTTCTTTATCATGTTTTGAAATTATTAAAAGAAGATCGAGCGAGAAGACGAGCCTCATCAAAATTCGTTAGAAATGTTAAGTAAATACCAAAATTACAATTACATAGTATCACAGAGTACTTTATAATAATTATATAGGTACAGTGATTTTATTTCGGTAGATTTATGCATCTTATTAAGTAATCTTATAGTAGTAGGTAAATAGTTCTAATACAATCAAAGCGAACTTAACCTGTAAATAAATACTAGACTTGGTAGGTACTTTATTACATAGAATTAGTTTATGTTGAATCTTACTGTGAGTTTTATTTTATTTGTAGTAGAAAACGTAGTTTATTTAACAATACACGGAATATACTCGGTATTGACGGTCAAATCTAATGCTTTCGAGTGATATGTTGCACTCGATAAGTTGTCGTGGAAATTAATCGGACGTTCGAAAACTTTGCTTCGATATCTGCATCGTGAATAATGTTCTCGGTCGATAAATACGCGTTTATCGTACGGTTACGATTGGTTATCGACTACGACAATTTGAACGTCGATTCGACTATTGTGAATTTAAAATATTTTGAATCGTACGATATCAAACCGAATCGATCGACAAATGAGTTGTCGTAAGGTTCTGAATCGGCCAGCAGGTCAGGTTATACAAAAATAAATGATTCATAGGTTCAGAACCCTAAATACAACTTTAACCACACACTTACCAAACCTTTTTAATTTCGTGCATTGACCATTCAAATCGAGATCAGCCAGTAAAAGCTCATAAATTAAAATAAAACTTAAGATAAGCCGTTGTAATATTGAATTATACAATTTATGAGTGCTAAAATCTTTGTATAAATAGTAATAAAGAGTTTACTGCGCCACGGTTGTATTTATCTTTGATATGTTCTCGTGAAGGTGTTAAAATATTCGCTCTAGTTTTGTAAAATCTGTATTTGCGTGGTCGTGGAACAGATATAACTTATCTAAAGTACCTATAAAGTTAGTTAAAGTACTATTCCAAACTCACGTGATGTATATTGTACACTATCTGACCCGACAGACGTTTTCCTGTCTTAACTATGAATCTAATGTTCCGCGCAACTTTCTTAATATTTTCTTTCATAAGAACGTTCTCCTGACAATAACAAATAACAAAAAAAGAATTAGCGAAATTGGTCCAGCCGTCCACGCGTGATGCCGTGACCAAGGTAAATAGGATCATTTTTAACAGACTTAGACTAAAAAAAGGAGGAGGTTTTCAATTTATTTTTTTTAAACGACTTTAAAAAAGGGTCTCTGTTCGGTTGTATTTTTTTTAATTATTATTATTTTTATTATTTATATATCATTTTTTATATTTGTTACCGCCAAACTCCGTCATTTATTAACTGAATTGGAATATCCTTTTTGCGTTGGGTTCACTATAGCTACACAGCTACAGCGTAGACTTCGAAGATACGTTAAAGTTGGGTTCTTTTTTTGATAAAATGTAATTGTTATACATATAAGATGAATAACACAATTTAACTTTTTGGGAAAGTTAATCAAAATTCCTTTGGTAAGCAAAATGTTTATCGTTTCTGGGCAAATCCGTGATCAATATCTAGTTATGTACCTATAGCTCAAAGTAAAGTTAATTACGGGTTAAGATAAATTGGGGTTTGTTGACCCCTATTCAATTGTGTGTATGGGTATCGTATGGTGTTTTCGCATTATTTGAAGACCTTTTTGTGAAGTGCTCGGTTTTTGTGGTCATCATGCGAAATGCCGATATAGGTATGTTTATATATGTGTGTTTTGGTTCTTGTGCCGCCTTTTCACGATGAACGAAACGAGACACAATGTAGGCGATAAACAGTAAGCCATCTATGTAGAAGTGAGAAAATATGCCGTAAAAAAATTACTTAACTATCGTAAACATTTGTTCTAAATTTTATCTCAAAAATAAATTGACAGTGTTGACAGTCATTATTAGCAATTACACAATATAGTAGATCAGGGCATTTAGAGTATTACCACCGATAATTTATTGTCCTTTAGAGTATGTAGACTTGATGGTAGTTGACAGAAATGGAGCGGGAGAGAGGGAGAAAGATAGCAAGTGACAGAGAAAAATAAAATAAATTATTGTAGTTGCTTCTATAAAGTTTCTGAGTTATGGTATGTGCTTTATTTACACTAAAATAACAAAAATATATATAAATCGAGATCAACCTGTTCTGCAGGTGTCCGTCTTAAGCAGTAGTGTATAAACAACTGTGTTCCGGTTTGAAGTGTTTCAAGAAAAGTTGCAACTACAATTACAAAATGCTTACTGAAAATGCTAATGCTAATTTTATGCTTTTAATGTTTATTTTTAATGCTGTTTAGTTACTGGGAGTTATGACTTTTTTGCTAATTGCTAAGCATTATCGTGTAAGTTGGAGCGCTTGTATAAAGTTCCAGTACTGTTTCTATACTACATGCACCACAAACATCGCACAGGTTTTTGCTCGTGACTGCGAGTGCGAAATAGTCAATTCAATTCCAATGTTCAGCAATAAGTATTAATCTAAGCTCGTCTGCGCCGCCTGTGTGGCCGACTGCGTATGGCATTAATTGCTTGGCTCCATTCTGTGCAGATTGATTGGGATGCGTTTCGACGCCTTTGGTATTGTGCAGTTTATTGGTGCGGGTTTTTTTTTGGAGCTCGTGTGGGGTTTGTGTGAATATTGATGAGTGCTTCAAGTTAAGGAAGATGAGAGAATTTCACGAGAGCTTAAGTAACGTTACAAGGAAGGCTGAAGGCTATCATCTATTATGTGAGACAGAAAGAGAGTCTGGGCCATTATCCGTCACTCGGACCTAGAAGCCCGCAATGTTTCCTTTAAGTAAGTTTTTAGAGCGTGTCTATAAAATATGCAACTCCAACTAATCATGATGGGCAAAGTAGAGAGAAAGCGACGCGTTGGAAGAAGAAAGAAAACCTGGTTGCGCAACACCCGCGAATGGACGAGCATTGCCAGCGTAGAAAATTTGTTTCACTTGGCACAAGATAGGCAAAAGTTCGCCGAGCTGCCGGCCAACCTCCAGTAGTGGAGGGCACCATAAGAAGAAGAAGAAAATATGAAAATTATTTAATATAAGTCATTGGTGCAAGGATAAAAAGGGCTCCAATCCCAGTACGAAAAACCTACAGTCGTACATATTACCAAGTTAGACTACAATCCAAATTCAATTCCCTTCAAATTCATGCTTTGACAGTCGTACAAGTTACCAAATTAGACTAAAAAAACCGGCCAAGTGCGAGTAGTCGCGCACGAAGGGTTCCGTACCATTATCTATAAAAAGGGCAAAAAATCATGTCTGTTGTATGGGATCCCCTTAAATATTTATTTTATTCTGTTTTTTAGTATTTGTTATTATAGTGGCAGCAGAAATACATCATCTGTGAAAACTTCAACTGTCTACCTAACACGGTTCATGAGATACGGCCTGGTGACAGACGGACAGACAGACAGACGGATGGACAGATTTAGTAATAGGGTCCCGTTTTACCCTTTGGGTACGGAACCCAAATCCAATTCCCCCCAAATTAAGCTTCGACTCTTCCACAATCGTATAAGTTACCAAGTTAGACTAAAGTCAAAATCCAAAATATTCCAATTCCCAATTTAATTAAAACTAAATTATTCCCAAAATACGACGATCAAAATACTTCAACTTGAGTTGCGACCGCGTGTGCTTATGTTGTAAACACGTCGTTAAACTTAATGAAACACTTGCTTAAACGTAAATTAAAGGACTTACAATCTCATCGGCACAATTAATGTAAACAAACTGTGGCTTGTAAATAAATGCGAGTGTTAATTTTAATTACGTGTTCCATGGAGGTGCATGGTTGGGTTGAAGTATAAGTTGAAGAGATTTTATCTGATCTAAGTTTATTTACTTCTTTATTTTGGGCCACATTGTTGCTTTACATCAGGCGAGATACCTAGTGGCCACTTATAGGTCGGCCAAAAAGCATTTTTTTTTTCTCCCACTCAGTGATGAGACGGGCAAGTTGTTCGCCTCATAACAATTGCAGTACCACCAGGCCTAGCGCACTCCGCACTGTAGGTACGAAGCTACAAGTAGGTACATAGCCGGACACCGACGGCGGGTCGCGCGTCATTACACGTGCCGCGTCAGAAGAGATAAGAGCTATGCGATAGAAAGAGAGGCGCTCTGTAGGTTAATATGACTGGTAGGTATGCAGCGCTACGCGAGCTGAATTGAATTTTATTGCGTCATAACAAGAGTCGCTATTTGTTTAAATTTCTTTGCGGAGTGATGCTTCTGTCCCTTAGTATTCTGTGGTACCACCCAGAACTTTTAATACCATAAAAAGTTCTGCGTAGCACTGCATTGCGCTCATCACCCCGAGACATCATTATATTAAGTCTCATATGCCCAGTATTTCGTTGACCATCTTAATTTTTCTTCCTCTGCTCCAATTCCATTCCAACTCTTCATTTGTGTCAAGACTTGTTTGTCCTACGAAGCCTAATAGCACTACGTATGCACAACCGCTTCTCCAAGGTTTTTGCACCTACCCTATAATGAGACTAGATCACGGTGACAGTTAAATTGCGCAATGTCACTGTCAGCATACTTAAGCTGATTTATACCATTTACCATCTACCCTCGATTTAGAATTTTATTTACGTATAGTTTAAGTAGTTTTTTGAGTATCAAACTTTGTTTATCTAAGGGTAATTTGAAAGAAAACTGTAACACTGATGTTGATATATATTGTGCGTTACGGTATTCGAGAAATTTGAAAATGGGAGAGGTAATGACTTGATAGGGTCATAAATAAGCCTTCGGAAATGTTTTTATTTCAACTGCTTGTCTGGAAGTCGCCTATTACGTATCTAGAAGTATCTACTGGTATTTTAGAAGTATCATTACAGGTTGTGTTGCTGGTTTTACTAATATATCTAATAATAAAATCTAATAATAAAAATAAAATTTGTAAAAAATACTATTAATGCGCAATTTCGTGACGATGGATGACAATCACACAAAAACTACTGAATAGGTTTTGGTAAAATTTGGTATGTAGGTCCTTTAGATCCTAGCAAAGTGTTATTTTTATTGCAGAAAACTGCGGGTGAAACCGCGGGGACCAGCTAGTAGGTAATATTTTAAATCCGGAAGTTTGTGAGGATTGATGAATGAGGGAGTGTTTTTTACCCAATCATTCAAATACTACTGTACGAATTTTGATGAAATTTGATATGTAATTTTTTTACATCCTGGAATGGAGGATATTTTTGATGTCGTAAAACCGAGGGTAAATCGGCAGGCCGCAGCTTCACGACTTCGTCCACTTAAAATTGGGAACCATAATTGTTCCCTTGAAATGTTAGTTTTTCCTGGATGAAAAGTATCTTTTGTGCTATTTTAGGACGTAAAATACTTTTAAATAATTAAAATATAATAAATAAATAAAATAAAATAAATAAATACACCCAACGATCACATACATAGATCCTGGACCCTTACTAGGATTCCCTGTATCTAGGGAACCAGGAAGTATGAGGACCATGGTCCCACGACACCCAGACACGAAACAAATGCTTGCCCTTTTTTTTTCTTTGCACAAACATTTGTCACGTCGCGGGAATCAAAGGTGAGCCAACCTGCCCAACCACTACACCAAAGAGGCTGTTTTATCCTAAATTTCCTCTGTTCTGTCCTTTTGGCGTAATTGAGTAACAAACTTTCACAATTATAATATTAATAGGAGTAGGAAGAAGAGGTAGCATAAATGAGTACTCAAGCAAAGTAATGAATAAATTCTTTGAGAGCTACCAGAATCTATACTCGTGTATCTATGTCTCGCGTATGCGGGATCGTCTGGGTAGTAATATTTAGTTTTCTTTGGTCTGGGTAGGTACCACAGCTTTGGAAGTTATTTTGCCGCCAAGCAGTAGTTTGCAAGCTTTACTGTGTTCCGGTTTGAAGAGCATAGTAGCCAGCGAAATAACTGGGCATGTGACTTAATATTACAGACTTAATATCGAATGTTTCTGGGTAATGAGCGCAATGCAGTGCTACGGAGTGCTTTTTATGGTATTAAAAGTGGCACTGAAATTGTTATTGTTAGGCATGGCGCTTACCATCAGGCGAACGACTTGCTCATCAATGTATCTTCAAAGTCCAAGGTCAAATATGAATGAAATTTATATGGGACCACTTCGTAGCTATACTAAACCCAACGCAAATAGAATTTTCCAAACCGGGTCATAAATGACGGAGTTTTGGTAACAAACATAAAAAAAATACAATTGAATATGTACTTTTTGTAACTCGTCAGACAGTTACATAAAAAAAAATACTAGTATGCAATAAAGAATTTTGTAATTTGTAAAAACGCTTTACACAAATGAGACTACAACCATGTTAATAAAATATAATAACTTACGTATGCAAACGACATCACAACCTCCATTTGTCACAAACCCAATTTGTATAAAGTACCCGCATTCCTGTTCATAATATAAACGCCTCATCACAAAAACAATCAGGAAAATTCCCAATCGCCTAAAATCCCAATAAACATCAGCCGATATAGTCCATAAAACATCGATTCCCATTGCGAGAAATCGATCTTATCGATACCGCTATCCAGCACTATCGTTTACAATCGATAGCGATGCGGACGTAATCAGGTTTAATTTTGTAAAAAAGGGGGTCCAGGTCGTCTATGAAAATCAAAATTTGTGTACAGACCGGTGTATGTTCAAGACGCGTAAGTAAAACACAGTACATATTTTAGTTAGGCAAACGAATACCATTTTTTTTTAGTAGAAGGCTCGCGTTTGATCTCTATCTCACCTGATGGTAAGCGATGATGTGGTCTAAGATGTAACACGCTCGCCTAAAAAATACTTTTTCGCTCTCGATTTGAAGACTCCCAGGTTGTAGTTGTCAGGAAACTCAGACGTTGGCAATGCTCCTTGGCTGTTCGTAATATGGTCAAAATTATGGTATTAAGAAGAATAATAATAAATTACAAGAATAATTATATTGTCACAGCAGTTGACGCTGAAATGTATAGAAGTAACATAAATAACTCTAAACACAACGCTGTTTTGCTTGACTTAATCGAGTAAAGAAGAAATGAATGAGGAGTTTTGATATTATTATACCTATGGTATTAAAATTACTGCCTACCAAAAATAGAAACCAAGTCCCTTCTTGGCACGTTGCATGTCGGGGGTTTAAGCCCCCAAGAACACTACACTCCCCCTTCTGATTACATCAGTATACGCTATTGTATACAATCTCTTGGCGAACACTAATAGGTATATCTCTTACAATAACATCGCAACGACAGGTTATGGGCAAAGGTTATCCGCGGTCAGGAGATGAGCCTACTTTCACTGGAGCAGTATTGATACTTTCAGTACCCAAACTTGAAGCAAAACCAGCTGTTAACTGTACTTCGGGCTTGAAGTAGTAAGTACATATCTAATATTCTGACAATTTTAAAAAGTCATGGACACTTTGTGAAACGGTTTCAAGTAACCACTTTTCCGGATTTTGAACATTTAAGTGGAAGGCGCATCCCGTATAGTGCCAGGCAGTCTATTATAGACCGATACACCTAATGTTTCTGTTCCTAAATAGATTGTTTTCAATTTTCAAACAACACAACTAACAACGTTATTACCAAAATTACATTAATAAACATCAAAATAATTGATTGTGAGTAACAATTAGCCAGTTCTGATTTTAGCAAGCTATTGTTACATTTATCTATTCATTGCTTTATGTAATTGTAATAACCATAAACATTAGATACGTAATAATCACTAAAATATTTAGCAGGTGATATTGTTATAATATTTGAACATGCGATACTTAATGTAAATTATTATGTTGTTAGTTTGAGTGAGCTAAATTCATTTTATACGAAACTTGGTAACTGTATTACACCGAATTGTAGAGCTTTAAGGTTGCCACCTTGTTTTCACCACTAATTTATACAACTGTAAACTCTACTACTTTCAAATAAGATCTAAATGGAAAGTAAATAGGAATTGTAATTAAATAATTCGATGTGCAATATACGTTTACGATTGTGAACTTTATTGCATTATACTAAAGAGGTGGCGTCGAATCATTTGAATTATTGTCTAGTAAATGTGAGATTTCAATGATCTGATCTTAAAATTACGAGATGGAATTTATAAAGTCTGTGGTTATTTATGGTTCGTGTTACAAATATTTAGCGGGGGCGTTTGGTGTCGATGACAGATGGAATTTTATATCACTCATAATTATAATATACTAGCTACACCCTGCGGTTTCACCCGCGATTTCCCGGGATAAAAAGTAGCCTATGTGTTAATCCAGGGTATAAGCTATCTCCATACTAAATTTCATCCCAATCCGTTTAGCCGTTGCAGCGTGAAAGAGTAACAAACATACATCCATACATTCTTACAAAACCATCGCGTTTGTAAGATTATATATATATATATATATAAGATAGTAGGACTAGCTGTGCCGCGGGGTTTCCCCCGCGTAGAATTCGGTTTCTAGTTGGTCCCTTAGGAACTGTTCGGTTTTCCGAGATAAAAAGGTCCTTGAGTATCTACCTACTATCTAGAGCATTGTAGCTAGTGAAATTACTGGGCATATGAGACTTAATATCTGATGTCTCGGGGTGATGAGCGCAATGCAGTGCTACGCAGCGCTATTTACAGTATTAAAAGTTCTGGGTGGCACTGCAATCGTTATGGGCAGTTGTGGCGCTTACCGTCGGGTGAACGACTTGTTCGCATCATCACTCAGTTCCATTAAAAAAAATCTACATACCAAATTTCATCAAAATCCTTTCAGCCGTTATAGAGATAAGTGGTAACAAACACACACACAGACAGACTTTCGCATTTATAAAATTAGCAGAGTAGCAAGTGGTCATAAGTATATTACGGTATTGACTATCTTTGACCCAAAGATGTCCAAAGAATTAATGATTTTGCTTGTTAACGTAGCGATATACGTCATTAAATATAACCTGTTGAAAAACATCACTTCCAAACAATACCTTAATCAGAATCCTTATTATTTTTAAAAATAAATCAATCATAGCCTTTTTTAACCGACTTCAAATAAAGAGAAGGTTCTCTGTTCGATTGTTTTTTTTAATGTTTGTTACCACAGAACTCGGTAATATCTGATCCGATTTGGAAAATTCTTTTTGCGTTGGGTTCAGTATAGATACGAAGTGGTCCCATATAAATTTCATCGATATTTGTCCTTAGATTTCGAAGATACATTGAAGTCTTTTTTTGATAAAATGTATACTTGTTTCATAGATTACTGTTTTGTGCAATACAAAAAACCCAATACGTATTTGCTTATATTTTTATATAGCTGTTTACTATTATATATAGCATTTTTTTCCAATGATGCATACATAGATTCTGGCCCCTAACTAGGATTCCCTGTATGGAATCGGGAACTACGACGAGGACTATTGTCCCAAAATACCCAGAAACGAAACAAATGCTTGCGCGTTTTTTTTCTGTGCACAAACATTTGTTCCGCCGCCGCCGCGGGAATCGAACCCGCAACCTCAATGGTGTCTGAGATTTGAGCCAAACTGCCCACTACACCACAGAGGCTGACAAACGCTATTATGTCTCGTTTCAATAATATATCTAATTTTTGCTTGTTCGGAATTTCTATTCTGTCTTTCTAAAGGTCCGCGTATAAACCTTACAAACAAGAAAAAATTTAATATAAAAAACATTTCTCCTAAAATTTGTACGATCTGAAACATGTGCACAATGATCGTTAAGATCGCACTTCTGATACAAAAAGAGCGCATTATCTATCACTACGTAAGAAAGTGCTCTCTGGTCAGTACGGTTAATTAACAAAATTCTCTTTGTCTGAGGGACATAAAATTTTACGAGAATCAAGATCGCCGCACAGTGGTCCGAACCGCCGGTGGAATCAATGATATAGTGTACTGGAAATGACAGTATAATCAGATCAAACATTCAATGACTGACTTCGCCTTCCAAATTTAAAAATATTCATTAGCATTCTCAGCTTACACTGCACTGTATACAGCAGCGGTCTCCATACACATACTGTAATTGTTTGTCTTGGTATTTTTAAGTTGTTTTATTTTTTATCCTACACTTGTATATGTACTATGTTTGTTGTGTGCAGTTTTGTCAAAATAAATTGTTGCTTTCTTTCTTACTTGTATTGTTGAATGTCTCCAAGAAATTTTAAAAATTAAAATAAAAATTTCAGCAAAATTAAAATGTCGCAACAAATAGATGTGGTTGAGCTAATCCTGGTAGTTAGCGCTACGCCTGCCCATAACAATTGCAGTGCCATACAGAACTTTTAATACCATAAAAGTACTGCGTATATAGCACTGCATTGCGCTCATCACCCCGAGACATCAGATACTAAGACTCATAATTATGGCCAGTGATTTTGCTGGCTACAATGATTGCGCACTACTGCATGGCGGCAGAATGACTGGCAAGGCGGTGGTACCTTATTTATATACCCATATATTATACCCAGATTGCCTTCCAGATATTTGGCGCGACTTGAGTATGTCGTCCAAAAAACTTACATCGTCTAAATTGACCCCAACAAACCTGTTATAAAAAGATTCAGCACTGCCTCTTCCAAAAACTTTACCTCGACATCACCAACCGCACAAAAAAATTGGAGCAGAGCAGGTATGGAAAAGACTCATAAAATTTAATAGGTTTTCCTTCAAAAAGAACTTACGTGAGTGGCCTTTATACGGGCCCATCATACTTTTTAGGGTTCCTTATGGGTTCAGCGAAATACCAATTGATGAAACGATAAAGACAGACATGGAGCTTTAGCTGACTTTGTGGAGGTATTTCCAATTGTTGACTGCATTCGCGAAGTAAAGTGCCTTAATTGGTAATTCTGTTAAGGTTTTTAGCTATTTGATGATTTTTAGTTGTTTTGAAAAAAGGTATGCATGTCTACCCATTTCATTCCCATACTCGATAGATCAGAATCTGTACATTACTTAAGAAAGTCGGGATTCGAACTCAAGTGCTTCGAATTGAAAGTCGCATGTGCTCACTGAGCCATACTGAGCCATACTCGCTCCTCATGTATTATTTGCGGCAATTTGGACAACTAGAGACATATTTTAGAACCTCATGTTTCTAAAAAAAATTAGAAATTAGAACTAGAAAGCTCTCAGAAAAGATTCAGGTGTTGATAAAGTCACTGAAACCTTTCTTCCTTCCCGGTCACAAACTTGCCCGGCTTTTTGTCCATAAACGCGCATATTAATAACCGTCCGCGTGAGTGCAAAATGGCTGATTGTTTCGGGAGCTGCGCCAGCGCATCATAAATCATTTGTGGTACAGCAATGACAGAGTAGCAAGTCCTTATAGAACGATACGACTCGACACGCACACTAACTTAAAATAACTTAATATATATGTAATTCCGTTGTCCCCGTAAGCCATATCTGCGTTAAACGGGGATTGTGGTACATTAATAAAATATTTAAAAATACGTCTCGATGTCCCCTTATTCTGTTTCCGTTGATATAGTAAAGTAAACTTTATACGGGAAAACTACTTCTGGCGTACAATTTTTTTTATTCAATGAGAATAATTTATTTAAACAACAGGTAAGTTAGACTACTGTCTTTACAATTTCTGTTGCTGCGGTTGCAGTGTTTAATGTCCCACGTCTTCTGGACGTCATTTCAGTCGCGATTTCTTTTTTCAATTATCTGAACACTCATCAAGGACCGTACCGTTAATATGATCTGCTTGCGAGTATCTACCTCCGCTACCAGTTATTTTACCACCATGCAGTAGTGCGCAAGCATTACTGTGTTCCGGTTTGAAGGGCATTATAGCCAGCGAAATTACTGGGCATTATGAGATATGAGACATGAGCTAATTAAGACGAAACCTATCTTAGCTTTGTTTTTCTGGAATTACAATCTACTCAAAACTATGATATTTAGGCATAGCTCTGTATTGATTGTAGTTCATTTTTATAATAAAAATATAATAAAACAAAATATTTGTCTCAGCGTGACAAGCGCAGTGTTTTGCAACCATGCAGGATTTTGCGAAACAAAGTTTGGGTGTTGCGGCAACTGTTATAGGCAGGTGTATTCATCAGCGAACGACCAGCTCGTCTCGTCATTTACATAAAAAAATACTTGCGTCAACTCACTTAGTGGAACTTGCGTCAATCAAGGTATATAATACGCTAACCCTGGTTGACGCAATTGGGCCTAAATAGGTTAGCTACGTAAACGCAAACGGCAAAAAGCACCGGTTTGCGTTTGGCTGCGAGTACATCAATTAGTACTTTCCAGCGCATACCGATAGCCGGAGCGGAGGGCCATCTTCATGGACCTTATTTGGACGGAAAGGTGCACAAGAGATTTATTAAACGGGACTTAAATTACTTTATGGTCGAAAGAGAGTTTGAATTGAACTCTCGACTCGCAAGGTTTTTGTAGCTATACCTTAAGATCTAGATTTATATAATAATAAAACATCATTTAAGCAAATGTCGATAGCACGTCAACGATTTTGAATTCAATAATACATATATTTACTAGGAAAAAGTAATCTATTTATTTGTTAGATAAAAGTTAAAAATTATTTAGGTTCTCGTCCTACCTCCAATCCTGTCCTACTATTGTTATACATAAATGCGTATGTTTGGAGGGACTTTTCAGATTTTAGTGCAATCTGCACAGCATAAAATTGAATTTTATTTTGAAGATGATATTGATATGGTATTTTTTTATGATCTAAATTAAAAGTCATTCATGTATTCATCTCAAGCAATGTATTAGTTTCACATCTGAGATCATAGATCTTTTAGGTTTAGCAACGTTTGCAGCGGTCACAACTTGAATGGGTGACCGTTTGTGTGGCAATCCGAGTGCTACCGTGCTTCGGATGGCACGTTAAGCCATCGGTCCTGTTGTTGTGTTAAGAAAACAATCGTTAGGCCTTGTCGGAGGCCTTCGGGCGGTCTAAAAAATCTCCGACACCAGGGTTGGCACACACCCACACGAGAGAAAAAGAAAACTACGATATTTTGAACAGGCAGACAAGACGACTTCCTTCTTGATGGAAAAATTGACACCGTTGCTTCCTGACTTCTGGATCAACAAATATATTATTAACAAATCTTAAATAAATCTTCAGATACATCCTAAGAACACAAACCCGCGTGGATCCGCCATTGGAAGCTTATAAATCAATTTTGGGTGCGGTCGCTTTGGCCCTCATTGATGGCGTAATGTCGAAGAAAGTGGCCGCTCCGGTGCCCTGTGCGTTGCGGGGAATGCAGGAAAACTTATTTGTAATTAAATGTTTTTTTTCTGGTTAGAACTGAGCCACAAGACGAGCATGTCGTTCGCCTGATGGTAAACGTCCTGCTTTTCCATAACAATTTTACTGCTGGATAGTAAATCAAATTTTACTGCCACAAAGATTTTCAATACCACGAAAAGTACTGCGGTGCACTGCACTGAAAGAATGAAAGAAAATACATATATTCAAGACATCACAACATTTCACTGAATATACTTAAATAAAGCCAAAACAAAAACAATAAATACTATTAAATACAACACAGTGAATTGTTGCGCGACGTCAGGAAAAGGTTCCGACTCAGCATACACTAAGTTGTTTTTAAGTACCGTAGCACTGATTTTCAGTCATGCCCAGTAATTTCCTGCCCAACCGCTACACCAAAGAGGCTGGCACTTTGTAGCAGTTATTCAAAAATTCTGATTTCAACATCTCCCCGCAGCATGCCCACTTTTAAGACGTAGCTTACTTGATATACCTGACGCAAAAGTAAACGCGCTTTTCAGTGTTTTTGTGACACGCAACACTATAATTGGGATCGATGAGCATTTAAATTGTTTTATGAGCATTTATCGAGTATTTTGTGAGCACTTATTGAGTATTTGTGTGTCGCTCATCGATCGTATTTCGACACTGGATTGTTAATAGCATAGTTCTTATTCAATTTCGAAATGTTAAATCCAATCAGTACCTTAATAAATGATATAAGTTATTCGTAAGGCCACCTGCACCAACGTGGTGTTTAGGTTAACCTTAGGCTGCCCGTCCACGGCAGAACATCGGTCACCTATTTTTTTGTCGGTGAAAATGAAATATACGGAGTTTAATATTGCAACGCACACGTCCTACAAAAAGTCGGTCACAACATAGGTGAGAAATGTCGGTGAAAAAAATCGGGTCGACTAGCAAATGGATGGATCGATGGATGGATGGATGGATGGATGGATGGATGGATGTTTTTACCTAATTACGTAAAAACACAGACCATTTAGAAAAGGAAAGAAGGTCTTTGAAAGGGACATATGTTTTTTCATCCTTGGAAGCCACGCGGGGAACAGCTTAGATACATCACGGTGAGTGTGCGGCTTCGCACGTTTATTATACATATGAACCTTCCTCTTCAATCACTCTATCTATTAAAAAAAACCGCATCAAAATCTGTTGCGTAGTTTTAAAGATTTAAGCATACATAGGGATATAGGGACAGAGAAAGCTACTTTGTTTTATACTATGTAGTGATAAATAATACCTCCACTTCTGTATAATGAATATTAAATATGGCAATGAGTTTAATATTATAAATAAGAAAAAGTATATAATGTATGAACTTTGTAAATAATATATAATGGAAATAAAAAAAACTATATATCTAAGAATTCGATAATATTTTCGGTCGGAAAAATTCCCTCAAAAGACATACTTCCAATTTACCTTCACAACCAAAAGAAAAAAAACTTTTACGCATTCATTTTTATCCCCTGACACCTCCAAGTTATTTTTATCCCCGTTGTCACCTGTAGTTAATTAGTACTACACATTTCGGCAAAGAGGCACTAAATCCGCCTCTGTCGCCGTTAACGGCCTTAAACGGCCGTTATCTTAATGTTAACACTTTGTTTGAGAACTCGTAAACTTTGGGCCATAAAGTGCAGCCAAGATACAATTTGCATCGGTTTAAGAGGACGATGGCAATTAAAAATTCCTCTTTTACAAATTCAATGTTTTTTATTTATTTTTCGGAAAATCTTTATTCTCTTTTTTTAGAGCGAGTGTGGCTCAGCGAGAACTCATGCGCCTTTCGATCAGACGCACCTGGGTTCGAATCCCGACTAGGTCCTGCACCAATGACTTATAGTTAAGTGCAGATTTTGCACGATTGCTCTATAACGGTGAAGGAAAACATCGTGATGAAACCCGCTTACGCGCTTTGGAGTGGTAGGCTCTGGCCGTGGTTGTAATGCCACCCACCGAACAAAGCCATGCCGTTAAGCGACCTAGTCGTGTTTCGGGATGATGTTCGGTGAACCATCGGGGAGACGGGTCTGAGCAGCTGCTCAACTGCCGTCTCTCTCTAGATCTATGTGCTCCATCTTAGGCCACATCATCGCTTCACATCAGGCGAGATAGTGGCCAAACATAGATCTATAAGGCGTAAAAAAAAAAACGTTTTTTTAACAAACGGCAACCTTACATTACTTTTCATTGGTCAGTTTCTGTGGTGTAGTGGTTGGACAGGTTGGCTCAAATCTCATATACCACTGAGGTTGTGGGTTCGATTCCCGCAACAGGACAAATATTTTGCACAGAAAAAAAGCGCAAGCATTTGTTTCGTGTCTGGGTGTTGTGGGACCATGGTCCACGTAATTCCTGATTCCCTAGATAAAGTGAATCCCAGTTAGGGGCCAGGATATATGTTAATGATCGTTGGGCGTATTTTATTTATTTTATTACTTATTTATATACCTGTGTGTATATATAATTTAATTTGCATTTCTTTCGAAAAGCCACCGTCCTTCCAAATTATGTTAGTACTTTCTGTTCAAAAGTTGTCTGGAAGAGATCGCTTTGAGCAATAAGACCACCTATTGTTATGCTGATTACTGTATGCTGGTACATGAAAAACAAGTAAATTTCAATTTACTTGTTTTTCATGTACCTATATTTAAGGTTTTTTAACAATAAAGTGTTTATCTATCTTTCTATCTAAATCTTTATAAATTGATAGACATTTTCGGTATTCCATAAACACAGTTATTGAACATGTTAGGTATTTAGTTGTGATCAATAAAGATTGTTGTACACCGCCGTCTACTTCTTCTTCTGATACTATCCAACCAAAGTTTGTCTGGAAGAGATTGCTTCAAGCGATAAAACCGCCCATTGTACTACCATAGTTAAGGTCTTTATGTTATCTATTTTTGTAAATTGATATACAATAAAGAGCTTTTGTATTGTATTGTATTGTATTGTGTTATATCCGAAGTGCAAAAATAATACATACACGTTTTAGCACTCCCCTTAACACAAAGTCTTAAAACGATTCAAAATGATACAAAAAATGATACGGAACCGTCTGCAACGATCGTAAAACTTACCTTTGTCGCTAAATTTATTACGTGTAAACTTACAAATAATGCAGTAAATGTATCGTAAAGTAAGACATTCTTCGAGAACATTATGGAAGAAACAAGCTGAAGGTTTTTATTGTTCTTTATGTTTGCAGTGCCCAAAAGTGCTAAAGTCGACACAAATCTTAACAAAATTGCTTTAAAAACACAAATTTTATAAGATCTCTTTATTACTAAATATACTACAGATTTATTTGCGTTAATGCGTTTTTTTTTATGTAACTGAATGACGAGACGAGCTGGTCGTTTGCCTGATGGTAAGCAATACGCCAGCCCATAACAATAACAGCACCACGCAGAACTTTGTTTTGCAAAATCCTGCGCGGCGCTGCACTGCGCTTATCACCCTGAGACAATTAGCTGTTGAGTCTCATAATGCCCAGTAATTTCGCTGGCTACAATGCCATTCAAACCGGAACACAGTAACGCTTGCGCACTACTGCTTGGCGGTTGAATAACTGGCAAAGCGGTGGTACCCACCCAGACGGCCTCTTGCATACGAGAAACCTACCACCAGTAATAGTAAAGCGTTAAAGAAGGGTCAAGATCTCAACATATCAAACTTCCCGTACAAAAGACATCAACGCGGTTACACAGATATTACTCTACGCGCGTTACTAGGTCTATCTTCCATAAAATAATATAAGTACCTAACATTTTGTAAAAACACATTGACTCACTAATGACAAAATCTCCGAAAAATAACTAAGCCAGATAAGCTTCAAGCTCTCATACCACCACCACTATAAAAATGCATCCACTACCAACATATGCAAAATTATGCAAGATCACACTCACCATTGCAATTATAAGGCTTATTCTTTCTATAATACATAGATATGTGGTCAATCCTGGTGTTTAAGAGTTATATATATCTCATAAAGACCTCTAACATGGCTTAAATCCTGTTGATAACAACTGGGACCGACGCGACGGCGACGGCTAAACGTCCCTGCGTAGCGCTCAGATGTAAACACCACCCAAATGCTCACTTTTTTTTTAATTTTCTGATAGGCATACATTTGACCGGTGTCTCACCTGGGCCCCAATTCACTATGACAACTTGGCGATTCCTTGCTTCGAAATCACGTCGATTCCTTCATTAATAAACGACATTTCTATGACGCATTCATATGTTCATATATATGATTCTCTATGACGCGTCATAAAGAATACAAATTTAGCAGATGTCGTTTATTAATTAAAGAATCGACGTGACCTTAAAGCAAGGAATCGCCAAGTTGTCATAGTGAATTGGGGCCCAGATGGAAAGTGATGACGCGGTCGACGATGGATCATGCTTGCCTAGAAGATTTCACTCTGGACTTGAAGACACCTAGATTATAAGTATCGGGAAACAGAGACGCTGGTAAGGTGTTCCATTTCTTAGCTTATGAAAGTTTTGTCAACGCTGCAAGCGTTCGGATATAAATACCACACAAACGATCACCCATCAAAGCGATGACCGCAGCGAACGTTGCTAAACCTAACAGATCTGTTACAAACGGCTCTGTAAGCTACGTTACAAGCGCTAATATTCTTGCATTAGTTATGCAAATAAAAAAACAGTATAATAAAGTCTACATCAAGAAACCTATAACCAAAATAAATTAATTTGTTCAACCGATGGTA
Source organism: Petrophora chlorosata (assembly GCA_951640565.1). NCBI lineage: Eukaryota > Metazoa > Arthropoda > Insecta > Lepidoptera > Geometridae > Petrophora > Petrophora chlorosata. The sequence goes on from OX621201.1 coordinate 16,088,840, forward strand.
TCAGCAACAATAGAATATGCGGCTCTATCCGGCCAAATAACTATAAAATATTCTGTGTCGCCGTTGGCCATATAGAGCGTCCAATTTAACTGGTAGCCGCCGACGGTAGTTGGTAGAGCACGCGATCAGATGGGAAGAGTTCACAGTAGAGTTAGTTTGGTTGCGACAACACTTGCTTTTTAATCTGTGATTATAGTCTCATGTTTTGAACTTGTGATAGAAGCGTCAGCTTTATAGGATACTATAAGGAATGTCAGAAAATAGTAAAATGAAACCATTTCACAGAAAATCAGGCTAAGCAAAGGGTTAATCAGAATTAATGTAGGATTGTACAGAAGAAAAACGAAGGCAGCAAATATAATTCATCATCTAACTTTTGTCTTTTATTCGGTTTTGATTTTTAGAAAGAAGAAAGAAAGAAAGAAAAGACATTTATTCATGACACACACGCAACATTACATTAAACTATAACAATAGGCAACTATAACAATAGGTATATATATGGCATAGGGTACATAACAAATAACAGAGAAAAAATAAAATAAAACATATGTATAATACCAACACTATATAACACACAAATAGAACAATGAAACGTTGTACGATGCCAGGAAAAGGTTCCGACTCAGCATAAAAACTAAGGTAATAAAATACCTTAGCACTGATCTTCAGTCGGAACCTATGACCGTGACTTTTTGTACACGCCCAATCTTCTTCTCTCGTGAGGACGAGTGGCCAACCCCGGTGTCGGAGTTTTAGACCATCCGAAGGCTTTCAACATGGCCGCTCATATAAATACCACACAAACGGTCACCCATCCAAGTTGAGACCGCTGCGAACGTTGCTTAACCTAGCTGATCTGTAAATAAATAGGTATATTTTGTTATTGATTTAACGAGAAGCATTCTACTACACTCAGACACAAAAGTGCTTGCTATTTTAACCGACTTCAAAAAAAAGGAGGAGGTCTCAATTCGACGGTATGTTTTTTAATTTATTTTTTTGTATGTTTGTTACGCGATTACTCCGCCAATTATGAATTGATTTTGATGGTTAATTTTTTGTTTGGTAGGTCATACTTCAGAAATCCCATATAAAATTTATCGAAATTGATTTTGCACTTTTTGAAAAAAAATAACATAAACAAAATACCTATATAAGTTTAGTCTTGAAGTCTTGTTTTTTTCTAAAAATGTATTATTGTTCTTAAATGAGCTGCTTATTTCCATCTCACGAAGTAACCAATGCAACCAATTGCAAACCAAGATTATAAAAAATTGCAATCAATGGCAAAGCGTAGTGTCGTACATTAAGCAATCTTGCGACCGCGCCCTTACTAACTAAAGCTCCTTACCTAACTAGGCTATCTAGTGAATCGCGGCGCTGCACCCCATTAATTACAATGTCCGTTAGCACACAATAAATTAGTTTTGTTTTAATGAGCGCTTCTGTAACACCCTTTGTGTTTAATTAATAAACAAACTTAATGGAATCGTGCTTTGTCATAACCTTCAAAGAGAAATGATCTACGTATTAACAGAGAGCGAGTGTGGCTCAGTGGGAGCACGTGCGACTTTCGATCCGACGCAACCGAGTTTGAATCCCACTGGCCTGACCACTGATTTTCTCAAGTTATGTGCGGATTTTATACTTGCTCTAAAAACGGTGAAGGAAAACATCGTGAGGAAACCGGCATGCCAAAGAATTAATCACAAAAATTCAAGGCCATGTGACATCCACCTACCCGCACTGGGCCAGCTTGGTGGATACTCTCTCTACGTGGGAAGGCCTGAGTCCCAGCAGTGGGAACGTAATGGGCTGATGATGATGAACTTAACAGTTAACTTGAAGGGTGATTTTGATTTTGATGTTTGAAGTGTGACTTTCATGATTAATAATCAGTCCAGGCTTATTTAGACAGTACAAATTTCCTGCCAGTTGCATGCCATCATGGTACGTAACTATCATGCACACGTTGTTTAGACAGTGCATTTTAGTTATTTGCTTACCAATATGGTACGCAATTGGCAAGTAACTTGCATCGTCTATATGAGCCTTTATAATTTTAATAATGCTATCAATTGTTTTTTCATAGTTCTTTGCTTTTATTTTTTTAATGTAATAATTACGTTTTATTATGTTTAAAATTTTATTTTCAAAATACTTAACCCTTACCTCCTTCTTTGACGTCAGAACGGCGAATTATATCGACATGACATTTTTCACAGTATCTCGTCTTATCAGAACAATATGTCGTCAGAATGGTATTTTTTTTATTTATTTTTTATTTGGATCTCTAAACTGGTCTGTACACAGGTCTTGCTTAAAATAACATTGAATAGGCTACTGTATGTGAGTGTACGACCTTCTTGAAAAGAACACAGCATGCTAATTAAAATGAAATTGTTGATTATGGTACACTACGCTACTACGGTATGTGTGTAACTTGTTTTTCATGAACCTATTTTAAGGTTTTTAACAATAAAGTGTTTATCTATCTATCTATCTATCTAACTATGTTCTTTCTGCGTATTTGAGAATTTAGATGTTTGAACATAAAGGTTTTGGAATGTAAAATGAAACTTACACTCTAATAAAAATATAATTTAAATACGTAGTTATAGGTATATTGACTAATAATGATTTGTCAATATTAGTTAATTAATAGATATTATATCGTTAATTATTAAGTAAATATAATTAATAATGTACTCATCGAATGTTTTAAGAATTAAATTTTTTATAAGGCTTTGCCCAGCAGTGGGGCAGTAGAGGCTAGACAAAACAAGTTATGATTTTGATTTAGAATAAAGAATCTTTGAAATTCTGTGCATTATTATTTCGGCCGATTATCTTAAATTCGGTGTTCAATTATGTCCCTGTACAGTTATACAGAAAAATATATAAAGTAAAAATATTGTGATCATAACTTCACTTATAAACTCATTCAATGACACTATTACCAACATTGTAATCCGAAATATCTTTAAACTCATAATAAAGTACACAATGATTCAAATTCATATTTGGAATAAGCCGAACGAATATAATTATAAATTAACGTGCGCCCACGTACAGTCAGTTTTAATAAAAAGCATACATTTTAGCACCATGTCGCTATAATAATTTCATTATAGAAGGTATTTCAGAGAAACAAATTTCAAAGTACTGGTTTTAAAATGGTACTATTTAACTGTTTTTTGTTGTGGTAAGCTTCTTCTGCAAGAGTCCACCTTGAAAAGTACCACAGCTACATTTGCTAGATATTCAACCGCCAAGCAGTAGTGTACAAACATCCGGTTATTCAAGGGCATCTTTCAAGCGGATTTGCTGGTTATTATGAGACTTAAGAGGTATTGTCTCAGGGCGACGAGCGAACGAGACGTAGTAACGCACAAGATTTTGTAAAAGAAAGTTTTGGGTGGTGCTGCCACTGTTATTGACAGGCGTGTTGCTTACCATCACATAAACGTCCTACTCGTCTCTTCATTTGTAATCAGTTGTATTAAAAAACTAGCTGCATCCAGCGGTTCCATCCGCGGTTTCCCGAGGTAAAAAGTAGCCTATGTGCTATTCCAAGTCCTAAAGTACCTACATACTAAATTTCGTCAAAATCGGTTCGGTAGTTTTTCGTGAAAGAGTAACAAAGGTCCATACATCCATACTTACCAACTTTCGCGTTTATAATATTAGTGAGGATAAAGTGTAGTTAAAACTTTTGTTGCTGGCTGTACGAGTCCGGATGCTTCGCTTTTTGAAAAAATATTTGTTTTGAAAGTGAGAGAGTCAGTTCTGCCACATTATTTGTTCAGGCCAAATATGTGGTTTTGCCAGACTTGTTGTTAAATAATTTAGTATGCAAGTGCAGTGACCTCTGCTCTACTTTTTTTGTGAAGAGACCGACATTAAGTACTTTTCTCGTTTTGTAAATTGCATACCTACTTACATAGTATAGATAAAACACAGAAATAATATTGGTACTACTAGAATAGTACTGAATAGTAATGAGGCGAGCATGTTGCTCGCCTCATGGTAAGTGCCAAGCCTGTCCTTAACATAAAATATAACGATATAATTTATTTTTAACAAGCAAGCCCGTCGTTATATACGTTTTTTTTTTTTTTTTTTTTTTACGCTTAATAGATCTATTTTTGGCCACTATCTGGCCTGATGTGAAGCCATGATGTGGCCTAAGATGGAGCACATAGATCTAGAGAGAGACGGCAGTTGAGCGGCTGCTCAGACCCGTCTCCCCGATGGTTCACGAAACATCATCCCGAAACACGACTAGGTCGCTTGACGGCATGGCTTTGTTCGGTGGGTGGTATTACAACCACGGCCAGAGCCTACCACTCCAAAGCGCGTAAGCGGGTTTCATCACGATGTTTTCCTTCACCGTTTTAGAGCGTACTACGTACGTACTTATTATATTTATGTAAGAAATATAAAGTTTTGGTAAGTACCTTTTTTTAATGTAACTGAATGACGAGACGAGCTGGTCGTACTTGAGATTGAGACATTTAATATTTTATGATATTTCATGTTACAATTTTAATATATATTTTTAAATATACATTATAATTATAACTATTTAAATTTTAACAAAGAAATATCTAAATCTAAACTAAAATTGCAAACGAAATATAATAAAATTATTCTAAAAGGCCTATGGCGGAGGGGAAAGTGCCCAGAACGCTGGCCGCATTGCCACGCTGAATGGCAATGCTGATTTTCTGACCCAAATATGAGCCAGCATTCTGGTCACACGTCGCCTCCACCAGACGTTTCGCCAAGTCCCTATAGATTTCATGGGTGCTCGGCCCCCACGGTCCTAATGTTTCTACCCCAAACGGCACAAACATGCATCCTCGGTCGAGATTTGTATACTTTATAAAGACTATTTTTGTGAATTGTGTGAATTTTGCATATTCACACAATATTTGCATCTCAGATAAATATTATCCACCAAACAAGTACTACGAAACAAATTAAACAAACAATGAAATTTTTAAGAAGCCCCGAAAACATCCGACCTTTAAAGCCCCAAGAGAAAGTCTCAGCGGAATATGTAATGTTCGCAATCCGTACCGAAGTTTAAAGATACGACCAAAGGTTTATCATTCCTCAGCACACAATGTGACCAAATACAAAAATAAATTGGACCATATATTTTGTAAACTGGGTTGCGTGAAAAATTTTTTGTACGGATATATTTATTCTGTGACAGTTTATAAGTGCTGGGGTCAAAATCGTGGACCGCTTTCCGATTCCGTGCTTCGATATTTTCGCTGTATTTCAATTTACATTTTACGTTTTTAGATATTGTATTTTGAATTTTGTTGGAGATAAAAGGATTATCGAGGTCATTTGTGGACAAGATAGCCGAAGTGCTTTTATTCTGGAAAGTGTGAATTATTTTGTTTTAAGAAAATTTATAATAATGTGTACTGATTTAAAAGGGTATTTAATAAATTTTAGAGCAATACGACTTTGACTGAAATTTGGACCTTGACCTAGAGCCAGCGTGAGCCCGTTACCTAGTACAAAAACTGGTTGCAAAAGAACTACTTTCTTGCATGCTTTTCTACTAGGTTTATCTATCTATTAGATATATAGATAGAGCGTGTGTGGCTCAGCGGGAACTCGTGCGCCTTTCGATCCAACGGACCTGGGTTCAAATTCCGATTCGGCCCTGCGCCAATGACTTATAGTTAAGTGCAGATTTTGCACGCTCGCTCTAAGTACGGTGAAGGAAAACATCGTGATGAAACCCACTTACGCGCTTTGGAGTGGTAGGCTCTGGCCGTGGTTGTAATACTACCCACCGAACAAAGCCATGCCGTCAAGCGACTTAGTCGTGTTTCGAGATGATGTTCGGTGAACCATCGGGGAAACGGATCTGAGCTCAACTGCCGTCTCTCTCGAGATCTATGTGCTCCACCTTAGGCCACATCATCGCTTCACATCAGGCGAGATAGTGGCCAAACATAGATCTAATAAACGTAAAAAAAAAACTAGGTACATTTTAAGTCGATTGTATGAAAAATCTTCAATTTCGTCAGTTTGCGTAGTCTGCTCACTATTAAGTTTGATTGCGGGCCAAAACTTCCTATAGACCTACGACGACATCTCGCTTGATGGAAAGCAAAGATGCGGCCTAAGATGGAGCACGCTTGCCTATGAGATGCTGATACACTCTAGAATTAAAAAGACACAAATTGTGCCTGTTTGTAAACAAAGATGCTGGTAAAGCGTTCCACTTCTTAGCAGTCGGCATGATGCACGAATCAGCGAAACGCTTAGTACGGATCGGTGGGATATTAATGAGGTACGGGTGAAACGACTCTCCCTGCCTAGGTATCCTTAGATGGAAAGGAGAAGAAGGGATTAGTACTACTATTATTTTACTTTGCAGTACTTGCGTTGCGTTAAGTGCACCTTGAATTAATAGAATACCAATTTTGACACCAATGACTGAACCGTAAGAGTATCCAAGCAGTATGATCTTTCGACTTTAAATAAAAGAGTTGGCCCCCAGGTCGTAATAACTTTTTCCGGCAGCGTCATTGATACTCGATTTTTATCATTTAATAATCAATTACACAATATTTTGCAGTACGAAATCAACACGTTTCACCAACAATGAATAATTGTTCGACACCTACCTCACAATTTACCTAAAATTAACTTTAATATCAAGGATCCAACTTAATTGAATACGCCTTAAAAACAACTGGTGAAGAAGATATATGCGCATCTCTGATGAGTATAAAATACTTAAATGCGTATTAATTTAAAAGTTTAATTTCGCGGAGAAAAAGTAGAGATATATTCGCTATTTTTATAAATGATCGGGAAATAAGTCTTTAACAAAGGGCAGAGTGTGTCACCGATGTTTTAAAAGTGGATCTTGAGTTGCTCATGAATCATAATTTAAATTAATTAAAAACCAAAACAATTTAAAAATCACCGCGTAGGCTAGCAGAGACATAATTAACAGTCATCCAAAAACATTTCAATATTAATTAATTATGTTAATTTTATATTAATTTGAAATTAATAATTGATTTATAGATTCTGATTAAGGTACTTTGAACTAAAATAAACTTGTATAGGAGTTTACATAACTATGAAAAAGCTTAGTTCTGCTTTAGTCAGGTTTTTTTATGGATGTGAACAATTGCAGTGCTATCCAGAATTTTAATACCATAAAAAGTACTACGTAGCACTGCATTGCGCTCATCACCCCGAGACATTAGATAATTGCATAATTGAACATGCCCAATAATTTTGCTGGCTACAATGCTCTTTAAACCGAACTACAGTAATGCTTGCGCACTACTACTTGGCGGCAGAATAGTTGGATATTATTCAAACCGTAGTCCGTTGGAATACAGATCGGCCTCTTGGTAGCTCTGTAATAAAATTACACCACCACTTGATAAAACATAATTAAGAACTACCGCTACAAAACCTGCTTTCAAATATAAAAAATAAACCGCATCCAAATAGGTTCACCCGTTTAAGAGATATGGTGCCAGAGACAGACACACATAGTGGTCAAACTTATAACATCCCTTTTTGCGTTGGGGGTTAAAAATACGTACCTACATTTTTTTTACGAATGCGCGGTGAAGCTAGTAAGTCATAAAGCTGCTAAAATCATGATGCACAAGCAGCTCAAGCGGCGCAATTATGGTATCCTCGGTAGTGGTTACATATTTGAGCCGTGGTGAGACTTTGGATCCGCGGGGACCGGGAGCTCATCGTATTTTCAAGTCTGTCAGAGCGCCTGATCGATACGACGCGTGACCAAAATGCTGGGACTTATTTGGCTCAACGTATCAGTATTGCATTCTAACGGGGCAATACTGCCAGCATCTTGGGTACGCTGCCAACTGGTAGTGGGTTGGAGCATTTGGGCTATCTATAGGCCATTAATGGTCTGTGGGTTGTCCAATTGCTTCTCCCTTGTAAGTAGTTAGATAGGATTTAGTAGCCCATTTAAAAAAATCATGAACATTTATGGTAGCTTGATACAGCATATTGACGAATATAGGGCAGCCTGCATACGGTCATCAATAACGCTACACTTTACGACAAGTAGGCTTCAAAAATCAATTAGCCCAAAGAAAACTTTCACGAGCTCAACCATTCATCTTCGTGCCTTTTTCAGCGACGTTTTTACGCAAAAACTCATTTTATTGACAAGTTAACGATATCGGCAACGTGGTCTGGTAAAAATTAATCGTTTCGGTATTGATTGTAAGTGATGGCTGGTGGGTTTTGAGTTTGTGTCACTTTTGTTGTGCTACCGTGTCGTACTATTTCTATCATAACCACAGAGTAATTAATAGTACAAAATATTGAAACTGGCTTTGATTAAATAGGTAAATGTATTAACTTTCCAGTATATTTTTTATTTATTTTTGTAACTTTGTTCCGGGCCCCTAACTAGGATTCCCTGTATATAGGGAACCAAGCTGTATAGACAAGCGTTACGTGGATATCCTCTGGAAGCTATACAAGACCGCTACAATACAGGTTTCCGGACTTTATTCCATTAAGAAGAGGCGTGCGCCAAGGTCTCACCTAAAGGTGAGAGAGTGTCACCTTGGCGCACGCCTTGTTTACTTGCGTCTTGAAAGACATAATTAAAACCCTAAACTGGAGCGAGAGAGGAGAAAACGTTAATGGCTGCCAGATGTCGCACCTGCGATTTGCCGACGATCTTATCCTGGTATCTGAGACACTGCAGATCTCCAACTCATACTTAATGAGCTGCACGAAGCGTCTGCAAGCGTCGGTTTGAGGATGAACATGTCAAAGACCAAGATTATGACCAATAGACCACGGCGACCGGAAGTTATTCTAGATAACTGTCTAATAGAGGTAGCTGAAGAACTAAACCACACTCGCCCTCAATAAATTATACATGTGAAAGTTTGTAAGAATGAATATTTTGCGCTAAAACTACTGAACGCATTTTGATGAATTTGGTAAGTAGGTACTTTAGATCTTGCAATATGATATGGGATATTTTTAACCCTGGTAAATAGTTTAAGCAAAAACCAAGAATAATCGAGGTCCTGCGACCCCTAGTATGTATACCACATACAAAGTCGGCTTCTGTGGTGTAGTGGTTGGGCAGATGGGCTCAAATCTCATACACTACTGAGGTTGTAGGTTTGATTCCCACGACGGGACAAATGTTCGTGACAGAAAAAAAGCGCAAGCATTTGTTTCATGTCTGGGTGTTCTGGGACCATGGTCTTCATAGTTCCTGGTTCTCTAGTTACAAAGAATCTTAGATACATAGATAGATATCCCTCCTCCTTGCGTCGTTTCCCCAATGCTGGGGGTCGTGACCACGTCATGGTATCACTTTCTCTCTTAAGATACTGCGCCATCTGTTCCGGCTTTCATCGATGTGCACAGCTTCTGACACTTTAATGTTGAGTGTGGTGCGGATTTGGTCGGACCAGCGCATGGGGCTTCTCCCTCTTGGTCTTTTGCCCTCTACTTTCCCAGTGACGATCAGTTTTTGGAGATTATCTCCGGTCTTGTGGCGCTATGTGGCCAAATAATTCAAAAATCCTCCGAAGGCAGACGTTGGACACGATCTCTTACAGACAACCTTTGAACAGAAAGGACTAACATAATTTGGAAGGACGGTGGTTTTTCGAAACAAATGCAGATTAAATTATAAATATATGTATAAATATATTATATAGAGATAATATATGAGATATACATATAAAAGCATAATATAATAATAATAACATATTCATATACTAGCTGACCCGGCAAACGTTGTTTTGCCATATAAATTAAAAAAAATCACTTAGGGGTATGAAAAATAGATAGTAGCCGATTCTCAGACCTACTGAATATGCATATAAAATTTGGTAAAAATCAGTAAAGCCGTTTCGGAGGAGTAAGGTAACTAACATTGTGACACGAGAATTTTATATATAAGAGATATTAATATATAAAACATTAATCAAAGGGAAACATTTAGCAGAAAGAGAAGAAAAGCACATAATAATCATATTAATAATACAGAATTTAAGAAAGATAATAAGCTTCGACGCGATCTTTGAAAATAGCCAATGTTTTACAGCGTTTAATTTCGACAGGTAGCTCATTCCACAAACGAACAGCTAATCTTAGTTACGGGCCAGGATCTATGAATGTGATCGGTGGGCGTATTTATTTATTTATCATTAAAGTATTTCGTTGTTCCGTGTCTGACTACTTCATGCATAACTTAGTCTTACTTTTTGAACAGCGTTCATAAGGAAAATGCATAGCTTTATAAACTTAAAGCTTATTTCATTGTAAGACACCTGAGGGCGTATATTAAATTCTCAATGGCAAGCTTACACAAAATACGTTGTTAATAAAGCGACTGACATTAACATGAGAGATAAAATAGATAAAATCAGATGTCCTCAAGACGTTTATGACGATGATGAATTACTGTTATGATTGGAAGCAACGTGTTAACGCGGTTGTAAATGAAGCCTATTGCTGTGTTATCGGAACCATGATTTTATCCAAAAGATAATACCAAATAGAGTTTACAATTTATTTTTAGAATATTTTGTATTTTTTTTATGTAACTGAATCACAAGACGAGCTGGTCGTTTTCCTGATGGTAAGCAATACGCCAGCCCATAACAATGACAGCACCACCCAGAACTTTGTTTTGCAAAATCCTGCGCGGCGCTGCACTGCGCTTGTCACCCTGAGACAATTAGCTGTTGAGTCTCATAATGCCCAGTTATTTCGCTGGCTACAATGCCCTTCAAATACAAATACAAATACAAATAATTTATTTCATAATATTCAATCCGGAACACAGTAATGCTTGCGCACTACTGCTTGGCGGCTGAATAACTGGCAAAGCGGTAGTACCCACCCAGACGGCCTCTCGCATACGAGATTCCTACCACCAGTAACATTTTGTAATGTTGTGTAAATGACTTCTATCCAGTTTTTATTGCCAGGTGCGTGCGGCTGCGTTTAGCTTTTTTTTTTTTTAATTAAGTGATGAAACGAGCAAGACGTTCCCCTGATGGTAAGCGCCACGCCTGACCATAACGATTGCAGTGCCACCCCGAACTTTTTATTAAAAGTTATTTTGTATTAAGTAGTATCTGCATTTGTGCTCATCACCCCGAGACATCAGATATTAAGTCTCATATGCCCAGTAAGTTTGCTGGCTACAATGTCCTTCAAACCGGAACACAGTAATGCTTGCGCACTACTGCTTGGCGGCAGAATAACTGGCAAAGCAGTGGTTCCCACACAGACAGCAAACCTACCACCAAACGTTGACTAGAGTGTGAAATTGTCCACTGTCTACGTTCGTCACCAAGCAGTAGTGCGCATGCATGTAATGTTCCGGTTTGAAGGAAATTGTTGTTTGAAAAATTACTGGGCATTATGAGACTTATGAGCTAATTATCTCAGGGTGACGAGCGCAGTGCAGTGCCGTGCAGGATTTTGCAAAACAAAGTTCTTGATGTTACTGCAACTGTTATGGGCACGCGTATTGCTCACCATCAGGCGAACGAACTGCTCGTCCCGCCAATTAAGTAGATGAAAAACGTGGCCATAGCTCTCAATTGCCTACATAAAAACACTATTACCCACTGTTTATATATTGAATATTTCTTGTAAAATGTTGTGAACGCTGTCAACAACTTTATGGCTACCAACTGTACATTGTTATTTTCCTGTTTGGGTATCGTAGAAACAATGGCATAATTTATAGATGTTGTCAAGAAATCAGTTTGTGAGATCAATCTGGTCTTTTATATTTTTAACCGATTTCAAAAAAGGAGGAGGTTCTCTGTTCGGTTGTATTTTTTTTATTTTTATGTTTGTTACCTCAGAACTCCGTCATTTGTGAACCGATTTGGAAAATTCTTTTTGCGTTGGGTTCAGTATAGCAACGAAGTGGTCCCATATAAATTTCATCGATATGTGACTTTAGACTTCGAAGAATCACTGAAGTCGGTTTTTGTTTTTTTCTAAAAATTAATTATGTATCAATATGTCATTTAAGTTTTGACTGATATACTTCGTTGGTAAATGTTTTATTCAAAAACCTAATAATCGAATGATTAGGCGAACATTGTATGGCGTACGTAGATTTAATTTATCATTTTAGTTATTTTGCGCAACAGTAGCATAATTCTCTATAAAAAATAAGTTTAAAATGTTGTTATTGCGATAATCTTATAAAAGTGAAATTAACAAAGTTCAATAGTTATTTGTTATACAAGAGTGTAAAGTTGCTTTTTAACCGCGTGCTCAATTTTGATGACCGAGCAGGCGAAGGAATCTAAAATTGAATCAAATTCAAAAATTAGAATCCTGAGCGTTAGCGAGGGAATCAAAAGAGCACGAGGTGAAAAATCTTTGCACTCGAGTGCAACACGTAACTTTTCATCCCACCTCAGCGAGGAAATGACTAAATGCAAAAAAATCATCTACAATCACAAGATACTTTGCGCGCGCAAAGCAAATTAAAAAAAGTACACCAACGAGGTTCCGAGTCTGAGTTTTTAACAAATTAAAAAAAGTTGTAATATGATGAATTCGGCACCATGGAGGTAGAAGTAAATAGGTTTAATGATGTTTTGAATGATGTTCCAAATTCAAATTTACTTTATCCTCTAGCGGATAAAAACGACTTTAGCACTCAGATATCGAAGAACAAAAATACTCTTTCCGAGATGGGGGGATGAAAATGTTCTTTATTCAATTTCGGCATTACAGACGCACTTATGAACGTTAATTATTACAATGACTCTACCACCGTATCGGAAAAAGAACCACTACTCAGATGATAGGGGAAGAAAATACAATTTAGGTAACTTCTGTTATCTTCTACTTACTGCTTTCTGGTGTGAAATAATTATATTGTGTGCAAGTGCATCGAATGTTTTGGATTTTTCAATGAAATCATCGACCCATCAGCTTAGTACCTAAGCATTGAATAGGTTTAACAGGCCGTACATTTTTTTATGGAACTGGTGGTAAGCGCCACGCTTGCCTATAACAATTGCAATGCCACCCAGAACTTTTAATACCAAAAAAGCAATGCGATGCACTGCATTGCGCGTCACCCCGAGACATCAGATATTAAGTCTCAATTCCCAGTAATTTCCTTTTAACCTTTGAACCGGAACACAGTAATGCTTGCGCTTTACTGATTGGCGGCAGAATAACTGGCAAAGCTGTGTACCTACCCAGACGGTCTCCCGCATACGAGAGATCTACCGCAAGTAATATATCATCACTACTGGGATAAGGGCCTTCTCTCATAGAGAGAGAATTAGCTATAATCCACCACGCTGGCCCAGTGCGGGTTGGTGAATGTCACATGTCCTTGACTTTTTGTGAAAAATTCTTGGACATGCCGGTTTCCTCACGATGTTTTCCTTCACCGTTTTAGAGCGAGTGTTAAATCCGCACATAGCTTAAGAAAGTCAGTGGTGCGGGGCCAGCGGGATTCGAACTCGGGTGCGTCGGATCGAAAGTCGCACGAGCTCCCACTGAGCCACACACAAGTAATATATGCCTACCACAAATCCTACTAATATTATAAACGCGAAAGTTTGTAAGAATGGATGTACCTTTGTTACTCTTTCACGCAAAAACTACTGAATGAATTTTGATGAAACTTTACAATAATATAGCTTACACATCAGAATAGCACATTCTACAGGCTACTTTTTATCCCGGGAAACTGCGGGTGAAACCGCAGGGCGCAGCTAGTAATATATACACATATCTCACTCTCATCATCATACACCGGCCAAAGTAATAAACCACAGTAAATCCGAAGCAGCGCGCGAGAAACTAACCGACTCGTGTTTACAAGAAAAAAGGATCAACTTTTTGCGTGTTCTAATCTTCAATTCTAGTTCCGTATTCAATTTATTCTGACAAGTGCACCACAAAAAGTTGGACTACACAAACCGTGTGTGTTGTACCGACAAGTGCACCGACCTGTCACCGGACGACATAAAGTTGGTAGGATCGTGCGCGGAATGAGTCACTCTTCTCTTTACGGACACGTTTAATTTGTCCAACATTTGCCGACATCGGTGTTCTGTGATGCCTCGTGACGGTTGTCAGCCACATGCTTTACCAGCAAGTCTAACGCAATTTGATTTTGAAAAGTTTTGTGAATATTCTTCATAATTGTAAAACGGCTAAGACTCACGGTAAACGTCGATGTTACTCCGACCAGGTTTCAGACATTTTTGAAATCCTTCTTCTAGGAAATCAAACGGAATGAGATGAAAAGTCAACGTGCGCACGTCACAGTTTGATCTAATTACGACGATAATTTTGACGATTACCGTGAGTCTAAGCCGTTTTTCATCAATTAAGTCCAACGCACTTTGGAGCAACTCTTTGTGTACAACGGGATGAAATTTTATTTTATTTTATTTTGTTGTACACAAAGAGCTGCTGCATTATCACGATCTCTGAGATTTATAGTCTGTTTTTATTTTCTGGTTCAGTGATATATTTTGTTTAATTTTCTATTTCAATAATTAATGTTTTGAAACAAAACCGACTTCAAGACTAAACTTAAATTTTTGACTTTGTTATTTTTTCAAAAAGTGCTAAATCAATTTTGATAAAATTTATATGAGACCACCTTTGAAGTATGGCATACCAAACAAAAAAATAAAATTAAAATCAATTCATAATTGGCGGAGTAATCGCGTAACAACATACAAAAAAATCATACCGTCGAATTGAGAACCTCCTCCTTTTTTGAAGTCAGTTAAAAATAGAAAAAATTTGTTTATGAATGATGTTATGTGATGTTATATATGTTGAAAATGTTATATAATGATGTTATAAATGATGTTATTAATAAAAAATCAGATTTAAATCTCGAGACAAATTTCCAGTGATCTGCAAATACAAATAACTTTCTCAACTCAGTTGCTCAAGTTCTACAAAGTTCCATCGCCATACAAAGCTAAAACTTAAGCTTATATATATAACATATCAAGAATAAGTAACAAACCCATCAATGCCATTTCTATGGCTATCCAACCAGCACAAACTTGCTGCTTACCAGAACGGCTAATACCCCACTTTTTCGCCTCTTTATACAGTCGGCTTCGTTTACTACCTTATTAATTAGGGATCTGTCTGTCCCACTAGTATTTACTTTAGTGATAATTCATCTTAGAACCATGTCTCACTAACTATTTCAATAACGAGTAATATAAAAACAAACAAATTATGGAATTTCTCAGTATGACATGGTTCCAAAACGCATAGTGCTGCTTGTAGGAAAAAGTAGCAAGCTATTCGCAAGCTTGCGGCGGGTCTTTTCTCGGGCAATTAGATATAATTGTGTAGTAATTAATAATGTTAATGAAATACCGTGTCGGGATCGATATCTGGATAATAATGAACAGATGTCTATAGAAAACTAGATAAAGGTACGGTCAGTTACGAAAATTCTTTTGGAAATCGCAGTAGCAATATTCAACAGAACATTTTGTTGATTACTGCTACTGCGTGCATATTTTTCTTCCAACTCTTAAGAATATACCTTATTTCCAAAAAAATACTTCTTTTACTCTTTTACTATATTTCTGCATACGGTTATTACATAGCATACAGTTGCCTGGAAGAGATCGCTGTTTAGCGATAAGACTGCCTGTTGTACTTGTCATAAGAAAGTATGTTTTTCTTTTTTCTCCACTTTTCTTTTTTTTCCTTCTTTCTTTTCTTTCTCTTTTCATCTTCTTTATTGTTTTTCTTTCTTAACTTTTCTTTACTCTGGTACTTTTATTTTACTAACTGTATTATTGCCTGAAATAAATGAATTTCTTAATAAGTATGTGATAAATAATAAATGTATGTGATAATTAATAAATAATAAATATAAATAATAAAATATCCGGGATAAAAAGTGTCCTAGTTGCTAATCCTTCGTAACGAAATAAGTGGGATCGTCATGGGTTGATAATGAATATCAGCCTCTCTAACTACTTATAGATTTACATTCAAAATATGGAAAAGATCAACCTCTACAAAATCGTTTATCCACTTCAATCTCATCACACGGAAGCGTCCTAGATTCCACAACTACTACCAATTATGGTAATGACCAAACACCACCTCTAAACAATCAGACGCCAACCCAAACTGAATTAATGCGTGGTCACTCACTAACGACTAGTGCAATCACTAATCCTCTTAAAAACACCACTGAATATACCACCAAATACACCATCAAATATACCACTCGGCTACTTAAGTAGTTCGGGTGCTATGTTCTAAAATATTAGACAAATATCAATATTATAGGTGGGGAGATGAGGGGAAAGATGATTACGTGAATAGTGCGGAAAGCCGTTTCGTTTTAAATAAAAAGAAATATATGTAATAAAACGGCTAGGACTCACGTAGTTTGTCGAATTAGTCGACTTGGGTTTCGAGCTTATCGATGCTCCGGTGGTCGCCGCGATCTCGCAGCGTAAGCTCGCCCTAAAGAAGAGCATCGGATATGCTCGAAACCTAAGTCGACTAATTCGACAAACTACGTGATTCCTAGCCGTTTTATTAAATATTTATAATGAATCAAACTCATGAAAACTTTTATACTAAAAAAATATATTACAAGCATATTGTTAGTGGCTAATGTTTATTAGCTATTTTCCTTCTTTCGTGCATTTTACAGCCGCAATAAGATATTTTATATTACATTTAATTAATAAACTTATTTATTTGTGTTATTGTGTGCTGTAGAATTTAATTGTAGACATTCAAAGTCAAAGTCAAAGTCAAATATCATTTATTAAATAGGCACAAAAGTGCACTTTTAAAGGTCATAAACACATGATACAAATAAAAAATGTCAAAAATTGTAACTTATGTTAACATGACTTTGAAAAAAAGGTAAGTATGTTTACCCATTTCTTTCCTATACTCAAATTGAAGTCTGAGTGCTGAAAAGAAATGCGAAAACTGACTCTACCAGTGCTTCGGAAATACGCCCGCTAGAGAAGATAGCACCAAGAAACTCTGCGGGGATGTCTTTTTTCAGCACAATTACGTATAAATTAGAATTAACAGAATGTAAAACAAGAAATGCGAGTGAGATGTCCCATAGTCATAGTATCAGTAACAGAAAAGTGTAAATAAAATATAAGTAGGTATGACAGTAGCAGTAGGAGTGACTAGAACAGACCAGTCCCCGCAAGCAGCACCCGTTCACGAGTATGACTTGTGGACCAGCCATCACCCCCCTCAACCATATTGGAGGGAAGGGAGTGACCCGACACACAGAGCCGCCGCAAGCAAAGACATTTGAGTGAGCATGACTGTAAAACCTAGTCACTTCCAACTCAAATACAATTTTTATAGCTTTATTTGAATGACTAACTACATTAGACATCTCACATAGCATTGTACAATCCAAGAAGAAATGAAATATAAACATCATGCACACACTGATGTGTTAATCTTCATCATCATGGGGCTTAGGGCATACAGGCCATGCATTTTTGTCATTAACATATTCATTTATTGAGTAGTATGCTTTTTTCATAAGGTTTATTTTGATAAATGATTTAAATCTACGCATTGGTAATTTGTCAATGCCCTCAGGTAGTTTATTATAAAAGCGTATACAGTTCCCCATAAACGAACCATTAACTCTCTGCAACCTGAATCTAGGTACATACAATTTATTCTTATGTCTCGTGTTAAAATTATGCAAGTCGCTGTTTTTGTTAAAGGTGCTAAGGTGTTTGCGAGCGTGCATTAAATTTTCATAAATGTATTGGCAAGCCACTGTAAGAATGTTGATCTCTTTAAACCGTTCCCTAAGCGAGTCACGAGCTTTCATGTTGTAAATGGAACGAATTGCTCTTTTTTGTAATACAAATATGGATTGAATTTCTGCGGCTTTACCCCATAGTAAAATTCCGTAAGACATGATACTATGGAAGTAACTGAAATATACTAATCTTGCAGTGGCTTCGTCAGTGAACTGTCTGATTTTACGTACTGCATAGGCTGCTGAGCTCAATCTCCCAGCTAGTGATGTTATATGTGGACCCCACTGTAATTTAGAATCTAAGTTAATGCCCAGGAATGTTGTTGAGTCAACAAGGTCTAGAGGGTTATCGTTTACTAAGATATTTGAAGGAGCAGAAACTCCCCTAACGTTGGGCAGAGAAAATTTTATACATTTCGTTTTTTTTGCATTTAATAGTAGATTATTTGTTGTGAACCAATGTAGAACTAGCGAGATGGCTTTGTTCACATCGTCAAGGTTATTATTGGTTCTGTCTATCTTAAATATTAGAGATGTGTCATCTGCGAACAAAACAATATCGCATAAGTCCTTCACAAAAAAGGGTAGGTCGTTAATATAGACTAGGAATAGAAATGGTCCTAGTATTGAGCCCTGAGGGACTCCCATTTTTGTGAGAGCTCCGGATGACCTAGACCCGTTAACATCAACTTTTTGGATCCTATTGCTAAGATACGAGAAGACAAGATCAAGAGCTTTTCCGTGAATTCCATAATATTTTAATTTACAAATTAGTGTGTCATGATTAACGCAGTCAAATGCTTTAGACAGGTCACAGAAAACTGCAATAGCATCCTGTGACCTCTCCCAAGCATCAAAAATGTGCTTTAAAAGTCCTATTCCTGCGTCCGTAGTGGAGCGACCTTTAGTAAAGCCATACTGTTGATCGTGAAATAATCCATTTAGATTGAAATGTGACAACAGTTGGCTTAATATTAATTTTTCAAAAATTTTGCTTAGTGCTGGTAGTATAGAAATAGGTCTATAATTAGTCGGATCACTCTTATCTCCTGACTTAAATAATGGAATCAATTTGCTATACTTCATTATGTCAGGAAAGACTCCTTCATCTATGCACCGGTTGAATATCATAACTAGTAAGGGAGCAATCAATTTTATAATGTTGATTAAAATTTTGGTTGATATTCCCCAAAGATCCTCGGTATTTTTTATATTAAGCAACTTGAATGTCCTCTCGATCATATGGACATTAACGTGCCTGAATGCAAATACTACATCACACTCATTGACGTTATTAGACAATAAAGATGAAGCTTCAGTCGAAGATGAATTTAGGGGCTGTGTGGTTGTGATTGGTATATTAGAGAAGAAATTTTCAAAAGCGTCAGCAACTTGGCTATCGTTAGATATTAATTTATTATTTACATTTAAGATAAAGCTCCGGTCCCGAGGTTTGATCTTGCCGGTTTCGGTGTTAATTATTTTCCAAGTTGCTTTAATCTTGTCATCAGCTTGTTTAATTTTCCTACTCAAGTGGAGCGATTTTGCAATATGACAAACTGTTTTAAACATTTTTGAATATTTTTTTAAATATTCCAAAAAAGTTACATTACTTGCATTAATATTTTTTGAGAGTATAAATAATATAATTTGCTTCTACTCTTGTAAATACCCGGCGTAGCCCAGTCATCAAACTTCGGCCTGACGCCCCCTCTACATATTTTTTCCTTAAATATATTTTTGTACTCTACCTCTAGCAAATCGAACAAAGTTTGGCAAAGCTCATTGGGATTTTCATTATACGGTAGAAGTGCCAGTTGGTGGTCTACGTTATGTGAAAACTGTTCCAGGCGATTGGTGGTGATAGGCCTTTCCTTATTATATTATTATCCTTATATTCCTTTGCTGGTACTATTCCCGTGACGTGACAAATGTTCGTGCACAGATAAAAACCGCAAGTATTTGTTTCGTGTCTGAGTATGAGCCATGGTCCTCGTAGTTCCTGATTCCCTAACAACAGGAAATCCTAATTAAGACCTAGGATCTAGGTATGAGATCGTTGGCGTTATTATAAAAAAAATATACCTTATAGTAAAAATTATGGGCTTTATCTCCCAGCCTATATTGTCGGAATGTAATTTATGTTGACACGGCGACATGTTTACGATGTTTTTGTAACGACCACACACGACGAGTGTCGATTAGCTGGAAGGGTTAAGACCTGTGTCCACTACTACTGCTATGGAACGGCCTACTGGTCAGCATAAAGGTTAGGTGAAAGAAAACTTTCACAGCTGCAGCGAGGGTGAACAGGTTGGCTGCTTGAATTGACAGTGCGGATTTGATTCTGAAACAAGACAGAAAATAGTGCACAAAAAATATTGTTCAACAAAAATCTTGTTCCTTGTTTTAAGGCCTCTGCACGCAATGCGCGTGACGTGACCGCAGTGCGGCGGTGGCGGCGTTTTCAATATTTTTTAATATTGACAATATTTTTTTCAATATTCGGCCTTTTTCAATATTTTCTGAAACTAAGCAATGAGACGAGCAGGTCACTCGCCTAATGGAAAGCGCCACGCTTGCCCATGGCAATGAAGTTCCAACAGAAGTTTTAATGCCATGAAAAACACTGCGAACCATGCACTGCATTACGCTCGCTTGCGCACTACTGCTCTGCAGCAGAAAAATTGGCAATGCAGTGGTACCTACCCACTCGGCCTCCCATACGAGGGACCTACCACCTAGTGAAATCAACTACTGCCACTAATATTAGCTACTTGCACAAATAGCAACGTACTTACTACGTCCCAAATATATTAAGCATTTAATAAACCAGTTTATAATTAATATTTAATTTATCATTCAGTTGATATAATTATATCAAACAAAATCGTAAAAAACTGGTAGTTTGTGTGGTCTTCTTGCTCCGGAACTAATAAGCAGTAAAATTACTGTTAGTAGAATGTTAACACTTAGATTTAAAGATTAAACACTTTTATCTTGAGAAAATGTATGACTGCCTTTTTATGGAATTAAGACGAGACAAGCAAGTCGTTCGCCTGATGGTAAGCAATACGCCTACCCTGCCAGTTGCAGCACTACTTTCATTTTAGAGCGAGTGTGGCTCAGCGGGAACTCGTGCGCCTTTCGATCCGATGCATCTGGGTTCGAATCCCGACTCGGACCCGCACCAATGACTTATAGTTAAGTGCAGATTTTGCACGCTCGCTCTAAAGCGGTGAAGGAAAAATGTGTGATGAAACCCGCTTACGCGCTTTGGAGTGGTAGGCTCTGGCCGTGGTTGTAATACCACCCATCGAACAAAGCCATGCCGTCAAGCGACCTAGTCGTGTTTCGAGATGATGTTCGGTAAACCATCGGAGAGACGGGTCTGAGTAGCCGCTCAACTCCCGTCTCTCTCTAGATCTATGTGCTCCACCTTAGGCCTAATCATCGCTTCACATCAGGCGAGATAGTGGCCAATCATAGATCTACTAAGCGTAAAAAAAAATGTCCTTCAAACCTAAACACAGTAATGCTTGCACATTACTGTTATGGCAGAGAATCGGGCAAAGAGGTGGTCTCACCCAGACAGCCTCTCGCATACGAGAAACCTACCACCAGTTAAAGTAATATATGTGAATTTGAGTAGTATAAAATATGTATGCATGTTGTACAGTATATGTATCTCAGAACCAGGAGTATAAGAACCATGATCCTACAGCAATCACAGACAAGGCCACCGTTAGTTTGTTTTAGGGTTCCGTACCCAAAGGGTAAAACGGTAAACCTATTACTAAGACTCCGCTATCCGTTTGTCTGTCTGCCTGTCTGTATGTCACTAGGCTGTATCTCCGTGATAGTTAGACAGTTGAAACTTTCACAGACGATGTATTTCTGTTGCCGCTATAACAACAAATACTTACTAAAAAATAGAATAAAATAAATATGTAAGAGGGCTCACATAAAACAAACGTGTTTTTTTGCCGTTTTTATAGATAATGGTACGTAACCCTTCGTTCTTGAGTCCGACTCGCACTTGGCTGGTTATTTTTCCACTTCTCCAATATATTTTTTGTAGCAGACATCAAACCAACACGGACTTTAAAAATTACTAGAGTTATATGTTAATAAATAAATAAAAAGCATAATAAATAACGCCTAACAATCACATAAATAAATTCTGGCTCTTAACTAGGATTCCCTGTATCTAGAGAACCATGAAGATCATGGTCCCACAACACCCAAACACGAAACAAATATATAATCCTTTAAGGTAATTCATTCACATTTTTATTCACACTTTTAGATCTATGTAGCTCCATTTTCAGTCAATGCAAAAGTTTATGAGGATGGATAGATGGATGGATCTTTTTTACTCAATCACGCAAACACTACAATACAATACAATACAATACAATAATACTTTATTGATCATCAAAAACAGGAAACAGAAGTTTAAAGTTACAAATAATAGTGGTAGAACAATGGGCGGCCTTATCGCTATGTGCAATTTCTTACAGGCAACCTTTGGCACTACTATACGGATTTTGATGAAATTTGGTAAGTAGATACTTGAGGTCCTCGACAGGAATCCTACTAATATTAAAAATTGCGAAAGTTTGTCAAGATGAATGTATGGATCTTGGTTACTCAATTACTCAAAAACTACTGTACGGATTTTGATGAAATTTAACGAAAAGAACAAAGAATATTTTATATCCCGGAAAACCACGGATGAAACCACCGGCAGTCACTAGTAAATTTATAGGCAATAAAAAAAATGTCATCAGATCCAGTGGAAACTTGCCTTTAATGCCTAATGACTGGAGCTGGCAACATTTGATCGTTACAGTCCCATCTGACTGTGAAGACGAGTCTCCTTTAATGTGACCACTTGTGACTGTACAGCCTTGATTCAATTGCAACATTGTTAGCAAGTAGACTTTATACTACCTAATCTAGTTTCTTAACCTTGTCGATGAATGTAATCATAAAACTAATTCTGCTAAATAAATCTTTTCAAATTCCAGTTCTGATTTGGTGTCGATCTAATAAAAGTCAATAATCGTATTCTGCCACCTTGATAATACAAGTATACGTTTTATTAAACAAAAACTGACTTCAATGTATCTTCAAAGTCCAAGGTCAAATATCGATGAAATTTATAAGGGACCACTTCGTAGCTATACTGAACCCAACGCAATAATAGATTTCCAAATCGGTTCATGAATGACGGAGTTCTGAGGTACCGAACATAAAAAAAAAAAAAAAAAACAAAATACAATCGAATAGAGAACCTTCTCCACCCAGTCGCAACCGCGGTGACTAGACGTATACGGCACGCATTGATGGTGCGCTCGGCGTATCGTTAAGGAATTTGTTGTTTACTACGATCGGCCGGCCGGCAGGCCGCGCCGTCTGAGCGGTTTTAGTCCTTATCCAATATGGATGAGGAGTCAGTTTTGAATGAAGGAGCACAATTATTGTTGAGTGAAGATATTACACATCAAAGCGAAGATATTAGGATTGAAATAAATAAGAGTAATGAAGACTTGACACATAATATGGAGCAGGAAGATATTCTCAATACCAGCATGAGATCGCAAAAAAGAACAAGAGAAGAAGATGGGGAAGAGACTTGGGTAGAAGTCAGGAACAGAAGAGAAAGATTGAAGGAAATTAGAGGGACTATAGAAATATGCGTAACAGCTAAAGTTACTTTTCCGAAACAATTCGCCCTTGCGAAATTATTTAGAGAACATAAAATTCTGAATATTACTAAAGTGAAGTATATAAATCCATACAAAATTTCGGTGGAATGTAAGGACGAGGACAGCGCAAAGGAGCTTATCAAATGTCAGAAATTACTGGATCTAGGGTGGAAATTCCAGCGACCTTTTGAAGTAGGATTATCCTACGGAGTGATTAAAAATATTGAGTTAGAGTTATCCGAACAAGAATTACTACAATCTATAACAGCACCTAACTGTGAAGTCGTGAGTGTAAAACGGCTCAAACGGAGAACTTTAGGAGAAACTGGCTGGACGGAAAGTGAATCAGTTCGTGTTGCATTCAAAGGTTCCTTGTTACCGACCTATATATGTATATTTGATATGAAAGTAAGGGTTGCTCCCTATTTATTTCCTGTCACACAGTGCTCAAGGTGCTGGAGATACGGTCATACCCAGACAATGTGTCCGTCTAAGAGAGTTTATTGTCCTAAATGTGGAGGCAAACACGGAAATTGCGAGATTACTACATTTAAATGTATTAATTGCACTAATGACCACATGGCCTTAAATAGAAGTTGTCCTGCCTATATAAAGGAAAAAAAAATACGAGAAATAATGTCAGAAAATAACGTATCCTACAGAAAGGCTATGAGTATGTATTTACCACCTGAGCCACCCTTGCGTAGAACGACTTCTAGGTCAACAAACCTTTTGGAACCAGTGTTGGTACCCATTATTACCCCCTCAGAACCGAGGTATTTTGACTCCACGCTCCCAGCTCCAGAAACGTCAACGTACGCTAATGTGGCATCTACCTCGAGGTCTACTTATAAGGACAGTCATAGGCTGCCAGAAGAGAATATGACCCAGAAAAACGTCTCTAAGGAAAAAAAAAAGAGGAAGAGAAAGGAAGCTCAAATACCCTTGGAAGAGTATAATCTTACTGAAATAGATAGTCAACATGGAACAGATTCAGAAAAGTGTAATGAGAGTGAAGAGGGAAACCAAAGAAGTAGACACAGAAGAGATGATTTAACATTTAACCAGCTATTAACAAAACTTAAGAATATTATTTTTCTAGGAAGTAGTTCGCTGAAGGAGAAAATTCAAAATGCAATGCAAATATGTATGGAATGGTTCATATCTTGGGTGTTTAATAACATTCCTAACTTGCCTTTGTTGCGAACCCTTTTTAGTTAGATTATGGGTAAAGTCAACTTAAACATTCTTCAATGGAATTCTCAATCCATAAAACCAAAATTAACAGCATTTGAGCAACTCTTGTGTCAAGAAAAAATTCATATAGTAGCGCTTAGTGAAACATGGCTTAACCCTGAAATAAGTTTTGATTTAAAAGATTACACTGTTTTTCGAAAAGATAGAGCAGACTCTTACGGAGGAGTAGCTATCTTGACACATAAATCTCTCAAAGCTCGGTTGTGTTCATTACCACACATCAACTCAGGTATTGAAATACTTATAGTTAAAATTTTGAATTCTGATCATGTCGAGTACGTAATATCAGTCTACTGCCCGCCACATGTTAATACATCTTCATCAGACTGGGATGATATTTTTACCGTAGCTAGTTGCAAAACGTTGATAATTGGTGATTTCAACGGCCATCACTCGAATTGGTCTAATAAGACGGATACTAGAGGCAGGCAAATCTTTGAATCAATAGTCGATCACAATTTTGTTACTTTAAATGACGGGACGCCAACTCGTCTAAAATTGGTTAATGGCAATCTGCAGCATTCTGCCCCTGATATAACGTTAGTATCTTCAGATATATCATTAAAATTTAATTGGAAAGTGACTAGCGAATGTTTAGGAAGCGATCATGTAATGATTAAAATTACAACGTCTATTAATTATATACCTACATTTATTAAGAAACGCAATTTTAAAAATGTTGATTGGAAGAAATATAAAGAAATTTTGACAGAAAAATTTTCTAATGTGGTCTTACCTTGCGATCTTCAAACAGCTTATGATGAGTTTATTAAGATAATAAATGAAGCAGCTGATGTTTGCATACCATACGTTAAGATTTGCCATAATCCAAATAGTAAATTTACACCGAAGCCATACTGGACATCATCGCTGTCAAAAGCTGTTGCTGAAAGACGTTTAGCCTTAACCAATTTTAGGCAAAATCCTATTCCGGATAATCTATCCAAATTACAAGTAAAGACAGGCGAGGCTCAGAGATTAATACGCAATGCTAAGAGTAAGAGTTGGTGGGAATTTTGTTCTTCTATGAATGAGACCTCTTCGGTGAGTGATGTATGGCGCAGAATGAGATGGCTCAAAGGACACAAATATTCCAAAACGTATACAGATAAAGCTACAGCCGAAACGTTATTGTGTAATCTTTCACCTGATTCTGTTGAATCCCCTTGCCCACATTTTACTTCTATTAATTCAAAATTGGAAATTAATATCTCAATACAAGAATTAGAGAAATGTCTTAAAACTAAAGATACAGCAACTGGCTGTGATGAAATTTCATACTCAATGATATTTAACCTACCCGATATTGGCAAGCTTGTTTTATTAAATCTTTATAACCTCTTTCTATCACTTAGTTTTGTTCCAAGTCAATGGCGAAATATACGAATAGTCCCTATCCCTAAGCCTGGCCGAGACACAAGTTCTGTGTCATCTCTTAGACCGATTTCTCTAATGTCCTGCCTGTGTAAAATATTCCATGCGATATTGAACAAAAGAATCGAATGGTTTCTAGAAAGTAATAAGATTTTCGCCGAACAGACTAAAGGATTTAGGAAAGGCCGTTCTTGTCTAGACAATTTGACAGATTTGGTAACTACAATTCAAATTGGTTTTTCAAATGATCAATTTATCATCGGTTGTTTTCTAGATGTAGATAACGCCTACAATAATGTTGATGTTTCTAGTCTATTGATAAAACTAGATCGTTTAAATGTGGGATCAAAGTTTTGTAACTATCTATGGGAATTTCTTAGAAGTAGAACACTTATCATTGAAAGTCCTGATTACAAATTGTCCAGAGTTACAGGACGCGGTATCGCACAAGGAGATCCCATCTCACCATTGTTGTTTAATGTAGCGACAGTAGAAATATGTAAATACATATCTTCCACGGCTGGTGTAGATATTTCACAGTATGCAGACGATTATGTGCTATATGTAAGTTCAAATAATCTCTACGATGCTGAGAACAAAATTCAAAAAGCGTTAGATAAAATAAGTGAATTGTTTTGGAATCTCAATTTAGATATCTCTCCTACAAAAAGTAAAGTTTGTTTATTTAAAAAAGGATATCAAAGAAGTGTTGTTGACCTTAAAATTAATAATGTTGTTATGGAAGTTGTTGATACTGTGAAGTATTTGGGAGTGTGGCTGGATCGCTCTCTTCGATGGAATAAGCATGTTAATGAAATCTCTGAAAAAGTTCTCAAATTCCTTAATATATTTAAAGTATTATCGGGCTCGGGATGGGGGGTACATCCGAAGCACTTGCGTAAACTTTACATATCTATAATACGAAGTAGATTGGACTATGCAAGTTTTTTATATGACAACTGTTGTAAAACGAATTTGGCTAAATTAGACAAAATCCAAAATCAAGCCATGAGAATTATTGGAGGGTTCGTCAGAAGCACTCCGATACATGTAATGGAGAGTGAGCTTTGCTTGCATCCATTATATTTGAGAAGAAGATATTTAGGTGGAAAATTTTGGCTTAAAAACA
Source organism: Petrophora chlorosata (assembly GCA_951640565.1). Classification (NCBI taxonomy): domain Eukaryota; kingdom Metazoa; phylum Arthropoda; class Insecta; order Lepidoptera; family Geometridae; genus Petrophora; species Petrophora chlorosata. The sequence goes on from OX621201.1 coordinate 16,116,153, forward strand.
ATTCAATTACTAATAACTCTTTAATAAATTTGATTTCAAACCTTACTGATCATACATATAAAAGATATTGGAATAATAAAAAAAAACCTAGTCTTACATTGGTGCATCAAACGTTTTCGTCACTTTCCATTCAGGCAAGTGATCAATTGGGTATGTTTTCTTTGGACATGTGGGTATCTAACATAGCAGTTTCGAAGTTTATCAAATTAGATATTGAGGGAATGTTTAAATCCAAACGTCAAATTCATCCATTAGAATTAAATCATATTGCAACAGATTATTTGAATAAATATTACAGTACATTTCACAAAATTTTTACAGACGGCTCTAAAGACAGTAATGAAGCTGCTGGAGCAGCTTTCATAGACATGTATGAAGGTAGCTTTTCAAAATTTAAAATTGAATCTAATTTGTCAATAATGGAAGTGGAACTTGTAGCTATCTCAGAGGCCTTATCATTCATAAAATCCACAAGTTATTCACAGGTAGTAGTTTTGACAGATTCTAAAAGCGCTCTTCAACATCTGGCTCGGTGTACCTCGACTTTTCGAGGGTTACCAGTAGCCTATACAATTTTAAAGCTTCTTTTGGAACTGCAAGATGCATGTCAAAATATTATACTTCAGTGGATTCCATCTCATGTGGGGCTGGATGGAAACGAACGAGTTGATACTTTAGCTAAACAGGCCATAACTGAAGGAGTTTTAATCGAGGTCTTTCCCTCATACACAAATTATATTGCCGTGTTAAAAAGAGATTGTTTTAAATTATGGAAAGAGTATTTTGATGAGAGGTCAAGAGAGAAGGGTATATGGTACCGTACGATCCAGCCTCATCCCTTAAGCTCTCCTTGGATAGATAACTCAATATTAAACCGGAAAGAAGTTGTAACAGCCTTAAGGCTTAGATCCGGACACATCCCAT
>OX621201.1:17934776-17937276 GCA_951640565.1 Petrophora chlorosata
ACGTCGTCCGCAAAGGCCTGGTTGTAATATCCTCTTTTGTCCAGTTCCCGTAGTAGTGGATCTAAGAGGAGATTCCACATTATGGGACCACCAATTGACCCTTGCACGCATCCCTTGCTGGTGTTCCTTGTGCATTCTTCCCCGGCGTATCTAACTTTCACCTTTCTGTGGTCGAGATAGCTGTCCAGCAACCGTCTTATGTTTACCGGACACTTTTCCTCCGCCAGTCGAATTCTGATAGCTGGCCACCAGGCGCTATCGAAGGCTCCCTCTATATCTAATGACACTAAGGTTACTAGCTTTTTCTGCTCTATTTTTCCTTTGATATGGTGTATCAGTGTATAGAGGGAGTCTTCGGTGCTTCTCTGGGGCATGAATCCGTACTGGCGGGTACTGATTCTCGGTACTAGGTGAAATTTTAGACGCGCGACTATCATCTTCTCCAAGACTTTCCCCAGGACCGGTAGTAGACCGATTGGTCTATAAGATTTGGGGTTACTGTAGTCGTCCTTGCCCGGCTTTCTCAATACAACAACTATGGCCTCCTTCCACGTATCTGGGAAGTGCCTTATTTCCAGGCATTTATTGTATAGGGCAAGAAACGCATCCTGGTCCTGGTGGATAGCTCGGCTGCAGATATCTGCTGTAAAGCCATCCTCTCCGGGGGCTTTCTTAGGATTAAAACCCGCCACAGCAGTTACTAGCTCCATCGGCGTAAATGGTGGGTCATGATATTCATCATGACTCCACTCATTTACCCGTTTAGCAGCTTCTCTGGTACTGCGGTGGTCGGCGTTGTCCGTGCTCTCCAGATCTTCAGGGTAAAATGTGCCGGCTAGTAGAGATGCAGATTCTTTTGGACTTAAGAACGTTCCATCTTTGCTTAAGGGCGAGTCCTCCTGTCTCCTGGCGGTCCTTCCAATGATCCTGTAAATCCCCTCCCATACCCCTTCCCTATCCTGTTTTCCGCAGAACTCCTTCCAACTGTCTACATAGGCCTTTTCAGCTTTACACTCATATTCTTCTTTCTTTTCCAGGTACTCGGCGACCACTGCGGCTTTCCTGAACGGCGCTGCGCAACTGATTCTTCGTCTGAAGGTGTTTGCAGTCTTCTTCAGTTTTAGGTTAGGTTAGGTTAGGTTAGGTTAGGTTAGGTTAGGTTAGGTTAGGTTAGGTTAGGTTAGGTTAGGTTAGGTTAGGTTAGGTTAGGTTAGGTTAGGTTAGGTTAGGTTAGGTTAGGTTAGGTTAGGTTAGGTTAGGTTAGGTTAGGTTAGGTTAGGTTAGGTTAGGTTAGGTTAGGTTAGGTTAGGTTAGGTTAGGTTAGGTTAGGTTAGGTTAGGTTAGGTTAGGTTAGGTTAGGTTAGGTTAGGTTAGGTTAGGTTAGGTTAGGTTAGGTTAGGTTAGGTTAGGTTAGGTTAGGTTAGGTTAGGTTAGGTTAGGTTAGGTTAGGTTAGGTTAGGTTAGGTTAGGTTAGGTTAGGTTAGGTTAGGTTAGGTTAGGTTAGGTTAGGTTAGGTTAGGTTAGGTTAGGTTAGGTTAGGTTAGGTTAGGTTAGGTTAGGTTAGGTTAGGTTAGGTTAGGTTAGGTTAGGTTAGGTTAGGTTAGGTTAGGTTAGGTTAGGTTAGGTTAGGTTAGGTTAGGTTAGGTTAGGTTAGGTTAGGTTAGGTTAGGTTAGGTTAGGTTAGGTTAGGTTAGGTTAGGTTAGGTTAGGTTAGGTTAGGTTAGGTTAGGTTAGGTTAGGTTAGGTTAGGTTAGGTTAGGTTAGGTTAGGTTAGGTTAGGTTAGGTTAGGTTAGGTTAGGTTAGGTTAGGTTAGGTTAGGTTAGGTTAGGTTAGGTTAGGTTAGGTTAGGTTAGGTTAGGTTAGGTTAGGTTAGGTTAGGTTAGGTTAGGTTAGGTTAGGTTAGGTTAGGTTAGGTTAGGTTAGGTTAGGTTAGGTTAGGTTAGGTTAGGTTAGGTTAGGTTAGGTTAGGTTAGGTTAGGTTAGGTTAGGTTAGGTTAGGTTAGGTTAGGTTAGGTTAGGTTAGGTTAGGTTAGGTTAGGTTAGGTTAGGTTAGGTTAGGTTAGGTTAGGTTAGGTTAGGTTAGGTTAGGTTAGGTTAGGTTAGGTTAGGTTAGGTTAGGTTAGGTTAGGTTAGGTTAGGTTAGGTTAGGTTAGGTTAGGTTAGGTTAGGTTAGGTTAGGTTAGGTTAGGTTAGGTTAGGTTAGGTTAGGTTAGGTTAGGTTAGGTTAGGTTAGGTTAGGTTAGGTTAGGTTAGGTTAGGTTAGGTTAGGTTAGGTTAGGTTAGGTTAGGTTAGGTTAGGTTAGGTTAGGTTAGGTTAGGTTAGGTTAGGTTAGGTTAGGTTAGGTTAGGTTAGGTTAGGTTAGGTTAGGTTAGGTTAGGTTAGGTTAGGTTAGGTTAGGTTAGGTTAGGTTAGGTTAGGTTAGGTTAGGTTAGGTTAGGTTAGGTTAGGTTAGGTTAGGTTAGGTTAGGTTAGGTTAGGTTAGGTTAGGTTAGGTTAGG
>OX621201.1:17942276-17996493 GCA_951640565.1 Petrophora chlorosata
CTTGGCAAAGGACAGGGGAAAAGCGTCATACACTGTCGCCTGCCGGTTGTTCAGCGCAGCGTGCTTGGCTAGTTCGTCCGCTCGCTCGTTTCCAGCTATGCCGACATGCGCTCGAACCCAGAAGAGCTCAACGACCCCCCCCTCCTCTTCGACTTCACGAAGCAAGCATCGCACCCGATCCGCCAGTGGGTGCAGTGATTCCGGATTGGAAATGGCATCCAGTGCTGACCTCGAATCACAAATAATGTTGGCGCTTTTGTTGCGGGATCTGGCAGCGGTTTCAAGCGCTCTTAAAATTGCATACAGCTCCGCCTGGAAAACGCTGCAGCAATCCTCTAGCCTGAATTGTGACTTCCCAGTCTCCACGCCCCTCTCCCAAACCGAAACCGCTCCACCAACCCTGCCCTCAAGTTTGCTTCCATCCGTGAAAATTAGTGGCAACGAATTCCGTATGCCCTCGACATCTGCCTCCGTTTCAATAGTACCATACGAAATTCGCTTCCTACTCGCCGGGTGAGGAAGGCTGAACGGGCTAATGCGCTTCTGAAGCGGTCTCCCTGGCAGGTGTGGCAACTCTCTGCCCCTCTTGATATGGTATATCTCCAGCTGCTCCAGAACCCTCAAATCCAAGGGGATGATCCTTGCGAGAACAGCACTGGAAACCAAGGAAGTAGTTCTATGGGCTTTCGCCACCTTGATTGCGAATAATCGCGTGACCCGGTTAAGAATTCTTTGTGCATATACCCTTTCCGCAACACCACCCCATGTCCCAGCTGCGTAAAGCACTGTCGGCTCAATTACGGCAAGATAGATCATCCTAACTATTTCCGAGTTGAGGCCCCACTGAGCCCTCGCCGCCTTAGCGACCATCTTGAAGGTCTGGCAAACCTTTGCATATAATTCGCTGAGATGCCTTGAGAAATTGAGGTTCTCGTCGATAGTTAATCCCAGCAATCTTAGATGTCCAGAAAAGGGGATAGTGGTTGCGCCCATCCTCAGCCTTGGTTTCTCAAACTTCAGTTTCCTGGTAACCAGTATGGCCTGTGTCTTCTGAGCAGCAAACCTCATCTTGTGCTGGTCACCCCATTCGAGCACGCCCTGCAGCGCCGAGTTAACTCGACCCTCCAATTCCATGCCATCATGACCGGAAGCAATCAGCAGTAGGTCGTCAGCGAAGGCCTGCAAGTGGACCCCCGCAGCAGCAAATGAGCGTAGAAGTGGGTCCAGTTGGACGTTCCAAAAGATTGGGCCGCAAGTTGACCCCTGAATGCACCCTCTATTGGTTTCTCTGACTACCTCTACACCAGCATAACGGAGGAGCACCCTTCTGCCATCCAGGTAGCTATAAATGAGCCGAAGTATGCCAGTATCAACTGCCTTCGCCTTCAACTGTCCAAGGATGGCAGGCCACCAGGCATTATCAAACGCCCCCTGTATGTCCAGCGACACCACCACAACCAGTTTCTTCTCTCCGACTCCCTGCTTGATAAGGGTTATCGCATCATAGAGTGCGTCCTCTGCGCTAACCTGCGGAGTGAAACCATACTGCCGTCCACATAGACTGCGTTCCCGGCCCAACTGCCACTGTAGTCTGTTAGTGAACAATTTCTCCAGGATTTTAGCAAAGACTGGGAGAAGGCCTATGGGACGGTAGGACCTCGGCTGGGACGGATCCTTTCCTGGTTTTGGTATGATTTTCACTACCGCAAGCTTCCAACCTCTCGGAAAATATCCTGACCGAAGACACCCGTTGAAGATCCCCAACAGTGCGTCCGGGTTGGCACGGTACGCTGAGCCACAGATATCGGCTGTCAAACCGTCCCTCCCAGGCGCCTTACTGGGGTCCATCCCAGAGAGCACCACCTCAACCTCCTGGTGAGTGAAGTCACGTAGGCCATCAACCGCTTCCAACGTGGTGTAGAAGTCCCTGTCTCTATCTACCGATGATCTGAGTCGCTGCTGCTCTTCTGCCTCGCCAGCAGTGTGATCCGCCGGGAAGAAGGTTTCGGCCAACAGCTGCGCAGACTCTACGGGTGGAAGAACCCTATCACCCGTCTGCGAATTCAAGAGGTGGTCATTACTGCTCCTGCAGCAGGCCTTAATGATTCTGTAGGTCCTTTTCCATATATCCTCCTTCTTCTGGCTGGTACAGAGCTCCTTCCAGCTGGTCGTGATGGCCCTCTCTATAGCTTCTTTATAGTCCGTCTTTGCCCGCAGATATTCCTCGATGACGAAAAGCCGTCTATCCTCACGTGCGTTCCTTATCCTAGATCGCAGTCGCCGAACCAACTCCTTTTTTTCCTGCAATACAGCGTTCCACCAGGGGAACTCCTTAGCACTCCTAGCGGTCACCTTTGGGATTGTGTCCTTACAGGCGTCGTGAATAATCTCCTCATACCTATTCACAGCACTGTCAATGAGGAACCGAACATCTTCTCCATCAGCTGTTGGGTGAAACTCCCACTGCCCCTCGCTAGTTGAAGCACGAACCGCTTCCCTAAACTCGGTCCACTTGGCCTTCTTGGTGTTGTACCGCCTAGTACTGCTACTTGGAGCCGCATCGGATAACCTTCCCAATCCAATCTCAAACCTGACCGCTCGGTGATCAGAAAGATTAACAAAACCCGCGTCGACTCTCCAATTGGCTACTCTACCCAAAATCCCCGAAGAACAGGCCGTGACATCAACAATACTAGAGTGCAGACGATCCCCTCTAAATTGGTAGTACGTGGCGACGGTTCCCTGATTCAGGACATGCCCATTCAGTTGGCCCAGCATATCAACAAACGCTTCCCCCCTTGTGTCCTCCACCTCGCAACCCCACCAGGGACTAGAGGCATTGATATCGCCGCCGATGAGAAAGTCGTCAGCGCCAAGTCCTTCAACCGCGCGCAGGACCTCCACCAGGTACGGCTCCATGTCCACGCTGCCTTGCATGTATACCGCTACCAGTGTCAAGACGAGCTGCCCTACTCTTATAGCTAGACCTACCACATTCTGGGTTACAAAACTATTGTTAACAATAACCTCTATATCCGGATCAATGATGACAACTGCCGCCTTTACCGGATTATCAGGTCCACAATTCGAACACTGAATTATCCTATGATTAGCCGCCAGATAACCCTTGGAGCCAACATAAGGTTCCTGCAGCAAGAGAATAGAGATTTTGCTCCTAACAGCCTCATTGAGGCACTCCTTTGTCGCAGCCAAACCTCTACCCAGATTTGCTTGAACAAACCCTAAAGACCTGGATTCAGCGCCCTCAGCAATAACTAATGCCCTGTCTGGCTAGTCTGTCCCAACGCTGCCAAACGGGGCAATCCGCGCTGTAAGCCGGGTGACCGGACGCACCATCCTGGCCGCAACAGTTGGCACAAGATGGGGAGCCATCCCTGTTAGGACAGTCCCGGGTTTCGTGCCCAACGGTGGCGCAGTACCCACACTTTGCCTCAGGAGCTCTACACTCTCGCGCACGGTGCGCAAATCCGAGGCAACGATAACATTGCAGTATGGGTGACTGGTCCACCGCTGGAACGATTTGATATCCGACCCGGACTCTCCTGTCTCGAAGACACCTCCAGACAGCCGTGCTTACCTCTAAAATGACATTTTGCACAGAACTATGGCGGCCCTTAGTGCGTCTGATCACCCTAATGTGAAGAGCGTCAGCTGACAGCGCACCTAGCATATCCCGATTTTGGCTGACTAAGCCTTCCTCGACTCTGGCGTCGCTCATGTCGGACGCGACCCCAACCAGACGCAAAAAAGGATTCCTTGGCTTGGGAGTTTTTATCGAGAGCTGTTGACTCAGACCCCTGATCGCTGAGCCCATCAGCTCCATCTCACGCTCAGAGCCGACAGTAATGGCCACCCTGCTGTTGCTACATTTCCGCACCGCAGTAACGCCAATTCCCAAAGCTACTACGTCCACCCCACTCTTAATCCTGCTAAGTATGTCATGACCCGTGAGGCGAGGGTCAGCCGACTCCACCAACATAGTAAATCTGGGCGTGATAGCCGCACCGGAGACGTTACCACGCGGAACGTCATTTGCGCGCTGGACCTGTCCCCCAACCCTGTCCCTTGGCTGCTGGCGATTTTGGGCGGGCGTGGCTGGCATCGAGGATGCCGGACTGAGGCTAGTCCTCAAGGCATTAACCTCGTCCGCCAGCCGTCTCGCCGCCGATGTTACCACTACAGAGGCAGCCAGCTCATCCTCAGCCGGAGGGCTCCGAGCAAGAACATCCGCTACCATTCCCTTGAGGGACTCTACCTCACCCGTCAATTTCCCGAGAGGGCCAGCCAACTGTCGCTCTATCTCTAGTTTGGATGACTCTACCTGGCAGCAGAGAGCATCGAGCTTATCGCTGGCGCTCCTTTGCGCCACCTCCACAACTTTGATGTATGAGGAACTGGAGGGGCTAACCGAGGTCTGATCCCCAAACAGCCCCCTCAGGGCCTCCACTTCCCCTGTTAGCTTGCCCAGAGGAGCCACCAGACCACGCTCCATACTCTGCCCTAAAGTCTCAGCCTGGCGACATAGAGCATCCAGCCTGGTATTCGTCGCCCTCTGGACAACCTCCATGGCCCTAAAGTCGGACTGGGTCTGTGCCAGGGCCCGATCCAACGACTCGGCGTGACGCCGAGCTTCACGCTCCAGCTCACGGGAACCATGCTGCTTTACCGTGTGGAGTAGTTCCCTATGACGCCCCCTAGATTCTGCTAACGTCAAAATAATTTCAAGTAACCTATTTAATTTAACGAAGACCAGCTCCTTGACTTCCTTCTTTAGATTACCCGCCGACTTGCCATCCAACGCCGTCTTGGTCTCCCTTACTATTCGGTTAGCCTCGACGACCTCGCCTCCAACAGGCGAACCCTTCCTAGCCTTGGAAGCTGACTCTACCCCCCCGCCCACCGCCGCAGGCTGAGTAGGTGGCGCTGAAGGAGTCCCGCTGCGATGGACTAGGCCCACCTGCGACTGGGGAGTCGAGCCCGCCTCAAACATGTCCCGAACCGACGAGACGAGGCTATCCTGCGAACGGGAGAGCCCAGAGGAGAGAGCTGAAGCCTTATCTGATCCGCTATCGGAGACAGTACGCTTAAGGATACCACTCCGGGCCGCCTGTCCCTTACCGCCATCTGCCATTCCGCGACTCTACCCTGCGCTCTACCTAAAAGTACTATAGAGCTCCACTGGTGGGCTCAACTGAAAGCAGGCACAAGGGGCCTCTGAACAGTGAAAACCGCACGCCTCTACGGCTTCCCGTTCCGGAGATATTACAATCCAAAGCTTTCCAAGATGGCGGCTAAAATGGCGGCTGAAAAATTAAAACGAAGATATCTCCGGTTCCAGATGGCGCAGAGAGACGCGGAAAGGACAGCCGTGACGGCCAACACCGACTCTATCACAATCCGGCGAGAAACGGCCCACAAAATTCGACTCTACGTAGAGTCCTCCAAACTGTCCACCCTTGTAGCCGACCAGAAGCCACGCACAACCCCGCAAACCCGAAGTCTCTACGACGCCGGGTTCCAGAGATACACCAGTTCAAAGTTTTCCAAGATGGCGGCCGAACTGTCAAAGTCACTATTAAAATCAATATATCTCCGGCCCCAAGCGTCGCAGAAGCCCCGGAAAAACTTTGGAGCAACGTGCTGCTCAATCTCCAGCCGCTCAATGGGGTTCCGACTACCCCAAACTTCGACCCTCCAGATCCTCCCGGAACCACCCCTAGCAGGTACCCAGCGGCCAGCCGACCCCAGCAACGAAAATCCGGAGCCCCTAGGACCCCCAGAACCCAAGATACACCAGTTTCAAACTTTTCAAAATGGCGGACGAACTGTCAAAACCACTTTTGAAAATGGAATAACTCGGGCCCCAGTCACCCCAGAGACACCGGAAAAACGCCAATGCAATGGCCTTGACCAGGCCTATTCGCTACGCTAGAAAATAGCACCGAAAATATGAAGGCGTCCCAGGGACTCCGGACCCCCAAAAAGCGATAGACACGCCCCTACCAACAAGTGTGTCGAAAACCCCAAAGCTGTAAGTGCTCCGGTTCCCGAGATATCGTCGATTTAAATTTCCAAGATGGCGTCCAAAATGGCTGCCAAAATGAAAACAGCGACTAAAACAGGCCCCAGAACACCGAAAACCACCAAATTTGGGCTTGCCGTAACGGGCAGGACCTCCGCCACCTATACGTGAAGCCAAAAATACCAAATTCCCAGTAGTCCCGGATATTCCAGAAAAAGTGAATAAAACGCTGTAACTCCCGAACCGCTTATCCTAAATTAAAACTAAAAACAGTTCCTGAAAGGGGAGGAATAGCCGCTAATTATCACGGTGAAAAATTTCTCCGGAAACGCTCGCCCCGCCTAAAAAAGGGGGGGGAAGATTTTTCACGCTTTTGGCCCTAGCCGGAGAACCGTTCAAGCTAAAAACCCACGAATTCGTACAGATGTTGGGGCAGCCTATTCCTATCCCCTCCAGTCGTCAAAAACCACGCGCTCAAATAAACCGCCAAGATATTAACAAAATAAAATCGTAACTACTAACTAAAATAACTCAACCCCTGAGAGGGGTAAAAATCCAAACTAAACGGATAACAATAGCACGTCAAGAGGCCCTTTAGACAATATAGTGACTACAGCCGAAAATCCAGCAGAACTATGACCACGTGGCCACGTGGTTTTTGGTTTTTCAGCTGTAACCGCTGAAAACGTGAGCCGAAAAATCCAGAAAATTCTGAAAAACATGCGCGGCCCGGAGGCCCACAAAATGACAGTGAAAAAAGGATGGGGTACCGATCTAGATTCGGCGGCGCACGCGATAAAAGGTTGAAACTACTAACCTCAAATCCGTTTTTTGGCCGCCGAAGACACAATTTTAAACCCACAACACTAGCACTGCATCCAAATTGTAGGCCTCAACGAGCCGCACACACTGACACAAAAATCAAGACGCTACGACCACTAGAACTATTTTTATTGAATTTTTAACGCGGGAGCACGTGGTTTTCGTGGCGTATCGGACGACCGCTGGACTGGAACTGGGTTGGGTTAGGTTAGGTTAGGTTAGGTTAGGTTAGGTTAGGTTAGGTTAGGTTAGGTTAGGTTAGGTTAGGTTAGGTTAGGTTAGGTTAGGTTAGGTTAGGTTAGGTTAGGTTAGGTTAGGTTAGGTTAGGTTAGGTTAGGTTAGGTTAGGTTAGGTTAGGTTAGGTTAGGTTAGGTTAGGTTAGGTTAGGTTAGGTTAGGTTAGGTTAGGTTAGGTTAGGTTAGGTTAGGTTAGGTTAGGTTAGGTTAGGTTAGGTTAGGTTAGGTTAGGTTAGGTTAGGTTAGGTTAGGTTAGGTTAGGTTAGGTTAGGTTAGGTTAGGTTAGGTTAGGTTAGGTTAGGTTAGGTTAGGTTAGGTTAGGTTAGGTTAGGTTAGGTTAGGTTAGGTTAGGTTAGGTTAGGTTAGGTTAGGTTAGGTTAGGTTAGGTTAGGTTAGGTTAGGTTAGGTTAGGTTAGGTTAGGTTAGGTTAGGTTAGGTTAGGTTAGGTTAGGTTAGGTTAGGTTAGGTTAGGTTAGGTTAGGTTAGGTTAGGTTAGGTTAGGTTAGGTTAGGTTAGGTTAGGTTAGGTTAGGTTAGGTTAGGTTAGGTTAGGTTAGGTTAGGTTAGGTTAGGTTAGGTTAGGTTAGGTTAGGTTAGGTTAGGTTAGGTTAGGTTAGGTTAGGTTAGGTTAGGTTAGGTTAGGTTAGGTTAGGTTAGGTTAGGTTAGGTTAGGTTAGGTTAGGTTAGGTTAGGTTAGGTTAGGTTAGGTTAGGTTAGGTTAGGTTAGGTTAGGTTAGGTTAGGTTAGGTTAGGTTAGGTTAGGTTAGGTTAGGTTAGGTTAGGTTAGGTTAGGTTAGGTTAGGTTAGGTTAGGTTAGGTTAGGTTAGGTTAGGTTAGGTTAGGTTAGGTTAGGTTAGGTTAGGTTAGGTTAGGTTAGGTTAGGTTAGGTTAGGTTAGGTTAGGTTAGGTTAGGTTAGGTTAGGTTAGGTTAGGTTAGGTTAGGTTAGGTTAGGTTAGGTTAGGTTAGGTTAGGTTAGGTTAGGTTAGGTTAGGTTAGGTTAGGTTAGGTTAGGTTAGGTTAGGTTAGGTTAGGTTAGGTTAGGTTAGGTTAGGTTAGGTTAGGTTAGGTTAGGTTAGGTTAGGTTAGGTTAGGTTAGGTTAGGTTAGGTTAGGTTAGGTTAGGTTAGGTTAGGTTAGGTTAGGTTAGGTTAGGTTAGGTTAGGTTAGGTTAGGTTAGGTTAGGTTAGGTTAGGTTAGGTTAGGTTAGGTTAGGTTAGGTTAGGTTAGGTTAGGTTAGGTTAGGTTAGGTTAGGTTAGGTTAGGTTAGGTTAGGTTAGGTTAGGTTAGGTTAGGTTAGGTTAGGTTAGGTTAGGTTAGGTTAGGTTAGGTTAGGTTAGGTTAGGTTAGGTTAGGTTAGGTTAGGTTAGGTTAGGTTAGGTTAGGTTAGGTTAGGTTAGGTTAGGTTAGGTTAGGTTAGGTTAGGTTAGGTTAGGTTAGGTTAGGTTAGGTTAGGTTAGGTTAGGTTAGGTTAGGTTAGGTTAGGTTAGGTTAGGTTAGGTTAGGTTAGGTTAGGTTAGGTTAGGTTAGGTTAGGTTAGGTTAGGTTAGGTTAGGTTAGGTTAGGTTAGGTTAGGTTAGGTTAGGTTAGGTTAGGTTAGGTTAGGTTAGGTTAGGTTAGGTTAGGTTAGGTTAGGTTAGGTTAGGTTAGGTTAGGTTAGGTTAGGTTAGGTTAGGTTAGGTTAGGTTAGGTTAGGTTAGGTTAGGTTAGGTTAGGTTAGGTTAGGTTAGGTTAGGTTAGGTTAGGTTAGGTTAGGTTAGGTTAGGTTAGGTTAGGTTAGGTTAGGTTAGGTTAGGTTAGGTTAGGTTAGGTTAGGTTAGGTTAGGTTAGGTTAGGTTAGGTTAGGTTAGGTTAGGTTAGGTTAGGTTAGGTTAGGTTAGGTTAGGTTAGGTTAGGTTAGGTTAGGTTAGGTTAGGTTAGGTTAGGTTAGGTTAGGTTAGGTTAGGTTAGGTTAGGTTAGGTTAGGTTAGGTTAGGTTAGGTTAGGTTAGGTTAGGTTAGGTTAGGTTAGGTTAGGTTAGGTTAGGTTAGGTTAGGTTAGGTTAGGTTAGGTTAGGTTAGGTTAGGTTAGGTTAGGTTAGGTTAGGTTAGGTTAGGTTAGGTTAGGTTAGGTTAGGTTAGGTTAGGTTAGGTTAGGTTAGGTTAGGTTAGGTTAGGTTAGGTTAGGTTAGGTTAGGTTAGGTTAGGTTAGGTTAGGTTAGGTTAGGTTAGGTTAGGTTAGGTTAGGTTAGGTTAGGTTAGGTTAGGTTAGGTTAGGTTAGGTTAGGTTAGGTTAGGTTAGGTTAGGTTAGGTTAGGTTAGGTTAGGTTAGGTTAGGTTAGGTTAGGTTAGGTTAGGTTAGGTTAGGTTAGGTTAGGTTAGGTTAGGTTAGGTTAGGTTAGGTTAGGTTAGGTTAGGTTAGGTTAGGTTAGGTTAGGTTAGGTTAGGTTAGGTTAGGTTAGGTTAGGTTAGGTTAGGTTAGGTTAGGTTAGGTTAGGTTAGGTTAGGTTAGGTTAGGTTAGGTTAGGTTAGGTTAGGTTAGGTTAGGTTAGGTTAGGTTAGGTTAGGTTAGGTTAGGTTAGGTTAGGTTAGGTTAGGTTAGGTTAGGTTAGGTTAGGTTAGGTTAGGTTAGGTTAGGTTAGGTTAGGTTAGGTTAGGTTAGGTTAGGTTAGGTTAGGTTAGGTTAGGTTAGGTTAGGTTAGGTTAGGTTAGGTTAGGTTAGGTTAGGTTAGGTTAGGTTAGGTTAGGTTAGGTTAGGTTAGGTTAGGTTAGGTTAGGTTAGGTTAGGTTAGGTTAGGTTAGGTTAGGTTAGGTTAGGTTAGGTTAGGTTAGGTTAGGTTAGGTTAGGTTAGGTTAGGTTAGGTTAGGTTAGGTTAGGTTAGGTTAGGTTAGGTTAGGTTAGGTTAGGTTAGGTTAGGTTAGGTTAGGTTAGGTTAGGTTAGGTTAGGTTAGGTTAGGTTAGGTTAGGTTAGGTTAGGTTAGGTTAGGTTAGGTTAGGTTAGGTTAGGTTAGGTTAGGTTAGGTTAGGTTAGGTTAGGTTAGGTTAGGTTAGGTTAGGTTAGGTTAGGTTAGGTTAGGTTAGGTTAGGTTAGGTTAGGTTAGGTTAGGTTAGGTTAGGTTAGGTTAGGTTAGGTTAGGTTAGGTTAGGTTAGGTTAGGTTAGGTTAGGTTAGGTTAGGTTAGGTTAGGTTAGGTTAGGTTAGGTTAGGTTAGGTTAGGTTAGGTTAGGTTAGGTTAGGTTAGGTTAGGTTAGGTTAGGTTAGGTTAGGTTAGGTTAGGTTAGGTTAGGTTAGGTTAGGTTAGGTTAGGTTAGGTTAGGTTAGGTTAGGTTAGGTTAGGTTAGGTTAGGTTAGGTTAGGTTAGGTTAGGTTAGGTTAGGTTAGGTTAGGTTAGGTTAGGTTAGGTTAGGTTAGGTTAGGTTAGGTTAGGTTAGGTTAGGTTAGGTTAGGTTAGGTTAGGTTAGGTTAGGTTAGGTTAGGTTAGGTTAGGTTAGGTTAGGTTAGGTTAGGTTAGGTTAGGTTAGGTTAGGTTAGGTTAGGTTAGGTTAGGTTAGGTTAGGTTAGGTTAGGTTAGGTTAGGTTAGGTTAGGTTAGGTTAGGTTAGGTTAGGTTAGGTTAGGTTAGGTTAGGTTAGGTTAGGTTAGGTTAGGTTAGGTTAGGTTAGGTTAGGTTAGGTTAGGTTAGGTTAGGTTAGGTTAGGTTAGGTTAGGTTAGGTTAGGTTAGGTTAGGTTAGGTTAGGTTAGGTTAGGTTAGGTTAGGTTAGGTTAGGTTAGGTTAGGTTAGGTTAGGTTAGGTTAGGTTAGGTTAGGTTAGGTTAGGTTAGGTTAGGTTAGGTTAGGTTAGGTTAGGTTAGGTTAGGTTAGGTTAGGTTAGGTTAGGTTAGGTTAGGTTAGGTTAGGTTAGGTTAGGTTAGGTTAGGTTAGGTTAGGTTAGGTTAGGTTAGGTTAGGTTAGGTTAGGTTAGGTTAGGTTAGGTTAGGTTAGGTTAGGTTAGGTTAGGTTAGGTTAGGTTAGGTTAGGTTAGGTTAGGTTAGGTTAGGTTAGGTTAGGTTAGGTTAGGTTAGGTTAGGTTAGGTTAGGTTAGGTTAGGTTAGGTTAGGTTAGGTTAGGTTAGGTTAGGTTAGGTTAGGTTAGGTTAGGTTAGGTTAGGTTAGGTTAGGTTAGGTTAGGTTAGGTTAGGTTAGGTTAGGTTAGGTTAGGTTAGGTTAGGTTAGGTTAGGTTAGGTTAGGTTAGGTTAGGTTAGGTTAGGTTAGGTTAGGTTAGGTTAGGTTAGGTTAGGTTAGGTTAGGTTAGGTTAGGTTAGGTTAGGTTAGGTTAGGTTAGGTTAGGTTAGGTTAGGTTAGGTTAGGTTAGGTTAGGTTAGGTTAGGTTAGGTTAGGTTAGGTTAGGTTAGGTTAGGTTAGGTTAGGTTAGGTTAGGTTAGGTTAGGTTAGGTTAGGTTAGGTTAGGTTAGGTTAGGTTAGGTTAGGTTAGGTTAGGTTAGGTTAGGTTAGGTTAGGTTAGGTTAGGTTAGGTTAGGTTAGGTTAGGTTAGGTTAGGTTAGGTTAGGTTAGGTTAGGTTAGGTTAGGTTAGGTTAGGTTAGGTTAGGTTAGGTTAGGTTAGGTTAGGTTAGGTTAGGTTAGGTTAGGTTAGGTTAGGTTAGGTTAGGTTAGGTTAGGTTAGGTTAGGTTAGGTTAGGTTAGGTTAGGTTAGGTTAGGTTAGGTTAGGTTAGGTTAGGTTAGGTTAGGTTAGGTTAGGTTAGGTTAGGTTAGGTTAGGTTAGGTTAGGTTAGGTTAGGTTAGGTTAGGTTAGGTTAGGTTAGGTTAGGTTAGGTTAGGTTAGGTTAGGTTAGGTTAGGTTAGGTTAGGTTAGGTTAGGTTAGGTTAGGTTAGGTTAGGTTAGGTTAGGTTAGGTTAGGTTAGGTTAGGTTAGGTTAGGTTAGGTTAGGTTAGGTTAGGTTAGGTTAGGTTAGGTTAGGTTAGGTTAGGTTAGGTTAGGTTAGGTTAGGTTAGGTTAGGTTAGGTTAGGTTAGGTTAGGTTAGGTTAGGTTAGGTTAGGTTAGGTTAGGTTAGGTTAGGTTAGGTTAGGTTAGGTTAGGTTAGGTTAGGTTAGGTTAGGTTAGGTTAGGTTAGGTTAGGTTAGGTTAGGTTAGGTTAGGTTAGGTTAGGTTAGGTTAGGTTAGGTTAGGTTAGGTTAGGTTAGGTTAGGTTAGGTTAGGTTAGGTTAGGTTAGGTTAGGTTAGGTTAGGTTAGGTTAGGTTAGGTTAGGTTAGGTTAGGTTAGGTTAGGTTAGGTTAGGTTAGGTTAGGTTAGGTTAGGTTAGGTTAGGTTAGGTTAGGTTAGGTTAGGTTAGGTTAGGTTAGGTTAGGTTAGGTTAGGTTAGGTTAGGTTAGGTTAGGTTAGGTTAGGTTAGGTTAGGTTAGGTTAGGTTAGGTTAGGTTAGGTTAGGTTAGGTTAGGTTAGGTTAGGTTAGGTTAGGTTAGGTTAGGTTAGGTTAGGTTAGGTTAGGTTAGGTTAGGTTAGGTTAGGTTAGGTTAGGTTAGGTTAGGTTAGGTTAGGTTAGGTTAGGTTAGGTTAGGTTAGGTTAGGTTAGGTTAGGTTAGGTTAGGTTAGGTTAGGTTAGGTTAGGTTAGGTTAGGTTAGGTTAGGTTAGGTTAGGTTAGGTTAGGTTAGGTTAGGTTAGGTTAGGTTAGGTTAGGTTAGGTTAGGTTAGGTTAGGTTAGGTTAGGTTAGGTTAGGTTAGGTTAGGTTAGGTTAGGTTAGGTTAGGTTAGGTTAGGTTAGGTTAGGTTAGGTTAGGTTAGGTTAGGTTAGGTTAGGTTAGGTTAGGTTAGGTTAGGTTAGGTTAGGTTAGGTTAGGTTAGGTTAGGTTAGGTTAGGTTAGGTTAGGTTAGGTTAGGTTAGGTTAGGTTAGGTTAGGTTAGGTTAGGTTAGGTTAGGTTAGGTTAGGTTAGGTTAGGTTAGGTTAGGTTAGGTTAGGTTAGGTTAGGTTAGGTTAGGTTAGGTTAGGTTAGGTTAGGTTAGGTTAGGTTAGGTTAGGTTAGGTTAGGTTAGGTTAGGTTAGGTTAGGTTAGGTTAGGTTAGGTTAGGTTAGGTTAGGTTAGGTTAGGTTAGGTTAGGTTAGGTTAGGTTAGGTTAGGTTAGGTTAGGTTAGGTTAGGTTAGGTTAGGTTAGGTTAGGTTAGGTTAGGTTAGGTTAGGTTAGGTTAGGTTAGGTTAGGTTAGGTTAGGTTAGGTTAGGTTAGGTTAGGTTAGGTTAGGTTAGGTTAGGTTAGGTTAGGTTAGGTTAGGTTAGGTTAGGTTAGGTTAGGTTAGGTTAGGTTAGGTTAGGTTAGGTTAGGTTAGGTTAGGTTAGGTTAGGTTAGGTTAGGTTAGGTTAGGTTAGGTTAGGTTAGGTTAGGTTAGGTTAGGTTAGGTTAGGTTAGGTTAGGTTAGGTTAGGTTAGGTTAGGTTAGGTTAGGTTAGGTTAGGTTAGGTTAGGTTAGGTTAGGTTAGGTTAGGTTAGGTTAGGTTAGGTTAGGTTAGGTTAGGTTAGGTTAGGTTAGGTTAGGTTAGGTTAGGTTAGGTTAGGTTAGGTTAGGTTAGGTTAGGTTAGGTTAGGTTAGGTTAGGTTAGGTTAGGTTAGGTTAGGTTAGGTTAGGTTAGGTTAGGTTAGGTTAGGTTAGGTTAGGTTAGGTTAGGTTAGGTTAGGTTAGGTTAGGTTAGGTTAGGTTAGGTTAGGTTAGGTTAGGTTAGGTTAGGTTAGGTTAGGTTAGGTTAGGTTAGGTTAGGTTAGGTTAGGTTAGGTTAGGTTAGGTTAGGTTAGGTTAGGTTAGGTTAGGTTAGGTTAGGTTAGGTTAGGTTAGGTTAGGTTAGGTTAGGTTTTTTTTTTTTTTTTTTTTTTTTTTTTTTTTTTTGTTTGTCCGGGCGCCATGGCCCGGCCCGCGAAAACTATCCCTATATGGGGATACCATTTGAATCTTTATTAAATAATCAGAACCGAATGCTTATTAATATTACAATCATAAATACTGAACTTACTTACTAACATGCAACGGGATGTTTGCTTTAAGTATTGTTCCCTTTACCTTAAGTTTCACTAATCAATTACAACTTTCATTCTTTTAACTCTATTGATAACATCATTTAGAAAACTACCTAACATGCAGCAAGGGCATTATATCACATAATAACATTATGTAAGTAATACCCCCGCTTAAACATGCAGGGCGAAAGGCAAACTTCCCTAGGAAGAGTGCCAACACCCACTTTACAATAGCCTACTGTTACATGCATAATTGACATCTTTTTGAGCTTTTATAAGCTAATCAAATTAGAACACTGCGCATTACACAAAATATAGCGCGCATTGAACACATTAATAATTAAATAATCAATTATAACAATTATATTATCATGCTTATTATTAACTACTATTCCAAATTATCCAATATCGTATTGTAGCTCTGCTTACTACACAAAATGTAGCAAGCAGTCCACTCTCTAATTATCGATTTAGTATAGATTTCAATAAACAGATTTGACCAATCAATCACAATTACGACCAATTACAATAAAGCGCGCACTACACATTAATTATTACGTAATCAATTACAACAATTACTATCATTATATTATCATTTATAATTAATTATAATATATAATACAATTATAATATAATTAATTATAACACAATTTTAATTATCATTATAATCAACTATAACAATTATATATTCATTATATATTCATATCACACTAAAATTAACAATTATATATTCATATCATGCTAAATCCATTATTCAATTTATCTAGTATTGTAACTCTGCCTACTACACGAAATGTAGCACACAGTCCAACACACAATTATTTATTTAATCAAATCAATTATTATTTAATAAATTAATCACAAATCGCAACCAATCACAATAATTACATAATCACTATCCAAACCAATGATTTAATTAACGAAAATAATCAAGTTGAATCGAAACATTAATAATTGCCATTATCATAATAATCTTGAACTATCGTAAAATAAATCATCACAATAATCAAATTTGTCAACTAAGAACAGCGCGCCACGCAAAATATAGCGCGCATTTAAACGCTCATTATTAATCGTAGCATAATCAGCACAAACAACTTATCGAGATTTACCACTGGCAATAACTCGATTAATAAACATCCCAAGACCAACTTGAGTAATGGGAATAAACTGAGTAAATCAATTAAAAATACTAATTTGCAAACATAATATTATACACATGCAATTACTTAAATAAAAACAATCAATTAATAGAAATAGAAATTTTTACTACTGGCAATGATATTATAAGCTTGCTCAATTATTATTCGGACATTTATTGTTGGCTGTGAGTTAAAGCGGGTTACCAATTAATGTTATTGTACTGTCGACCCATTAGCCCGAGCCGCCTTACGGACGACCACTTCGGCGAACTCCAAAAACACCATACGGCAGTTGTCATCATTAAACAAATTGGACAGTTCACCCACACGCAAGGTGAGCCCTATCTTAGTCTCGCACTCAAACCTGAGGACAGCGAACCTCGGGCAGTCAAAGAGGATGTGTGGCACGTTTTCCTCTGCAAGGCCATCACAAACACAAAAAGGTGTCGCAGCCAACTTGAATCGGTGAAGATATGATTTGAAGCCCCCGTGACCAGTAAGTAGCTGCGCCCTGAGGTTCGTCATCCTCAAGCTGGAAAGTATCTTGTAGGCTCGCCTGACATCTGGTAGGAACATCCTTGTGACGGCTCCAGCTCCCGCAGTCTCGTAACGCCTCTGCCATGCAGCCAGGGTGGAGCCCCTGGTTAGGTGCTTGGCAAAGGACAGGGGGAAAGCGTCATACACAGCCGCCTGTCGGTTGTTCAGCGCAGCGTACTTGGCGAGCTCGTCCGCCCTCTCATTTCCCGCAATGCCAACATGCGCCCGGACCCAGTAAAACTCGACGACCCCCCCCTCCGCCTCGACTTCACGCATCAAACAGCGCACGCGATGCACCAGTGGATGAAGCGATTCCGGATTGGAGATAGCGTCCAGTGCTGATCTGGAGTCACTGATGATATTAGCACTTTTGTAACGAGATCTGGAAGTCATTTCGAGTGCTCTCAAGATCGCGTAGAGCTCCGCCTGGAACACGCTGCAGCAGTCCTCAAGTCTGAAGTGTGACTTCCGTACCTCCGCGCCCCTCTCCCAAACCGAAACCGCTCCACCAACCCTGCCCTCCAGTTTGCTACCGTCTGTGAAGATTAACGAATACGAGTTCCGTATACCGTCAACCTCTGCCTCCGTTTCGATGGTACCATACGGAATTCGTCGCCTACAAGCCGGGTGCGGAAGGCTAAACGGGCTAATACGCTTCTGAAGCGGTCTGCCTGGCAGATGTGGCAGCTCTTCGCCCCTCTTAATCTTGAAGACCTCCAGCTGCTCCAGAACCCTCAAGTCCAACGGAATAATCCCTGCCAGAGCAGCGCTGGATACCAAAGAAGTTGTTCTATGGGCCTTAGCAATCTTGATAGCGAATTGCCGCGTGACGCGATCGAGAATCCTTTGCGCGTATCTCCTTTCCGCGACAAAGCCCCATGTGCCAGCAGCATAAAGTACTGTGGGTTCGATGACCGCAAGGTAGAGCATTCTGACGATTTCGGAGTTAAGGCCCCACTGAGCCCTCGCCGCCTTGGCTACCATCTTGAATACATGACAAACCTTGACGTAAACTTCACTGAGATGCCTGGAAAAGTTAAGGCTGTCATCAATGGTGAGACCCAATAGTCTGAGGTGTCCAGCCAAGGAGATGGTGGTTGCGCCCATCCTCAGCCTTGGTTTTTCGAACTTGAGCTTGTTGGTAACCAGTATCGCTTGAGTTTTCTGGGCAGCAAATGTCATCTTGTGTTGGACACCCCATTGAAGCACTCTCTCCAGCGCCAAATTGACCCGACCCTCCAACTCCACCCCATCATGGCCAGAAGCAATTAGAAGTAGGTCGTCGGCGAAGGCCTGTAAGTGGACCCCCTCAGAAGCGAATGAATCCAGGAGTGGGTCCAACTGAATGTTCCAGAAAATTGGGCCGCAGGTCGACCCCTGTATGCACCCTCTGTTGGTATCTCTGACCACCTCTGCACCGGCATAACGCAGAGACACCCTTCTGTCGTCCAGGTAACTATAAATGAGTCGTAGTATACCCTCATCCACTGCCTTGGCCCTCAGCTGACCGAGAATGGCAGGCCACCAGGCGTTGTCAAACGCTCCCTGAATGTCGAGCGACACCACCACCACAAGTTTCTTCTCTATAACTCCCTGCTTGATTAGGGTTATCGCATCATAGAGTGCGTCCTCTGAGCTAACCTGCGGAGTAAAACCATACTGTCGTCCGCATAGGCCACGTTCCCTGCCCAACTGCCACTGCAACCTATTTGTGAATAGTTTCTCCAGGATTTTGGCGAAAACCGGTAGAAGACCTATGGGACGATATGATCTCGGCTGGGATGGATCCTTGCCTGGTTTTGGTATTATTTTAACTACCGCAGACTTCCAGCGTCTCGGGAAGTAACCCGAACGTAAACACCCGTTAAAGAGCCCCAGCAGTGCGTCCGGATTGGCGCGGTACGCAGAGCCACAGATGTCGGCAGTGAAGCCGTCTCTCCCAGGCGCCTTACTGGGGTCCATCCCGGAAAGCACCACCTCAACCTCCTGATGGGTAAAATCACGAAGACCGTCAACAACTTCAGACCTGGTGTAATAGTCCCTATCTCTGTCTACCAGTGATCTGAGCCGCCGCTGTTCCTCTGTCTCACCATCAGTTTGGTCCACAGGGAAGAAAGTCTCGGCCAACAACTGAGCAGACTCTGCGGGTGGAAGAACCCCATTGCCTGTCTGCGAACTCAAAAGATGATCATTGCCGTTTTTAGTGCAGGCCTTGATGATTCTATAGGTCTTCTTCCAGATGTCTTCCCTCTTCTGACTAGTACAGAGCGCCTTCCAACTGGACGTGATGGTCTTCTCTATGCTGTCTTTATAGTCCAACTTGACCCGTAGATACTCCTCAATGGCAAAGTGCCTTCTGTCGTCTCGCGCATTCCTAATTCTGGAACGTAATCTCTTCACCATCTCCTTCTTCTCCTGCAAAGCTGCGTTCCACCAAGGGAGTTCATTCGCCCTCCTAACAGTCACCGCTGGAATCGTGTTCTTGCAGGCGTCATGTAAAATCTCCTCATACCTTTCGACAGCATTATCGATGAGAATTCTGACATCTTCACCGGCGACTGTAGGGTGAAACTCCCACTGTTCTTCGCTGGTTGTAGCACGTACCGCTTCCCTAAAGTCACTCCAATTGGCTTTCATGGTATTGTACCGCCTAGTGCTACTACCTGGAGCCGCGTCCAAGAGTCTTCCCAGTCTGATCTCAAATCTGACCGCACGATGATCGGAGAGATTCACAAATCCAGTATCAACTCTCCAGTTGGTCGTTCTGCCCAATATCCCTGAGGAACAGGCCGTCACGTCTACGATACTGGAATGCAGACGGTCACCTCTAAACTGATGATATGTAGCGACACTACCCTGATTCAAGACATGCCCATTCAACTGGCCCAGCATGTCTACAAACGCTTCCCCCCTTGCATCCTCCACCTCGCAACCCCACCAGGGACTAGAGGCATTGATGTCACCGCCAATGAGGTAGTCTTCAGCGCCAAGTCCTTCCACAGCCCGCAGCACCTCAACCAGAAACGGTTCCATGTCTACGCTGCCCTGCATATACATTGCTACCAGTGTCAGCACGAGCTGCCCCACTTTTATAGTTAGACCTACCACATTTTGAGATACATAACTATTATTAACAATAACCTCAATACTTGGGTCAATGATGACAACTGCCGCCTTTACTGGGTTATCAGGTCCACAATTCGGACTCTGGATTATCCTATAGTTACCAGAGAGGTAACCTTTAGAGCCGACATAAGGCTCCTGTAGCAAAAGAACCGAGATTTTACTCCTAGCAGCCTCATTGAGACATTCCTTTGTCGCGGCCAAACCCCTTCCCAGATTTACTTGGGCGAACCTAAGAACCCCAGAATCAGTGTCCTCAGCAGTAACTTATACCCTGCCTGGCCAACCTGTCCCAACGCTGCCACACGGGACAATCCGCACTGTAAGCCGGATGACCGGAAGCACCGTCCTGGCCACTACAGTTAACGCAAGATGGAGAGCCATCCCTGTTGGGGCAGTCCCGAGTGTCATGCCCAACGGTGGCACAGTACCCACACTTTGCCTCAGCTGCTCTGCACTCTCGCGCACGATGCGCAAAACCGAGACAGCGATAGCACTGCAAGATAGGTGACTGGTCCACCGCTGGGACAATCTGGTACCCAACCCGGACTCTTCTGTCTCTGAGACGTCCCCAAACAGCTGAGCTTACCTCCAGAACAACGTTTTGAACCGAGCCGTGACGACCCCTAGTGCGTCTGACTACTTTGATGTAAAGAGCGTCGGATGGCAGCGTGCCCAGCACATCATGATTCTGGCTAACCAGGCCTTCCTCGACCCTAGCGTCACTCAGGTCAGAAGCTACTCCAACCAGACGCAGAAAAGGATTCCTGGGCTTGGGAGTCTTAACTGATAGCTGCTGGCTCAAACCCTTAATAGCTGAGCCCATCAACTCCATGTCACGCTCTGAACTGACAGTAATTGCGACCTTGCTGTTTCTGCACTTGCGCACCGCAGTAACACCGATTCCCATGGCAACTACGTCAACCCCGCTCTTTATCCTACTAAGAATATCCTGACCCGTAAGACGAGGATCCGCTGACTCTACCAACATGGTAAACCTAGGTGTGATGACCGCACCAGAGACGTTGCCACGCGGAGCGTCATTTGCGCGCTGGACCTGTCCCCCAACCCTGTCCCTCGGCTGCTGGTGATTTTGGGCAGGCGTGGCAGGCATAGAGGATGACGGGCTGAGGCTAGTCCTCAAAGCGCTAACTTCATCCGCCAACTGTCTAGCCGCCAAGGTTACCCCTGCGGAGGCAGCCAGCTCATCATCAGCTGAAGGGCTCCTAGCGAGAGCGTCGGCCACCATTCCCTTGAGGGACTCTACCTCACCCGTCAACTTTCCAAGAGGGCCTGCCAACTGTCGCTCTATATCCAGCTTTGACGACTCTACCTGGCAGCAGAGGGCATCCAGCTTATCACTGGCGCTTCTCTGCGCCACCTCAATGGCCTTAATACTGAAAGAGCTGGAGGGGCTAACTGAGGTCTGATCCCCAAGCGACACCCTCAGAGCCTCAACTTCCCCTGTTAGCTTGCCCAGAGGAGCCTCGAGTCTGCGCTCCACGCTCTGTCCCAAGGACTCAGCTTGACGACACAGCGCGTCCAGCCTGCTGTTCGTAGTCCTCTGGACAAGCTCCATAGCCCTGAAGTCAGACTGGGTCTGCGCCAGGGCCCGATCCAGCGCCTCAGCATGACGTCGGGCTTCGCGCTCCAGCTCACGAGCACCATGCTGTTTGACCGTGTGGATCAGTTCCCTATTACGCACCCTTGACTCTGCTAACGTCAGGACAATTTCCAACAGCCTATTTAATTTGCCGAAGACCAACTCCTTAACTTCCTTCTTCAAGTTGCCCGCCGACTTGCCATCTAGCGCTGCCTTAGTTTCCCTAACTATGCGATTTGCCTCGACAACGTCACCTCCTACAGGCGAACCCTTCCTAACCTTAGAAGCTGATTCCACACTCCCACCCACTGCCATCGGCTGTGGAGGAAGAGCAGAAAGAGTCCCGACCCGGTGATCCAGGCCCGCCCGCGACTGGGGGGTTGAGCCCGCCTCAAACAAGTCCCGGACCGTCGAAACAAGGCTGTCCTGCGACCGGGAGAGCCCAGAAGGGAGAGCAGAGGCCTTGTCTGATCCGCTATCAGAGACAGTGCGCTTAAGAATGCCACTCCGGCCAGCTGGTCCTACACCACCATCAGCCATTGCGCGACTCTACCTTAAGCTCTACCAAAAGTACCGTAGAGCCTCACAGATGATCCACCCCAGAAGAGTGAGCAAGGGGCCTCCAAACGGTGAAAACCGCAAGCCTCTACGACCTCCCGTTCCAGAGATATCGCAATCACAAACTTTCCAAGATGGCGGAAAAAATGGCGGCCTGAAAATTAAAACAGCGATATCTCTGGTTCCAGAAGTCGCAGAGAGACGCGGAAAAAACAGCCGTGACGAGTATCGCTAACTCTATCACAATACGGTGAGAAACGGCCCACCAAGTTCGACTCTACGTAGAGTCCCCCAACTCTCCACCCCCGTAGCCACCCGGAAGCCACGCACAACCCCGCAAATCCGAAGCCTCTACGACCCCGCGTTCCCGAGATATACCGGTTCAAAGTTTTCCAAGATGGCGGCCGAACTGTCAAAGTGCCAATTAAAACCAGTATATCTCCGGCCCCAAGCGTCGCAGAACTCCCGGAAAAAGTCCGGGGTAACGTGCTGCTCGATCTCTAGCCGGTCAGTGGGGTCCCGACTACCCCAAATTTCAGCCCCTCAAATCCTCCCGGAACCAGCCCCAGCAGGTACCCAGCAACCAGCCAACCCCAACAGTGAAAGTCCGGAATCTCTAGGACCCCTGGAACCCGAGATACACCACTTCAAAAATTTTCAAAATGGCGGACCAACTGTCAAAACCACTTTTGAAAGTGGAATAACTCAGGCCCCAGTCACCCCAGCGAGACCGGAAAAACACCGCCGTGATGGCCTTGACCAGGCCTATCAAGTATGCTAGGAAAAAGCACCGGAAAAAAGGAAGTGCCGCAGGGGCTCCGAACCTCCAAAAATCAAGAGAGGGGCACCCGCCAACAAGAATATCGAAAACCCGAAAGCTCTAGGTAACCTGGTTCCCGAGAAAATTACGATTTAAATTTCCAAGATGGCGTCCAAAATGGCCGCCAAAATGAAAACAACGTCTGGCACAGGCCCCAGGGCACCCAGAGCCACCGAATTTGGGCTTGCCGTAACGAGCAAGACCTCCGCCACCTATACGTGTAGTCGAAAATACCCGATTCCCAGTAGTCCCGGATATTCCAGGAAAAAGGAATAAATCACAATAACTCCCGAACCGCTTATCCTAAATTAAAACTAAAAACAGTTCCAGGAAGGGGAGGAATAGCCGCTAATTATCACGGTGAGAAATTTCTCCGGAAGCGCTCGCCCCGCTCAAAAAGGGGGGGGGGAAGATTTTTCACGCTTTCGGCCCTAACCGGAGAACCGTACGAGCTAGAAACCCAAAAATTGGTACAGATGTTGGGGCAGCCTATTCCTATCCCCTCCAGTCGTCAAAAACCACGCGCTCAAATAAACCGCCAAGATATTAACAAAATAAAATCGTAACTACTAACTAAAATAACTCAGCCCCTGAGAGGGGTAAAAATCCAAACTAAACGGATAACAACAGCACGTCAAGAGGCCCTTTAGACAGTATAGTGACTACAGCCGAAAATCCAGCAGAACTATGACCACGTGGCCACGTGGTTTTTGGATTTTCAGCTGTAACCGCTGAAAACGTGAGCCGAAAAATCCAGAAAATTCTGAAAACATGCGCGGCCCGGAGGCCCACAAAATGGCAGTGAAAAAAGGATGGGGTACCGATCTAGATTCGGCGGCGCACGTGATAAAAGGTTGAGACTACTAACCTCAAATCCGTTTTTTGGCCGCCGAAGACACAATTTTAAACCCACAACACTAACACTGCATCCAAATTGTAGGCCTCAACGAGCCGCACACACTGACACAAAAATCAAGACGCTACGACCACTAGAACTATTTTTATTGAATTTTTTACGCGGGAGCACGTGGTTTTCGTGGCGTATCGGACGACCGCTGGACTGGAACTGAGGGTTAGGTTAGGTTAGGTTAGGTTAGGTTAGGTTAGGTTAGGTTAGGTTAGGTTAGGTTAGGTTAGGTTAGGTTAGGTTAGGTTAGGTTAGGTTAGGTTAGGTTAGGTTAGGTTAGGTTAGGTTAGGTTAGGTTAGGTTAGGTTAGGTTAGGTTAGGTTAGGTTAGGTTAGGTTAGGTTAGGTTAGGTTAGGTTAGGTTAGGTTAGGTTAGGTTAGGTTAGGTTAGGTTAGGTTAGGTTAGGTTAGGTTAGGTTAGGTTAGGTTAGGTTAGGTTAGGTTAGGTTAGGTTAGGTTAGGTTAGGTTAGGTTAGGTTAGGTTAGGTTAGGTTAGGTTAGGTTAGGTTAGGTTAGGTTAGGTTAGGTTAGGTTAGGTTAGGTTAGGTTAGGTTAGGTTAGGTTAGGTTAGGTTAGGTTAGGTTAGGTTAGGTTAGGTTAGGTTAGGTTAGGTTAGGTTAGGTTAGGTTAGGTTAGGTTAGGTTAGGTTAGGTTAGGTTAGGTTAGGTTAGGTTAGGTTAGGTTAGGTTAGGTTAGGTTAGGTTAGGTTAGGTTAGGTTAGGTTAGGTTAGGTTAGGTTAGGTTAGGTTAGGTTAGGTTAGGTTAGGTTAGGTTAGGTTAGGTTAGGTTAGGTTAGGTTAGGTTAGGTTAGGTTAGGTTAGGTTAGGTTAGGTTAGGTTAGGTTAGGTTAGGTTAGGTTAGGTTAGGTTAGGTTAGGTTAGGTTAGGTTAGGTTAGGTTAGGTTAGGTTAGGTTAGGTTAGGTTAGGTTAGGTTAGGTTAGGTTAGGTTAGGTTAGGTTAGGTTAGGTTAGGTTAGGTTAGGTTAGGTTAGGTTAGGTTAGGTTAGGTTAGGTTAGGTTAGGTTAGGTTAGGTTAGGTTAGGTTAGGTTAGGTTAGGTTAGGTTAGGTTAGGTTAGGTTAGGTTAGGTTAGGTTAGGTTAGGTTAGGTTAGGTTAGGTTAGGTTAGGTTAGGTTAGGTTAGGTTAGGTTAGGTTAGGTTAGGTTAGGTTAGGTTAGGTTAGGTTAGGTTAGGTTAGGTTAGGTTAGGTTAGGTTAGGTTAGGTTAGGTTAGGTTAGGTTAGGTTAGGTTAGGTTAGGTTAGGTTAGGTTAGGTTAGGTTAGGTTAGGTTAGGTTAGGTTAGGTTAGGTTAGGTTAGGTTAGGTTAGGTTAGGTTAGGTTAGGTTAGGTTAGGTTAGGTTAGGTTAGGTTAGGTTAGGTTAGGTTAGGTTAGGTTAGGTTAGGTTAGGTTAGGTTAGGTTAGGTTAGGTTAGGTTAGGTTAGGTTAGGTTAGGTTAGGTTAGGTTAGGTTAGGTTAGGTTAGGTTAGGTTAGGTTAGGTTAGGTTAGGTTAGGTTAGGTTAGGTTAGGTTAGGTTAGGTTAGGTTAGGTTAGGTTAGGTTAGGTTAGGTTAGGTTAGGTTAGGTTAGGTTAGGTTAGGTTAGGTTAGGTTAGGTTAGGTTAGGTTAGGTTAGGTTAGGTTAGGTTAGGTTAGGTTAGGTTAGGTTAGGTTAGGTTAGGTTAGGTTAGGTTAGGTTAGGTTAGGTTAGGTTAGGTTAGGTTAGGTTAGGTTAGGTTAGGTTAGGTTAGGTTAGGTTAGGTTAGGTTAGGTTAGGTTAGGTTAGGTTAGGTTAGGTTAGGTTAGGTTAGGTTAGGTTAGGTTAGGTTAGGTTAGGTTAGGTTAGGTTAGGTTAGGTTAGGTTAGGTTAGGTTAGGTTAGGTTAGGTTAGGTTAGGTTAGGTTAGGTTAGGTTAGGTTAGGTTAGGTTAGGTTAGGTTAGGTTAGGTTAGGTTAGGTTAGGTTAGGTTAGGTTAGGTTAGGTTAGGTTAGGTTAGGTTAGGTTAGGTTAGGTTAGGTTAGGTTAGGTTAGGTTAGGTTAGGTTAGGTTAGGTTAGGTTAGGTTAGGTTAGGTTAGGTTAGGTTAGGTTAGGTTAGGTTAGGTTAGGTTAGGTTAGGTTAGGTTAGGTTAGGTTAGGTTAGGTTAGGTTAGGTTAGGTTAGGTTAGGTTAGGTTAGGTTAGGTTAGGTTAGGTTAGGTTAGGTTAGGTTAGGTTAGGTTAGGTTAGGTTAGGTTAGGTTAGGTTAGGTTAGGTTAGGTTAGGTTAGGTTAGGTTAGGTTAGGTTAGGTTAGGTTAGGTTAGGTTAGGTTAGGTTAGGTTAGGTTAGGTTAGGTTAGGTTAGGTTAGGTTAGGTTAGGTTAGGTTAGGTTAGGTTAGGTTAGGTTAGGTTAGGTTAGGTTAGGTTAGGTTAGGTTAGGTTAGGTTAGGTTAGGTTAGGTTAGGTTAGGTTAGGTTAGGTTAGGTTAGGTTAGGTTAGGTTAGGTTAGGTTAGGTTAGGTTAGGTTAGGTTAGGTTAGGTTAGGTTAGGTTAGGTTAGGTTAGGTTAGGTTAGGTTAGGTTAGGTTAGGTTAGGTTAGGTTAGGTTAGGTTAGGTTAGGTTAGGTTAGGTTAGGTTAGGTTAGGTTAGGTTAGGTTAGGTTAGGTTAGGTTAGGTTAGGTTAGGTTAGGTTAGGTTAGGTTAGGTTAGGTTAGGTTAGGTTAGGTTAGGTTAGGTTAGGTTAGGTTAGGTTAGGTTAGGTTAGGTTAGGTTAGGTTAGGTTAGGTTAGGTTAGGTTAGGTTAGGTTAGGTTAGGTTAGGTTAGGTTAGGTTAGGTTAGGTTAGGTTAGGTTAGGTTAGGTTAGGTTAGGTTAGGTTAGGTTAGGTTAGGTTAGGTTAGGTTAGGTTAGGTTAGGTTAGGTTAGGTTAGGTTAGGTTAGGTTAGGTTAGGTTAGGTTAGGTTAGGTTAGGTTAGGTTAGGTTAGGTTAGGTTAGGTTAGGTTAGGTTAGGTTAGGTTAGGTTAGGTTAGGTTAGGTTAGGTTAGGTTAGGTTAGGTTAGGTTAGGTTAGGTTAGGTTAGGTTAGGTTAGGTTAGGTTAGGTTAGGTTAGGTTAGGTTAGGTTAGGTTAGGTTAGGTTAGGTTAGGTTAGGTTAGGTTAGGTTAGGTTAGGTTAGGTTAGGTTAGGTTAGGTTAGGTTAGGTTAGGTTAGGTTAGGTTAGGTTAGGTTAGGTTAGGTTAGGTTAGGTTAGGTTAGGTTAGGTTAGGTTAGGTTAGGTTAGGTTAGGTTAGGTTAGGTTAGGTTAGGTTAGGTTAGGTTAGGTTAGGTTAGGTTAGGTTAGGTTAGGTTAGGTTAGGTTAGGTTAGGTTAGGTTAGGTTAGGTTAGGTTAGGTTAGGTTAGGTTAGGTTAGGTTAGGTTAGGTTAGGTTAGGTTAGGTTAGGTTAGGTTAGGTTAGGTTAGGTTAGGTTAGGTTAGGTTAGGTTAGGTTAGGTTAGGTTAGGTTAGGTTAGGTTAGGTTAGGTTAGGTTAGGTTAGGTTAGGTTAGGTTAGGTTAGGTTAGGTTAGGTTAGGTTAGGTTAGGTTAGGTTAGGTTAGGTTAGGTTAGGTTAGGTTAGGTTAGGTTAGGTTAGGTTAGGTTAGGTTAGGTTAGGTTAGGTTAGGTTAGGTTAGGTTAGGTTAGGTTAGGTTAGGTTAGGTTAGGTTAGGTTAGGTTAGGTTAGGTTAGGTTAGGTTAGGTTAGGTTAGGTTAGGTTAGGTTAGGTTAGGTTAGGTTAGGTTAGGTTAGGTTAGGTTAGGTTAGGTTAGGTTAGGTTAGGTTAGGTTAGGTTAGGTTAGGTTAGGTTAGGTTAGGTTAGGTTAGGTTAGGTTAGGTTAGGTTAGGTTAGGTTAGGTTAGGTTAGGTTAGGTTAGGTTAGGTTAGGTTAGGTTAGGTTAGGTTAGGTTAGGTTAGGTTAGGTTAGGTTAGGTTAGGTTAGGTTAGGTTAGGTTAGGTTAGGTTAGGTTAGGTTAGGTTAGGTTAGGTTAGGTTAGGTTAGGTTAGGTTAGGTTAGGTTAGGTTAGGTTAGGTTAGGTTAGGTTAGGTTAGGTTAGGTTAGGTTAGGTTAGGTTAGGTTAGGTTAGGTTAGGTTAGGTTAGGTTAGGTTAGGTTAGGTTAGGTTAGGTTAGGTTAGGTTAGGTTAGGTTAGGTTAGGTTAGGTTAGGTTAGGTTAGGTTAGGTTAGGTTAGGTTAGGTTAGGTTAGGTTAGGTTAGGTTAGGTTAGGTTAGGTTAGGTTAGGTTAGGTTAGGTTAGGTTAGGTTAGGTTAGGTTAGGTTAGGTTAGGTTAGGTTAGGTTAGGTTAGGTTAGGTTAGGTTAGGTTAGGTTAGGTTAGGTTAGGTTAGGTTAGGTTAGGTTAGGTTAGGTTAGGTTAGGTTAGGTTAGGTTAGGTTAGGTTAGGTTAGGTTAGGTTAGGTTAGGTTAGGTTAGGTTAGGTTAGGTTAGGTTAGGTTAGGTTAGGTTAGGTTAGGTTAGGTTAGGTTAGGTTAGGTTAGGTTAGGTTAGGTTAGGTTAGGTTAGGTTAGGTTAGGTTAGGTTAGGTTAGGTTAGGTTAGGTTAGGTTAGGTTAGGTTAGGTTAGGTTAGGTTAGGTTAGGTTAGGTTAGGTTAGGTTAGGTTAGGTTAGGTTAGGTTAGGTTAGGTTAGGTTAGGTTAGGTTAGGTTAGGTTAGGTTAGGTTAGGTTAGGTTAGGTTAGGTTAGGTTAGGTTAGGTTAGGTTAGGTTAGGTTAGGTTAGGTTAGGTTAGGTTAGGTTAGGTTAGGTTAGGTTAGGTTAGGTTAGGTTAGGTTAGGTTAGGTTAGGTTAGGTTAGGTTAGGTTAGGTTAGGTTAGGTTAGGTTAGGTTAGGTTAGGTTAGGTTAGGTTAGGTTAGGTTAGGTTAGGTTAGGTTAGGTTAGGTTAGGTTAGGTTAGGTTAGGTTAGGTTAGGTTAGGTTAGGTTAGGTTAGGTTAGGTTAGGTTAGGTTAGGTTAGGTTAGGTTAGGTTAGGTTAGGTTAGGTTAGGTTAGGTTAGGTTAGGTTAGGTTAGGTTAGGTTAGGTTAGGTTAGGTTAGGTTAGGTTAGGTTAGGTTAGGTTAGGTTAGGTTAGGTTAGGTTAGGTTAGGTTAGGTTAGGTTAGGTTAGGTTAGGTTAGGTTAGGTTAGGTTAGGTTAGGTTAGGTTAGGTTAGGTTAGGTTAGGTTAGGTTAGGTTAGGTTAGGTTAGGTTAGGTTAGGTTAGGTTAGGTTAGGTTAGGTTAGGTTAGGTTAGGTTAGGTTAGGTTAGGTTAGGTTAGGTTAGGTTAGGTTAGGTTAGGTTAGGTTAGGTTAGGTTAGGTTAGGTTAGGTTAGGTTAGGTTAGGTTAGGTTAGGTTAGGTTAGGTTAGGTTAGGTTAGGTTAGGTTAGGTTAGGTTAGGTTAGGTTAGGTTAGGTTAGGTTAGGTTAGGTTAGGTTAGGTTAGGTTAGGTTAGGTTAGGTTAGGTTAGGTTAGGTTAGGTTAGGTTAGGTTAGGTTAGGTTAGGTTAGGTTAGGTTAGGTTAGGTTAGGTTAGGTTAGGTTAGGTTAGGTTAGGTTAGGTTAGGTTAGGTTAGGTTAGGTTAGGTTAGGTTAGGTTAGGTTAGGTTAGGTTAGGTTAGGTTAGGTTAGGTTAGGTTAGGTTAGGTTAGGTTAGGTTAGGTTAGGTTAGGTTAGGTTAGGTTAGGTTAGGTTAGGTTAGGTTAGGTTAGGTTAGGTTAGGTTAGGTTAGGTTAGGTTAGGTTAGGTTAGGTTAGGTTAGGTTAGGTTAGGTTAGGTTAGGTTAGGTTAGGTTAGGTTAGGTTAGGTTAGGTTAGGTTAGGTTAGGTTAGGTTAGGTTAGGTTAGGTTAGGTTAGGTTAGGTTAGGTTAGGTTAGGTTAGGTTAGGTTAGGTTAGGTTAGGTTAGGTTAGGTTAGGTTAGGTTAGGTTAGGTTAGGTTAGGTTAGGTTAGGTTAGGTTAGGTTAGGTTAGGTTAGGTTAGGTTAGGTTAGGTTAGGTTAGGTTAGGTTAGGTTAGGTTAGGTTAGGTTAGGTTAGGTTAGGTTAGGTTAGGTTAGGTTAGGTTAGGTTAGGTTAGGTTAGGTTAGGTTAGGTTAGGTTAGGTTAGGTTAGGTTAGGTTAGGTTAGGTTAGGTTAGGTTAGGTTAGGTTAGGTTAGGTTAGGTTAGGTTAGGTTAGGTTAGGTTAGGTTAGGTTAGGTTAGGTTAGGTTAGGTTAGGTTAGGTTAGGTTAGGTTAGGTTAGGTTAGGTTAGGTTAGGTTAGGTTAGGTTAGGTTAGGTTAGGTTAGGTTAGGTTAGGTTAGGTTAGGTTAGGTTAGGTTAGGTTAGGTTAGGTTAGGTTAGGTTAGGTTAGGTTAGGTTAGGTTAGGTTAGGTTAGGTTAGGTTAGGTTAGGTTAGGTTAGGTTAGGTTAGGTTAGGTTAGGTTAGGTTAGGTTAGGTTAGGTTAGGTTAGGTTAGGTTAGGTTAGGTTAGGTTAGGTTAGGTTAGGTTAGGTTAGGTTAGGTTAGGTTAGGTTAGGTTAGGTTAGGTTAGGTTAGGTTAGGTTAGGTTAGGTTAGGTTAGGTTAGGTTAGGTTAGGTTAGGTTAGGTTAGGTTAGGTTAGGTTAGGTTAGGTTAGGTTAGGTTAGGTTAGGTTAGGTTAGGTTAGGTTAGGTTAGGTTAGGTTAGGTTAGGTTAGGTTAGGTTAGGTTAGGTTAGGTTAGGTTAGGTTAGGTTAGGTTAGGTTAGGTTAGGTTAGGTTAGGTTAGGTTAGGTTAGGTTAGGTTAGGTTAGGTTAGGTTAGGTTAGGTTAGGTTAGGTTAGGTTAGGTTAGGTTAGGTTAGGTTAGGTTAGGTTAGGTTAGGTTAGGTTAGGTTAGGTTAGGTTAGGTTAGGTTAGGTTAGGTTAGGTTAGGTTAGGTTAGGTTAGGTTAGGTTAGGTTAGGTTAGGTTAGGTTAGGTTAGGTTAGGTTAGGTTAGGTTAGGTTAGGTTAGGTTAGGTTAGGTTAGGTTAGGTTAGGTTAGGTTAGGTTAGGTTAGGTTAGGTTAGGTTAGGTTAGGTTAGGTTAGGTTAGGTTAGGTTAGGTTAGGTTAGGTTAGGTTAGGTTAGGTTAGGTTAGGTTAGGTTAGGTTAGGTTAGGTTAGGTTAGGTTAGGTTAGGTTAGGTTAGGTTAGGTTAGGTTAGGTTAGGTTAGGTTAGGTTAGGTTAGGTTAGGTTAGGTTAGGTTAGGTTAGGTTAGGTTAGGTTAGGTTAGGTTAGGTTAGGTTAGGTTAGGTTAGGTTAGGTTAGGTTAGGTTAGGTTAGGTTAGGTTAGGTTAGGTTAGGTTAGGTTAGGTTAGGTTAGGTTAGGTTAGGTTAGGTTAGGTTAGGTTAGGTTAGGTTAGGTTAGGTTAGGTTAGGTTAGGTTAGGTTAGGTTAGGTTAGGTTAGGTTAGGTTAGGTTAGGTTAGGTTAGGTTAGGTTAGGTTAGGTTAGGTTAGGTTAGGTTAGGTTAGGTTAGGTTAGGTTAGGTTAGGTTAGGTTAGGTTAGGTTAGGTTAGGTTAGGTTAGGTTAGGTTAGGTTAGGTTAGGTTAGGTTAGGTTAGGTTAGGTTAGGTTAGGTTAGGTTAGGTTAGGTTAGGTTAGGTTAGGTTAGGTTAGGTTAGGTTAGGTTAGGTTAGGTTAGGTTAGGTTAGGTTAGGTTAGGTTAGGTTAGGTTAGGTTAGGTTAGGTTAGGTTAGGTTAGGTTAGGTTAGGTTAGGTTAGGTTAGGTTAGGTTAGGTTAGGTTAGGTTAGGTTAGGTTAGGTTAGGTTAGGTTAGGTTAGGTTAGGTTAGGTTAGGTTAGGTTAGGTTAGGTTAGGTTAGGTTAGGTTAGGTTAGGTTAGGTTAGGTTAGGTTAGGTTAGGTTAGGTTAGGTTAGGTTAGGTTAGGTTAGGTTAGGTTAGGTTAGGTTAGGTTAGGTTAGGTTAGGTTAGGTTAGGTTAGGTTAGGTTAGGTTAGGTTAGGTTAGGTTAGGTTAGGTTAGGTTAGGTTAGGTTAGGTTAGGTTAGGTTAGGTTAGGTTAGGTTAGGTTAGGTTAGGTTAGGTTAGGTTAGGTTAGGTTAGGTTAGGTTAGGTTAGGTTAGGTTAGGTTAGGTTAGGTTAGGTTAGGTTAGGTTAGGTTAGGTTAGGTTAGGTTAGGTTAGGTTAGGTTAGGTTAGGTTAGGTTAGGTTAGGTTAGGTTAGGTTAGGTTAGGTTAGGTTAGGTTAGGTTAGGTTAGGTTAGGTTAGGTTAGGTTAGGTTAGGTTAGGTTAGGTTAGGTTAGGTTAGGTTAGGTTAGGTTAGGTTAGGTTAGGTTAGGTTAGGTTAGGTTAGGTTAGGTTAGGTTAGGTTAGGTTAGGTTAGGTTAGGTTAGGTTAGGTTAGGTTAGGTTAGGTTAGGTTAGGTTAGGTTAGGTTAGGTTAGGTTAGGTTAGGTTAGGTTAGGTTAGGTTAGGTTAGGTTAGGTTAGGTTAGGTTAGGTTAGGTTAGGTTAGGTTAGGTTAGGTTAGGTTAGGTTAGGTTAGGTTAGGTTAGGTTAGGTTAGGTTAGGTTAGGTTAGGTTAGGTTAGGTTAGGTTAGGTTAGGTTAGGTTAGGTTAGGTTAGGTTAGGTTAGGTTAGGTTAGGTTAGGTTAGGTTAGGTTAGGTTAGGTTAGGTTAGGTTAGGTTAGGTTAGGTTAGGTTAGGTTAGGTTAGGTTAGGTTAGGTTAGGTTAGGTTAGGTTAGGTTAGGTTAGGTTAGGTTAGGTTAGGTTAGGTTAGGTTAGGTTAGGTTAGGTTAGGTTAGGTTAGGTTTTTTTTTTTTTTTTTTTTTTTGTCCGGGCGCCATGGCCCGGCCCGCGAAACCTATCCCTATGTGGGGATACCATTAGATCCTTTATTTTGTTTAATCAATTTAATGAAAGTATGACCATAGAAAAACAATATAACAAAATAGAAAAACAAAATACAAAATACAAAACATGCAAAATAACAATTAGCTGTTCTGTGTGTTACACAAAGATGTAACACCTGGATTACAAGAGAATGCTCAGAATTATGATTGATGAGTTAAAACAATAATAACTTTGATTGCACATGCAAAATTAATTGCATGAATTAATCCATATATTAATTTACTAACTAGAAATAATAATCGATAATTGCCTCGTGTACTACACAAAATGTAGTATCCTGGCTTAAAAATTTCAACATTCAATAACAATAACAATAATACTTATTACCAAAATTCACAATCAATTAACTAGATCAATAATTATAACTCCAATTACAAACAGTTTAATCCCATACAATTACTAATACAATTAATACGTATTTCAAATTCTCAATCTACTTATTGGCAACCAAAATCATAAATAAAATAATTCCAATAAATTAATAAGTTGTAGCCATTAAATTTTTATCAAAATCAATAAGGGATTACAAGAGAATGCTCAGAATTATGATTGATGAGTTAATACAATAATAACTGTGATTGCACATGCAAAATTAATTGCATGAATTAATCCATATATTAATTTACTAACTAGAAATAATAATCAATAATTGCCTCGTGTACTACACAAAATGTAGTATCCTGGCTTAAAAATTTCAACATTCAATAACAATAACAATAATACTTATTACCAAAATTCACAATCAATTATCTAGATCAATAATTATAACTCCAATTACAAACAGTTTAGTCCCATACAATTACTAATACAATTAATACGTATTTAAATTCTCAATCTACTTATTGGCAACCAAAATCATAAATAAAATAATTCCAATAAATTAATAAGTTGTAGCCATTAAATTTTTATCAAAATCAATAAAAGTAAATCAATTGCACAATGGGTAACGCAATATATCAGCAAGGCTTGCATTAAAATAAGACTCAAGTACTTTTATCATCATATTCATCCTTTGCGATTAATTAAATTATGTTTACCTAACATGCAGTGGGCGCATTGCATTGCTTAAAAAGCTAAGCAGGCAAAGCGCCCACTTTGACCATGCAAGGCGAAGGACATTCTTTTAAAAAAAGAATGCCGACACCTGCCTACCTAACTAATACCTAAATAACAAAATTAACATGCAAAATTATCAGCAAAAATTTAGATTTTTATGTGACTAAAGTGGTCCAAAATCTGAATTTGGCCAGTAAAATAGTGACCAAACCGAACTCCAAAGAGCCAAGTAACAACCAATAATCAACATTATTATTAATATTTAAGATTTCAATCAATTAATTAAGTAAATATGAGTAGAATTTTAATAAGAGACAAACAAAAATATAGAATAACAAAAATTTGAAAATCAATTATACAACAATCAATTATGAATTAAACAAAAATTTGAAAATCCATTACATGCACAGCTATTGGACTGTAGAGCCATTGGCTCGTGCTGCCTTCCGGACTACCGCCTCGGCAAAGTCGAGGAAAGCAGTGCAGCAGTTATCATCATTCAGCAGATTAGACAATTCATTCCCAGACATAGTTAGACCCACCCGAGACTCAAACTCAAACCTGAGGACGGCGAACCTTGGGCAGTCAAGGAGAACATGGAAGACGGTCTCCTCCGTTAATCCGTCGCAAATACAAAAAGGGGTAGCAGCTAACTTAAACCGGTTAAGATACGATTTGAAACCTCCGTGACCGGTAAGTAGCTGTGCCCTGAGGTTCGTCATCCTCAAGCTGGAAAGTAACTTATAGGCTCGCCTGACATCTGGTAGGAACTTCCTTGTGACAGCTCCAGCTCCCGCAGTCTCGTAGCGCCTCTGCCATGCCGCCAGGGTGGAGCCCCTGGTTAGGTGCTTGGCAAAGGACAGGGGAAAAGCGTCATACACTGTCGCCTGTCGGTTGTTCAACGCAGCGTGCTTGGCAAGTTCGTCCGCTCGCTCATTTCCAACTATGCCGACATGGGCTCGAACCCAGAAGAGCTCCACGACCCCCCCCTCCTCTTCAACTTCACGAACCAAGCAGCGCACCCGATCCGCCAGTGGGTGCAGTGATTCCGGATTGGAAATGGCATCCAGTGCTGACCTCGAATCACAAATAATGTTGGCGCTTTTGTTGCGGGATCTGGAAGCAGTTTCAAGCGCTCTTAAAATCGCATACAGCTCCGCCTGGAAAACGCTGCAGCAATCCTCTAGCCTGAATTGCGACTTCCCAGTCTCCACACCCCTCTCCCAAACCGAAACCGCTCCACCAACCCTGCCCTCAAGTTTGCTTCCATCCGTGAAAATTAGTGGCAACGAATTCCGTATGCCCTCGACATCTGCCTCCGTTTCAATAGTACCATACGAAATTCGCTTCCTACTCGCCGGGTGAGGAAGGCTGAACGGGCTAATGCGCTTCTGAAGCGGTCTCCCTGGCAGGTGTGGCAGCTCTCTACCCCTCTTAATTTGGTATATCTCCGACTGCTCCAGAACCCTCAAATCCAAGGGGATGATCCTTGCGAGAACAGCACTGGAAACCAAGGAAGTGGTTCTATGGGCTTTCGCCACCTTGATCGCGAATAGTCGCGTAACCCGATCGAGAACTCTCTGTGCGCTTCTCCTTTCCGCAACAAAACCCCAAGTACCAGCCGCGTAAAGCACCGTCGGCTCAATAACGGCAAGATATATCGTCCTGACTATTTCCGAGTTAAGGCCCCACTGAGCCCCCGCCGCCTTCGCAACCATCTTGAAGATCTGGCAAACCTTTACATACAGTTCGCTGAGATGCCTTGAGAAATTGAGGTTCTCGTCAATAGTTAAACCCAGCAGTCTGAGATGCTCAGAAAAGGGGATAGTGGTTGCGCCCATCCTCAGCCTTGGTTTCTCAAACTTCAGTTTCCTGGTAACCAGTATGGCCTGTGTCTTCTGAGCAGCAAACCTCATCTTGTGCTGGTCACCCCATTCGAGCACACCCTGCAGCGCCAGGTTAACTCGACCCTCCAACTCCATGCCATCATGACCGGAAGCAATCAAGAGTAGGTCGTCAGCGAAGGCCTGCAAGTGGACCCCCGCAGCAGCAAACGAGTGTAGAAGTGGGTCCAGTTGGACGTTCCAAAAGATTGGGCCACAGGTCGACCCCTGAATGCACCCTCTATTGGTTTCTCTGACTACTTCAGCACCAGCATAACGGAGGAGCACCCTTCTGCCATCCAGGTAGCTATAAATGAGCCGAAGTATACCAGTATCAACTGCCTTCGCCTTCAACTGTCCAAGAATGGCAGGCCACCAGGCATTGTCAAACGCCCCCTGTATGTCTAGCGACACCACCACCACCAGTTTCTTCTCTCCAACTCCCTGCTTGATAAGGGTTATCGCATCATAGAGTGCGTCCTCTGCGCTAACCTGCGGAGTGAAGCCATACTGCCGTCCACATAGACTGCGTTCCCGGCCCAACTGCCACTGCAGTCTATTCGTGAATAATTTCTCCAGGATTTTGGCAAAGACTGGGAGAAGGCCTATGGGACGGTAGGATCTCGGCTGGGATGGATCCTTTCCTGGTTTTGGTATGATCTTCACTACCGCAAGCTTCCAACCTCTCGGAAAGTATCCTGAGCGAAGACATCCATTGAAGATCCCCAACAGTGCGTCCGGGTTGGCACGGTACGCTGAGCCACAGATATCGGCAGTCAAGCCGTCCCTCCCAGGCGCCTTACTGGGGTCCATCCCTGAGAGCACCGCCTCAACTTCCTGGTGAGTGAAGTCACGAAGACCATCAACCGCCGCCAACATGGTGTAGTAGTCCCTGTCCCTGTCTACCGAAGATCTGAGCCGCTGCTGCTCCTCAGTCTCGTCAGCTGTGTGATCCGCCGGGAAGAAGGTTTCGGCCAACAGCTGAGCAGATTCCACAGGCGGAAGAACCCTATCGCCCGTCTGCGAGTTCAAAAGGTGGTCATTACTGCTCTTACTGCAGGCCTTGATAATTCTGTAAGTCCTCTTCCATATATCTTCCTTCTTCTGACTGGTACAGAGCTCCTTCCAGCTGGTCGTGATGGCCTTCTCTATAGCTTCTTTATAGTCAGTCTTTGCCCGCAGATATTCCTCGATGACGAAAAGCCGTCTGTCCTCACGTGCGTTCCTTATCCTAGATCGCAGTCGCCGAACCAACTCCTTTTTTTCCTGCAATACAGCGTTCCACCAGGGGAACTCCTTAGCACTCCTAGCGGTCACCTTTGGGATTGTGTCCTTACAGGCGTCGTGAATAATCTCCTCATACCTATTCACAGCACTGTCAATGAGGAACCGAACATCCTCTCCATCAGCTGTTGGGTGAAACTCCCACTGCCCCTCGCTAGTTGAAACACGAACCGCTTCCCTAAACTCGGTCCACTTGGCCTTCTTGGTGTTGTACCGCCTAGTACTGCTACTTGGAGCCGCGTCGGATAACCTCCCCAATCTAATCTCGAACCTGACCGCACGGTGATCCGAAAGATTAACAAATCCAGCGTCGACTCTCCAGTTGGCTATTCCATCCAGAATCCCCGAAGAACAGGCCGTGACGTCTACAATACTGGAGTGCAGACGATCTCCTCTAAATTGATAATACGTAGCAACGGTTCCCTGATTCAGGACATGCCCATTCAGTTGGCCCAGCATGTCAACAAACGCTTCCCCCCTTGTGTCCTCCACCTCGCAACCCCACCAGGGACTGGAGGCATTGATATCGCCGCCGATGAGAAAGTCGTCAGCACCAAGTCCTTCAACCGCGCGCAGGACCTCCACCAGGTACGGCTCCATGTCCACGCTGCCTTGCATGTATACCGCTACCAGTGTCAAGACGAGCTGCCCTACTCTTATAGCTAGACCCACCACATTCTGGGTTACAAAACTATTGTTAACAATAACCTCTATATCCGGATCAATGATGACAACTGCCGCCTTTACCGGGTTATCAGGTCCACAATTCGAACACTGAATTATCCTATGATTAGCCGCCAGATAGCCCTTGGAGCCAACATAAGGTTCCTGCAGCAAGAGAATAGAGATTTTGCTCCTAACAGCCTCATTGAGGCACTCCTTTGTCGCAGCCAAACCTCTACCCAGATTTGCTTGAGCAAACCTTAAAGACCTGGATACAGCGCCCTCAGCAATATCTAATGCCCTGTCTGGCTAGTCTGTCCCAACGCTGCCAAACGGGGCAATCCGCGCTGTAAGCCGGGTGACCGGACGCACCATCCTGGCCGCAACAGTTGGCACAAGATGGGGAGCCATCCCTGTTAGGACAGTCCCGGGTTTCGTGCCCAACGGTGGCACAGTACCCACACTTTGCCTCTGGAGCTCTACACTCTCGCGCACGGTGCGCAAATCCGAGGCAACGATAACATTGCAGTATGGGTGACTGATCCACCGCTGGAACGATTTGATATCCAACCCGGACTCTCCTGTCTCGAAGACACCCCCAGACGGCCGTGCTTACCTCTAAAATCACATTTTGCACAGAGCTATGGCGGCCCTTAGTGCGTCTGATCACCCTAATGTGAAGAGCGTCGGCTGACAGCGCACCTAGCATATCACGATTTTGGCTGACTAAGCCTTCCTCGACTCTAGCGTCGCTCATGTCGGACGCGACCCCAACCAGACGCAAAAAAGGATTCCTTGGCTTGGGAGTTTTTATCGAGAGCTGTTGACTCAAACCCCTAATCGCTGAGCCCATCAGCTCCATCTCACGCTCAGAGCCGACAGTAATGGCCACCCTGCTGTTACTACATTTCCGCACCGCAGTAACGCCAATTCCCAAAGCTACTACGTCCACCCCACTCTTAATCCTGCTAAGTATGTCATGACCCGTGAGGCGAGGGTCAGCCGACTCCACCAACATAGTAAATCTGGGCGTGATAGCCGCACCGGAGACGTTACCACGCGGAACGTCATTTGCGCGCTGGACCTGTCCCCCAACCCTGTCCCTTGGCTGCTGGCGATTTTGGGCGGGCGTGGCTGGCATCGAGGATGCCGGACTGAGGCTAGTCCTCAAGGCATTAACCTCGTCCGCCAGCCGTCTTGCCGCCGATGTTACCACTACGGAGGCCGCCAGCTCATCCTCAGCCGGAGGGCTCCGAGCAAGCACATCCGCTACCATTCCCTTGAGGGACTCTACCTCACCCGTCAATTTCCCGAGAGGACCAGCCAACTGTCGCTCTATCTCTAGTTTGGATGACTCTACCTGGCAGCAGAGAGCATCAAGCTTATCGCTGGCGCTCCTTTGCGCCACCTCCACAACTTTGATGTATGAGGAACTGGAGGGGCTAACCGAGGTCTGATCCCCAAACAGCCCCCTCAGGGCCTCCACTTCCCCTGTTAGCTTGCCCAGAGGAGCCACCAGACCACGCTCCATACTCTGCCCTAAAGTCTCAGCCTGGCGACATAGAGCATCCAGCCTGGTATTCGTCGCCCTCTGGACAACCTCCATGGCCCTAAAGTCGGACTGGGTCTGTGCCAGGGCCCGATCCAACGACTCGGCGTGACGCCGAGCTTCACGCTCCAGCTCACGGGAACCATGCTGCTTTACCGTGTGGAGTAGTTCCCTATGACGCCCCCTAGATTCTGCTAACGTCAAAATAATTTCAAGTAACCTATTTAATTTAACGAAGACCAGCTCCTTGACTTCCTTCTTTAGATTACCCGCCGACTTGCCATCCAACGCCGTCTTGGTCTCCCTTACTATTCGGTTAGCCTCGACGACCTCGCCTCCAACAGGCGAACCCTTCCTAGCCTTGGAAGCTGACTCTACCCCCCCGCCCACCGCCGCAGGTTGAGTAGGTGGCGCTGAAGGAGTCCCGCTGCGATGGACTAGGCCCACCTGCGACTGGGGAGTCGAGCCCGCCTCAAACATGTCCCGAACCGACGAGACGAGGCTATCCTGCGAACGGGAGAGCCCAGAGGAGAGAGCTGAAGCCTTATCTGATCCGCTATCGGAGACAGTACGCTTAAGGATACCACTCCGGGCCGCCTGTCCCTTACCGCCATCTGCCATTTCGCGACTCTACCCTGCGCTCTACCTAAAAGTACTATAGAGCTCCACTGGTGGGCTCAACTGAAAGCAGGCACGAGGGGCCTCTGAACAGTGAAAACCGCACGCCTCTACGGCTTCCCGTTCCGGAGATATTACAATCCAAAGCTTTCCAAGATGGCGGCTAAAATGGCGGCTGAAGAATTAAAACGAAGATATCTCCGGTTCCAGATGGCGCAGAGAGACGCGGAAAGGACAGCCGTGACGGCCAACACCGACTCTATCACAATCCGGCGAGAAACGGCCCACAAAATTCGACTCTACGTAGAGTCCTCCAAACTGTCCACCCTTGTAGCCGACCAGAAGCCACGCACAACCCCGCAAACCCGAAGTCTCTACGACGCCGGGTTCCAGAGATACACCAGTTCAAAGTTTTCCAAGATGGCGGCCGAACTGTCAAAGTCACTATTAAAATCAATATATCTCCGGCCCCAAGCGTCGCAGAAGCCCCGGAAAAACTTTGGAGCAACGTGCTGCTCAATCTCCAGCCGCTCAATGGGGTTCCGACTACCCCAAACTTCGACCCTCCAGATCCTCCCGGAACCACCCCTAGCAGGTACCCAGCGGCCAGCCGACCCCAGCAACGAAAATCCGGAGCCTCTAGGACCCCCAGAACCCAAGATACACCAGTTTCAAACTTTTCAAAATGGCGGACGAACTGTCAAAACCACTTTTGAAAATGGAATAACTCGGGCCCCAGTCACCCCAGAGACACCGGAAAAACGCCAATGCAATGGCCTTGACCAGGCCTATTCGCTACGCTAGAAAATAGCACCGAAAATATGAAGGCGTCCCAGGGACTCCGGACCCCCAAAAAGCGATAGACACGCCCCTACCAACAAGTGTGTCGAAAACCCCAAAGCTGTAAGTGCTCCGGTTCCCGAGATATCGTCGATTTAAATTTCCAAGATGGCGTCCAAAATGGCCGCCAAAATGAAAACAGCGACTAAAACAGGCCCCAGAACACCGAAAACCACCAAATTTGGGCTTGCCGTAACGGGCAGGACCTCCGCCACCTATACGTGAAGCCAAAAATACCAAATTCCCAGTAGTCCCGGATATTCCAGAAAAAGTGAATAAAACGCTGTAACTCCCGAACCGCTTATCCTAAATTAAAACTAAAAACAGTTCCTGAAAGGGGAGGAATAGCCGCTAATTATCACGGTGAAAAATTTCTCCGGAAACGCTCGCCCCGCCTAAAAAAGGGGGGGGAAGATTTTTCACGCTTTTGGCCCTAGCCGGAGAACCGTTCAAGCTAAAAACCCACGAATTCGTACAGATGTTGGGGCAGCCTATTCCTATCCCCTCCAGTCGTCAAAAACCACGCGCTCAAATAAACCGCCAAGATATTAACAAAATAAAATCGTAACTACTAACTAAAATAACTCAACCCCTGAGAGGGGTAAAAATCCAAACTAAACGGATAACAATAGCACGTCAAGAGGCCCTTTAGACAATATAGTGACTACAGCCGAAAATCCAGCAGAACTATGACCACGTGGCCACGTGGTTTTTGGTTTTTCAGCTGTAACCGCTGAAAACGTGAGCCGAAAAATCCAGAAAATTCTGAAAAACATGCGCGGCCCGGAGGCCCACAAAATGACAGTGAAAAAAGGATGGGGTACCGATCTAGATTCGGCGGCGCACGCGATAAAAGGTTGAAACTACTAACCTCAAATCCGTTTTTTGGCCGCCGAAGACACAATTTTAAACCCACAACACTAGCACTGCATCCAAATTGTAGGCCTCAACGAGCCGCACACACTGACACAAAAATCAAGACGCTACGACCACTAGAACTATTTTTATTGAATTTTTAACGCGGGAGCACGTGGTTTTCGTGGCGTATCGGACGACCGCTGGACTAGAACTGGTTAGGTTAGGTTAGGTTAGGTTAGGTTAGGTTAGGTTAGGTTAGGTTAGGTTAGGTTAGGTTAGGTTAGGTTAGGTTAGGTTAGGTTAGGTTAGGTTAGGTTAGGTTAGGTTAGGTTAGGTTAGGTTAGGTTAGGTTAGGTTAGGTTAGGTTAGGTTAGGTTAGGTTAGGTTAGGTTAGGTTAGGTTAGGTTAGGTTAGGTTAGGTTAGGTTAGGTTAGGTTAGGTTAGGTTAGGTTAGGTTAGGTTAGGTTAGGTTAGGTTAGGTTAGGTTAGGTTAGGTTAGGTTAGGTTAGGTTAGGTTAGGTTAGGTTAGGTTAGGTTAGGTTAGGTTAGGTTAGGTTAGGTTAGGTTAGGTTAGGTTAGGTTAGGTTTTTTTTTTTTTTTTTTTTTTTTTTGTTCCTGTCCCGGCGCCATGGCCGGGCCCGCGAGCTAACCCTAACATGATCAGGGAAATACTACTATCTTTATTAATACATTTCTTATAATATTAACTTAATCTATCTATATCTATTACATTTTCAAACTTACTTATATCTATTTTACATCTTACTTATATCTATTAAGCTGAATTCCAAATATTAGGCAA
Organism: Petrophora chlorosata; assembly: GCA_951640565.1. NCBI lineage: Eukaryota > Metazoa > Arthropoda > Insecta > Lepidoptera > Geometridae > Petrophora > Petrophora chlorosata. Next base: position 17,983,460 of record OX621201.1, read on the forward strand.
TATTTGGGTTCAGCTTAATTATCTATCTATTTATTCTTATCTATAACTTTTTTGCACACATTTATACAGTATTCTAAAAACTTATTGCTAACATCTGTGTCCTTAATTATTTTACATATATTTTCTTTAGTTGTATAAATTCCAGTTTCTTGCTCCATTTCGAACCGCTCTCTACCATACACCGGACATTCTGCTATGATGTGCAATGGGGTCTCTAATTTATCAGGCTCACAGGTACATGATGGATTCTCCTTCAATTTGAATCTGTGCAAATATTGGGAGAAGCCACCATGTCCTGTCATTAATTGTGTTACTATGCCTTCGGGCTTGAGTCGTCTGATTATTTTAAAGGATTCTATTGCGTCTGGGAAGAACATCATTGTCGTAGAGGCTGTCTCTCCTGCTTTGTATCGTTTATTCCATTCATCAAGCGTCCTCACGCGGATTTGACGCTTGATGAATGAAATCGGACATTTGTCGTAGTGTGGTCTGGTTTTGAGTGTAAGTGCGGCTGTTTTTGCGAGTTCATCTGCTCTTTCATTCCCCTCATGTCCCACGTGGGCCTTTATCCAGTAAAGATCAACCGTCTTGTTACGAGCCTCGCATTCTTTAAGTTTTTCGCGGATTTCGACGGCTAGGGGATTGAAAGAGCAGTTGTTAACTATGACCTGTAGCGATGACCTAGAGTCACTATATACGCCAAAACTCTGCGCTGGATGCTTCAGAATCTCATCCATCGCTTTGGATATCGCCATCATTTCTGCTTGGAAAACGGTGCAGTAGGACGGCAGTTTCAATTTCAGGTTTTTGGTTTCGGCTTCATTGCTCCAAAGAGACAATGCCGCACCCACCTTGCCTTCAATTTTGCTGCCGTCCGTATAGATCCTGACTGCCTGCGAGTTGTTTGTATCTTGTTGCTCTCCGTTTTCCAAGCATATGAAATGTCTGTCTATATGCTGCGATGGATGAGGGGTGTCAATAAACGCGGTCCTTCGCTCTATCTCTCCTCCTCCTGGTACTAGTGTGGTCTCCCCTCTCTTTGCCTCGTACAGGGCGGCTGCCTCCTGTACTCTGAGGTCGAGAGGCAGTAACCCCGCCAGTACCAGTGCCGAGTTGAGGGAGACCGTGCGATAGGCTTTGCACAGTTTCTGTGCGAACCCTCTTTGGACCGCGTTTAGTTGTTTTTGGACACACCTCTTTTTTGTTGCATCTGCCCAGGCTCCCGCCGCATACATAACTATAGGCTCCACAACTGCGGTGTAAATCGTTCTAATCACGTCTGGGTGGAGTCCCCAGCTGATCTTTGCGGCTCTTGATAGATGCTTGTAGACGTTTAGAGCCTTCGTGCAAGCTGTTGCGACGTGGTCGTTGAAAGTCAATTTGTCATCTATCAAGAGCCCCAAGAGTTTAATTTCTTTAGACGTTTCGATGGTTACCCCGTCCATGTGCAGCCTTGGTGTGTCGTACTTTAGTTTCCGTGTTAGGAGCATTGCTTTCGTTTTATGCGCTGCAAATTTTAATTTGTTCCTGACACCCCACTGCTGCACATAGGCGAGGGCACCATTTGCGCGACGCTCTATCTCCGACCCAGTGTCACCCTCGAAAACCATGACCACGTCGTCAGCAAAGGCTTGGCAATATTCTCCCTTAGTTTGTAATTCTTTTAACAGAGAGTCCAGCAGAAGGTTCCACAGAATGGGCCCTCCAATCGACCCCTGCACGCAGCCCTTCGATGTTTCTTTTACCACTTCCTCTCCTGCATACCTAACTCTTACCGTCCTCTGTTGCAGATAGCTATCAATGACTTTTCTCACATTTAATGGGCATTTCTCTTCTGCTAATCTGGTCTTTATAGCTGGCCACCACGCACTGTCGAAGGCTCCCTCTATGTCCAGTGAAACAAGCGTGATCAGTTTCTTTTTGCTTAGTTTTTCTTTTATGAGCTTTATCAGGTCATAGAGGGAGTCTTCCGTGCTTTTTTGAGGCATAAATCCGTATTGTCTCGGATTCAATTTCGGGACGATGTGCCATTTGATACGGCCCACTAGCATTTTTTCCAGGATCTTTCCCATCACTGGCAACAATCCTATTGGTCTGTAAGATTTTGGAGCTGTGTAATCTTCCTTTCCCGGTTTCCTTAATATTACGACTGTAGCTTCCTTCCAGGGTTCCGGGAAGTGCCCTAGCTCTAGGCATTTGTTGGCCAGTGATAGGAAGGTCGCTGGGTCCTGACTTATTGCCCTCGTACAGATGTCAGCTGTTAAGCCGTCTCGACCGGGAGCTTTTTTGGGATTGAAGCTATGGATTGCTGTTTTGAGTTCTGCAGAGGTAAATGGAGGGTCATGATCATCATGACTACTTCCATTTACTTGGTCAGCCTTAGCTCTAATGCTTTTGTGCTCCTCGTTGTCGTCTGCAGTTCTGTCTTCCGGGTAGAATGTTGACGCTAGGAGTTCCACGGATTCTTTTTCACTCAATACCCTTCCGTCTTTGATGAGAGGTAGGTCTTCGTGTCGTTTAGTTGTTTTCCCTATTACTCGGTAAATGCCTTCCCACATCCCTTCCCTGTCCTGTTTCCCACAATAATCCTTCCAGCTTTGTATTTGTGCCTTCTTTGCTTCTAGTTCATACTTTTCTTTTGCTTGCAGGTACTCATTTACCACTTTGGATCTACGGACCGGCGCTGCACATCGGATCCTGCGTTTCCTGGTGGCGACCTCTTTTTTCATCTTGGTGAGCTCCTCGGAATTCCACGGTATGGTAAGTAGCCTTTTTGATTTTAATTTAGGGATATTACTATTACATGCTTCTTTTATTGATTCTATATATTGCTTAATTTTACTTTCTAGATTTATTATATTGTCGATTTGAATAATTTCTGTGCTACTAATTTTATGTGTCTGTTGTAATTCTTTCAATTTTGTGCCAAATTCATTCCATTTTGCCTTCTTGGTGTTGTAAATTCTTGTGGTTCTTTCTATATTCATTCCTTTGGCCGCTGTCAATCTGAGTTTGAAAATGATGGTGTTGTGGTCCGAGGTTGTCATTCCTTCATCAAGGGTCCAGTCTTCCACCAGGTTCAGCAGTTCCGTCGTGCATGCCGTAATGTCCACAAAACTACTGTAAGTGATACCTCCCCTTACAGTGAAAAACGTCGGTGTTGTGTTGGTGTTGAGTACCTGCAAGCTCAGGTCCTCCAAGACTCCTGCCATCTCTTCTCCTCTGTCATCTGTTCTGGGGCTGCCCCACCAGGCGCTCTTTGCGTTTCCATCTCCTCCCAGAACGATGTTGCCTCCAAAGTGTTGTGTTATCCTGCGCAATTGGTCAAGGTATGGCTCGATCGGTTTGGGTCTGGGTTCGAAATAAAACGACACAGCAAGAATCTCCCATGCACTGGTCCTGATCTTTACCACTGAGATGTTGGGTGTGGTAAATTCAGGACACTGGATGACGTCAAGGTCTTGATTAAAGACTGCAATTGCGGCTTTAATAGGCGTGTCTCCTGTTCTTGCACTCTGGAAGATTCTCACGCCCGTGTAATCCTTCAATCGACCCAGTCCTCCGACATACGGCTCCTGGAGCAATGCGAAGGCCACCTTTCTATTTTGCGACTCTAGCATGAAGTCTTGTGTGGCGAGCTCTTTCCTCTGCAGGTTTGCTTGGGCCACTATGTATGGCCTGTCGCAATTTTGTACGTGGTTTTTCCCAGGGGTGCCCTTAACAGTATGCCACTGCCGCTCGGGCCAGTGCATCCCACCTCCTCCTTACGGGACACTCCGAGCTGAAAGCGTTGTGATCGTGTCTATCCTGTTTTGCTGTGACGCAATTACAGCATGTCGGGGTTGTGCCTGTGAGCCATTCTTCACACTTTGCTTTCATGTGAGGGCCTCCACAATGACTACATTTTTCTATCGCGTTTGTGCAGAAGCGACGGCCGTGTCCGTATCCTAGGCATTGTGAACATTGAACCAGCGGGGATTGGTCTTCTACCTTTACCCGCTGCAGATCAATGTGCACTGCCTCAGCTTCTAGCATGCGTTTCCATATCATTGGGGAGACCCTCAACACTACGTGGCTTGTGTGTGGATTTCTGGTCCTCTTTTTAAAAGCAATTTCTGTTTTTGCGTCCTTTTCTGCCAGGTCTTTGTAGATGTTTTTATTCTGGTTTTTCATCGCTCTTAAGATGTCTTCATCACTGTTGTGATGGAGTACGCTTCGTAGCATCACCAGAGGATCTTTGTTTTTGATCTCTTCCACTTTCAGCTCGGGTGTGCCGCTGAGTCGCTCTTTTACTTTCCTTCTTTCTTCCTCTGTCCGGCATCCGACGATAACTTTCCTGTCCTTAGCTTTCCTTATACGCTCTACTGCCACTCCTCCTTCCTTCGCGTTTACCGCTTTTCTTATTCTTGTCAGCACTTCGTCACCTGTCTCAGTCTCGTCTTTTGCGGTGACGACCACCGAATGCATCACCGTGTGTTCCGGTAGCTGTCTTCGGGGGCTCGTCATAACCGCACTTGCGTATGTTTTATTCGTCAGCAGCTCTTTTAATTTTTCCATTCTCTCGTTATTTTCCTTTATCAGTTCTGTGTGCTTTGCTAGGATTTTTTCTAGTTCTCTGTCTTTTTCTTTTCTTTCCTCATTCTTTTCTATTGCAATTTCGTCATTTTTGGGTTCTGCGGGCTTCGCCGTGGTTTCCAGGCTTTTGTCTAGGTTTGACTCTTTGACTAGCTGGTAGAGTCGTTCGAGAGCCTGCAGAACACCTTGTTTTATGTCCGTTTTCAGGTTTTTGGAGCTGTGGACGTGCTGTTTTCCTTTTATAAGCCAGGATCTTGCCTCAGCGACCTTTTCCGATGTTTTGGAGATGGCTGGTTTTGGTGGACTCACTGACGTTACTGTCAGTAATTTCCTGGATGCTGGGTAAGCTTTCAGGGGGGCTGCCGCCTGTGGATTTTGGGGAGGCGTCACGCTGGGTCGACTCCGGTCCGGTTTCCCGGTCTCCCAGTCGCCGATGCTGCGTCTGACGTTGTGTGGTGTTAATTCTCCTTTTTCTGTTTCAGGTCCAGGTCCAGCTCCAGCCAGGGTCATCGTGCGGCTTAGGTCCTCGCTTCCGGGCTTGGTGGGAGTGCGCTGCATGTTGCTAGGGTTAGCGTCGTCTCTGGGACGTGTCGCGGGGTGTCAAATTATTAGGTAAGTCAAAATTGCAGGTTTGTATAAGTTATATAATATTGTTATTTTTAAAATGATTTGTTAAAATATAATTGAATAATGTAAAATTGTAAAAGTTGTAAATAATTATTCGTCAGTTTGCGCGGGACAACAATGATGTTCCTCGCAGCGCTAAAAGTGTATGTACGAGAATGTCGGTTGTTGGGAGAGGAACGGTTCCAAAAGGGGAACAACTCGTACAGTATCTTTCTGGTCGTTCAGATATTTTGAAAGTGTAACAATATGTTACCACAAGTCAAACGTGTCAATTTTTGTCTAAGCTAGCTTACTATCTATACACACAATATAAAACGTAAAATAAAAAGAAATAAAAATAAAAATTTTTAGAAGTATTTGACTTTTGATAAAAGTCGCGGCACAAAAATTTGGTGGTCCCCCTGACAAATTCTTGAAAAACACTATTTTGTTACAAAAGTAAATTAATATAATATTAAACTAAAAAGATACACAATTTGATTTTTTTTTTTTTTTGGACAAATTGCAATTTTCAAAATTATATTTTGGATTTTATTTAGGCTCGCTATTACTATTTATGTTCTCTCATAGGGGGAACACTGTTTTTATAAATTAAAAATATTTTCTTAAATCTAAGAGTTATGAAATTTTGAAATTTTGAAAAGTTTTTTGAGAATTGCAATTACAAGTTCCTAAGGCAGAAACCAAACTTGTATATTAGACCTAGGTCCAATATACAAATTTTTGTCAAAAAAGCGCTAAGACGCACCGTTTCCCAGTTATGGCGGTTACAAGTTTAACTTAATTTATTTGCGGTTTTGGTAATTTGTGATTCAAAAAGACTTGGGAAACGGTGAAAGCCAGAAGTCTGAAATTTTTTGGGAGTATACTACTAGTGCCAGGCACTTACAAGAAACAGTTTCAGGGGGGACGGTTACTGAAAACTGAAAATTTTGAATTTATTAGTCTACGAATTTAATTTTTAGGACCGCAAAACACACAATTTGGTGAGAAACTCGTCCTTCTGATGAGTTCTTAAAAATCCAGTAGCGGGGGCGTAGTAGTACTGACCAGGCGCTCCCTTCTGCGTTTTTGGATTTTCCTACAAATTTAACTTTTTTATTTGCGGTTTGTGGACTTTGTTGGACTGTGAGAAACTCGAAAACAGTATGGCCTAAAAATCTAATTTTTGGCAGCGATGAACGCTTGGACCTGGTGATCCAAGATCTAGCACTTTTAGGGTGGGTCGTCGCGGAAAATGTTTTTCTAGCACTTTTTAAGTTTTTTGACGGGCCGCAGAAAGGACAGATTTGGTTGCACTTAGCTGGTAGTAGTGGCTGGGAGATTTCTGATGACGGTCTTGAGATCTGCTCCTCTTCGCGTACCCGGCCGCTTTTAGAAATTGGGGAAATTCGGAGATTTTCCGATTTTCCGGCCACGTGCCTGGTGAGGTCTTCCTGGAATATCTTCAAGGGGCGTGATCCGAAAAATCGGAAACTTCGCAGGATGATGCAGCGGTTCAGGGTCCTCCCGTATCCAATATAAAATACAGGGGGCGCCGCTGAAAATCGAGCGCCGCACGCCGATAACTGCTCGAGGACCCAAAAAACCACGTGTTTTAGGTTATTTTGGGTCGGTTTCCACTCTAAGTATACACAATTTTCACTATTTTTGGAAACTTTTTTCACTGTTGTGCTTGTAGGCACTTCGCGCACTATCGGTGAATTTTTTGCGGAAAAACTCGCGAGTTAACTATTTTTGAGCGTTTTTCGAGCGCGGAGCGACTTAAAAGTGCTGGCGTTCCGGCTACGGTCTGTGCGCGACTGGGTTAGGTTAGGTTAGGTTAGGTTAGGTTAGGTTAGGTTAGGTTAGGTTAGGTTAGGTTAGGTTAGGTTAGGTTAGGTTAGGTTAGGTTAGGTTAGGTTAGGTTAGGTTAGGTTAGGTTAGGTTAGGTTAGGTTAGGTTAGGTTAGGTTAGGTTAGGTTAGGTTAGGTTAGGTTAGGTTAGGTTAGGTTAGGTTAGGTTAGGTTAGGTTAGGTTAGGTTAGGTTAGGTTAGGTTAGGTTAGGTTAGGTTAGGTTAGGTTAGGTTAGGTTAGGTTAGGTTAGGTTAGGTTAGGTTAGGTTAGGTTAGGTTAGGTTAGGTTAGGTTAGGTTAGGTTAGGTTAGGTTAGGTTAGGTTAGGTTAGGTTAGGTTAGGTTAGGTTAGGTTAGGTTAGGTTAGGTTAGGTTAGGTTAGGTTAGGTTAGGTTAGGTTAGGTTAGGTTAGGTTAGGTTAGGTTAGGTTAGGTTAGGTTAGGTTAGGTTAGGTTAGGTTAGGTTAGGTTAGGTTAGGTTAGGTTAGGTTAGGTTAGGTTAGGTTAGGTTAGGTTAGGTTAGGTTAGGTTAGGTTAGGTTAGGTTAGGTTAGGTTAGGTTAGGTTAGGTTAGGTTAGGTTAGGTTAGGTTAGGTTAGGTTAGGTTAGGTTAGGTTAGGTTAGGTTAGGTTAGGTTAGGTTAGGTTAGGTTAGGTTAGGTTAGGTTAGGTTAGGTTAGGTTAGGTTAGGTTAGGTTAGGTTAGGTTAGGTTAGGTTAGGTTAGGTTAGGTTAGGTTAGGTTAGGTTAGGTTAGGTTAGGTTAGGTTAGGTTAGGTTAGGTTAGGTTAGGTTAGGTTAGGTTAGGTTAGGTTAGGTTAGGTTAGGTTAGGTTAGGTTAGGTTAGGTTAGGTTAGGTTAGGTTAGGTTAGGTTAGGTTAGGTTAGGTTAGGTTAGGTTAGGTTAGGTTAGGTTAGGTTAGGTTAGGTTAGGTTAGGTTAGGTTAGGTTAGGTTAGGTTAGGTTAGGTTAGGTTAGGTTAGGTTAGGTTAGGTTAGGTTAGGTTAGGTTAGGTTAGGTTAGGTTAGGTTAGGTTAGGTTAGGTTAGGTTAGGTTAGGTTAGGTTAGGTTAGGTTAGGTTAGGTTAGGTTAGGTTAGGTTAGGTTAGGTTAGGTTAGGTTAGGTTAGGTTAGGTTAGGTTAGGTTAGGTTAGGTTAGGTTAGGTTAGGTTAGGTTAGGTTAGGTTAGGTTAGGTTAGGTTAGGTTAGGTTAGGTTAGGTTAGGTTAGGTTAGGTTAGGTTAGGTTAGGTTAGGTTAGGTTAGGTTAGGTTAGGTTAGGTTAGGTTAGGTTAGGTTAGGTTAGGTTAGGTTAGGTTAGGTTAGGTTAGGTTAGGTTAGGTTAGGTTAGGTTAGGTTAGGTTAGGTTAGGTTAGGTTAGGTTAGGTTAGGTTAGGTTAGGTTAGGTTAGGTTAGGTTAGGTTAGGTTAGGTTAGGTTAGGTTAGGTTAGGTTAGGTTAGGTTAGGTTAGGTTAGGTTAGGTTAGGTTAGGTTAGGTTAGGTTAGGTTAGGTTAGGTTAGGTTAGGTTAGGTTAGGTTAGGTTAGGTTAGGTTAGGTTAGGTTAGGTTAGGTTAGGTTAGGTTAGGTTAGGTTAGGTTAGGTTAGGTTAGGTTAGGTTAGGTTAGGTTAGGTTAGGTTAGGTTAGGTTAGGTTAGGTTAGGTTAGGTTAGGTTAGGTTAGGTTAGGTTAGGTTAGGTTAGGTTAGGTTAGGTTAGGTTAGGTTAGGTTAGGTTAGGTTAGGTTAGGTTAGGTTAGGTTAGGTTAGGTTAGGTTAGGTTAGGTTAGGTTAGGTTAGGTTAGGTTAGGTTAGGTTAGGTTAGGTTAGGTTAGGTTAGGTTAGGTTAGGTTAGGTTAGGTTAGGTTAGGTTAGGTTAGGTTAGGTTAGGTTAGGTTAGGTTAGGTTAGGTTAGGTTAGGTTAGGTTAGGTTAGGTTAGGTTAGGTTAGGTTAGGTTAGGTTAGGTTAGGTTAGGTTAGGTTAGGTTAGGTTAGGTTAGGTTAGGTTAGGTTAGGTTAGGTTAGGTTAGGTTAGGTTAGGTTAGGTTAGGTTAGGTTAGGTTAGGTTAGGTTAGGTTAGGTTAGGTTAGGTTAGGTTAGGTTAGGTTAGGTTAGGTTAGGTTAGGTTAGGTTAGGTTAGGTTAGGTTAGGTTAGGTTAGGTTAGGTTAGGTTAGGTTAGGTTAGGTTAGGTTAGGTTAGGTTAGGTTAGGTTAGGTTAGGTTAGGTTAGGTTAGGTTAGGTTAGGTTAGGTTAGGTTAGGTTAGGTTAGGTTAGGTTAGGTTAGGTTAGGTTAGGTTAGGTTAGGTTAGGTTAGGTTAGGTTAGGTTAGGTTAGGTTAGGTTAGGTTAGGTTAGGTTAGGTTAGGTTAGGTTAGGTTAGGTTAGGTTAGGTTAGGTTAGGTTAGGTTAGGTTAGGTTAGGTTAGGTTAGGTTAGGTTAGGTTAGGTTAGGTTAGGTTAGGTTAGGTTAGGTTAGGTTAGGTTAGGTTAGGTTAGGTTAGGTTAGGTTAGGTTAGGTTAGGTTAGGTTAGGTTAGGTTAGGTTAGGTTAGGTTAGGTTAGGTTAGGTTAGGTTAGGTTAGGTTAGGTTAGGTTAGGTTAGGTTAGGTTAGGTTAGGTTAGGTTAGGTTAGGTTAGGTTAGGTTAGGTTAGGTTAGGTTAGGTTAGGTTAGGTTAGGTTAGGTTAGGTTAGGTTAGGTTAGGTTAGGTTAGGTTAGGTTAGGTTAGGTTAGGTTAGGTTAGGTTAGGTTAGGTTAGGTTAGGTTAGGTTAGGTTAGGTTAGGTTAGGTTAGGTTAGGTTAGGTTAGGTTAGGTTAGGTTAGGTTAGGTTAGGTTAGGTTAGGTTAGGTTAGGTTAGGTTAGGTTAGGTTAGGTTAGGTTAGGTTAGGTTAGGTTAGGTTAGGTTAGGTTAGGTTAGGTTAGGTTAGGTTAGGTTAGGTTAGGTTAGGTTAGGTTAGGTTAGGTTAGGTTAGGTTAGGTTAGGTTAGGTTAGGTTAGGTTAGGTTAGGTTAGGTTAGGTTAGGTTAGGTTAGGTTAGGTTAGGTTAGGTTAGGTTAGGTTAGGTTAGGTTAGGTTAGGTTAGGTTAGGTTAGGTTAGGTTAGGTTAGGTTAGGTTAGGTTAGGTTAGGTTAGGTTAGGTTAGGTTAGGTTAGGTTAGGTTAGGTTAGGTTAGGTTAGGTTAGGTTAGGTTAGGTTAGGTTAGGTTAGGTTAGGTTAGGTTAGGTTAGGTTAGGTTAGGTTAGGTTAGGTTAGGTTAGGTTAGGTTAGGTTAGGTTAGGTTAGGTTAGGTTAGGTTAGGTTAGGTTAGGTTAGGTTAGGTTAGGTTAGGTTAGGTTAGGTTAGGTTAGGTTAGGTTAGGTTAGGTTAGGTTAGGTTAGGTTAGGTTAGGTTAGGTTAGGTTAGGTTAGGTTAGGTTAGGTTAGGTTAGGTTAGGTTAGGTTAGGTTAGGTTAGGTTAGGTTAGGTTAGGTTAGGTTAGGTTAGGTTAGGTTAGGTTAGGTTAGGTTAGGTTAGGTTAGGTTAGGTTAGGTTAGGTTAGGTTAGGTTAGGTTAGGTTAGGTTAGGTTAGGTTAGGTTAGGTTAGGTTAGGTTAGGTTAGGTTAGGTTAGGTTAGGTTAGGTTAGGTTAGGTTAGGTTAGGTTAGGTTAGGTTAGGTTAGGTTAGGTTAGGTTAGGTTAGGTTAGGTTAGGTTAGGTTAGGTTAGGTTAGGTTAGGTTAGGTTAGGTTAGGTTAGGTTAGGTTAGGTTAGGTTAGGTTAGGTTAGGTTAGGTTAGGTTAGGTTAGGTTAGGTTAGGTTAGGTTAGGTTAGGTTAGGTTAGGTTAGGTTAGGTTAGGTTAGGTTAGGTTAGGTTAGGTTAGGTTAGGTTAGGTTAGGTTAGGTTAGGTTAGGTTAGGTTAGGTTAGGTTAGGTTAGGTTAGGTTAGGTTAGGTTAGGTTAGGTTAGGTTAGGTTAGGTTAGGTTAGGTTAGGTTAGGTTAGGTTAGGTTAGGTTAGGTTAGGTTAGGTTAGGTTAGGTTAGGTTAGGTTAGGTTAGGTTAGGTTAGGTTAGGTTAGGTTAGGTTAGGTTAGGTTAGGTTAGGTTAGGTTAGGTTAGGTTAGGTTAGGTTAGGTTAGGTTAGGTTAGGTTAGGTTAGGTTAGGTTAGGTTAGGTTAGGTTAGGTTAGGTTAGGTTAGGTTAGGTTAGGTTAGGTTAGGTTAGGTTAGGTTAGGTTAGGTTAGGTTAGGTTAGGTTAGGTTAGGTTAGGTTAGGTTAGGTTAGGTTAGGTTAGGTTAGGTTAGGTTAGGTTAGGTTAGGTTAGGTTAGGTTAGGTTAGGTTAGGTTAGGTTAGGTTAGGTTAGGTTAGGTTAGGTTAGGTTAGGTTAGGTTAGGTTAGGTTAGGTTAGGTTAGGTTAGGTTAGGTTAGGTTAGGTTAGGTTAGGTTAGGTTAGGTTAGGTTAGGTTAGGTTAGGTTAGGTTAGGTTAGGTTAGGTTAGGTTAGGTTAGGTTAGGTTAGGTTAGGTTAGGTTAGGTTAGGTTAGGTTAGGTTAGGTTAGGTTAGGTTAGGTTAGGTTAGGTTAGGTTAGGTTAGGTTAGGTTAGGTTAGGTTAGGTTAGGTTAGGTTAGGTTAGGTTAGGTTAGGTTAGGTTAGGTTAGGTTAGGTTAGGTTAGGTTAGGTTAGGTTAGGTTAGGTTAGGTTAGGTTAGGTTAGGTTAGGTTAGGTTAGGTTAGGTTAGGTTAGGTTAGGTTAGGTTAGGTTAGGTTAGGTTAGGTTAGGTTAGGTTAGGTTAGGTTAGGTTAGGTTAGGTTAGGTTAGGTTAGGTTAGGTTAGGTTAGGTTAGGTTAGGTTAGGTTAGGTTAGGTTAGGTTAGGTTAGGTTAGGTTAGGTTAGGTTAGGTTAGGTTAGGTTAGGTTAGGTTAGGTTAGGTTAGGTTAGGTTAGGTTAGGTTAGGTTAGGTTAGGTTAGGTTAGGTTAGGTTAGGTTAGGTTAGGTTAGGTTAGGTTAGGTTAGGTTAGGTTAGGTTAGGTTAGGTTAGGTTAGGTTAGGTTAGGTTAGGTTAGGTTAGGTTAGGTTAGGTTAGGTTAGGTTAGGTTAGGTTAGGTTAGGTTAGGTTAGGTTAGGTTAGGTTAGGTTAGGTTAGGTTAGGTTAGGTTAGGTTAGGTTAGGTTAGGTTAGGTTAGGTTAGGTTAGGTTAGGTTAGGTTAGGTTAGGTTAGGTTAGGTTAGGTTAGGTTAGGTTAGGTTAGGTTAGGTTAGGTTAGGTTAGGTTAGGTTAGGTTAGGTTAGGTTAGGTTAGGTTAGGTTAGGTTAGGTTAGGTTAGGTTAGGTTAGGTTAGGTTAGGTTAGGTTAGGTTAGGTTAGGTTAGGTTAGGTTAGGTTAGGTTAGGTTAGGTTAGGTTAGGTTAGGTTAGGTTAGGTTAGGTTAGGTTAGGTTAGGTTAGGTTAGGTTAGGTTAGGTTAGGTTAGGTTAGGTTAGGTTAGGTTAGGTTAGGTTAGGTTAGGTTAGGTTAGGTTAGGTTAGGTTAGGTTAGGTTCGGTTAGGTTAGGTTAGGTTAGGTTAGGTTAGGTTAGGTTAGGTTAGGTTAGGTTAGGTTAGGTTAGGTTAGGTTAGGTTAGGTTAGGTTAGGTTAGGTTAGGTTAGGTTAGGTTAGGTTAGGTTAGGTTAGGTTAGGTTAGGTTAGGTTAGGTTAGGTTAGGTTAGGTTAGGTTAGGTTAGGTTAGGTTAGGTTAGGTTAGGTTAGGTTAGGTTAGGTTAGGTTAGGTTAGGTTAGGTTAGGTTAGGTTAGGTTAGGTTAGGTTAGGTTAGGTTAGGTTAGGTTAGGTTAGGTTAGGTTAGGTTAGGTTAGGTTAGGTTAGGTTAGGTTAGGTTAGGTTAGGTTAGTTAGGTTAGGTTAGGTTAGGTAGGTTAGGTTAGGTTAGGTTAGGTTAGGTTAGGTTAGGTTAGGTTGTTTTTTTTTTTTTTTTTTTTTTTTTTTTTTTTTTTGTTTGTCCGGGCGCCATGGCCCGGCCCGCGAAAACTATCCCTATATGGGGATAC
>OX621202.1:5000-15000 GCA_951640565.1 Petrophora chlorosata
AACCTAACCTAACCTAACCTAACCTAACCTAACCTAACCTAACCTAACCTAACCTAACCTAACCTAACCTAACCTAACCTAACCTAACCTAACCTAACCTAACCTAACCTAACCTAACCTAACCTAACCTAACCTAACCTAACCTAACCTAACCTAACCTAACCTAACCTAACCTAACCTAACCTAACCTAACCTAACCTAACCTAACCTAACCTAACCTAACCTAACCTAACCTAACCTAACCTAACCTAACCTAACCTAACCTAACCTAACCTAACCTAACCTAACCTAACCTAACCTAACCTAACCTAACCTAACCTAACCTAACCTAACCTAACCTAACCTAACCTAACCTAACCTAACCTAACCTAACCTAACCTAACCTAACCTAACCTAACCTAACCTAACCTAACCTAACCTAACCTAACCTAACCTAACCTAACCTAACCTAACCTAACCTAACCTAACCTAACCTAACCTAACCTAACCTAACCTAACCTAACCTAACCTAACCTAACCTAACCTAACCTAACCTAACCTAACCTAACCTAACCTAACCTAACCTAACCTAACCTAACCTAACCTAACCTAACCTAACCTAACCTAACCTAACCTAACCTAACCTAACCTAACCTAACCTAACCTAACCTAACCTAACCTAACCTAACCTAACCTAACCTAACCTAACCTAACCTAACCTAACCTAACCTAACCTAACCTAACCTAACCTAACCTAACCTAACCTAACCTAACCTAACCTAACCTAACCTAACCTAACCTAACCTAACCTAACCTAACCTAACCTAACCTAACCTAACCTAACCTAACCTAACCTAACCTAACCTAACCTAACCTAACCTAACCTAACCTAACCTAACCTAACCTAACCTAACCTAACCTAACCTAACCTAACCTAACCTAACCTAACCTAACCTAACCTAACCTAACCTAACCTAACCTAACCTAACCTAACCTAACCTAACCTAACCTAACCTAACCTAACCTAACCTAACCTAACCTAACCTAACCTAACCTAACCTAACCTAACCTAACCTAACCTAACCTAACCTAACCTAACCTAACCTAACCTAACCTAACCTAACCTAACCTAACCTAACCTAACCTAACCTAACCTAACCTAACCTAACCTAACCTAACCTAACCTAACCTAACCTAACCTAACCTAACCTAACCTAACCTAACCTAACCTAACCTAACCTAACCTAACCTAACCTAACCTAACCTAACCTAACCTAACCTAACCTAACCTAACCTAACCTAACCTAACCTAACCTAACCTAACCTAACCTAACCTAACCTAACCTAACCTAACCTAACCTAACCTAACCTAACCTAACCTAACCTAACCTAACCTAACCTAACCTAACCTAACCTAACCTAACCTAACCTAACCTAACCTAACCTAACCTAACCTAACCTAACCTAACCTAACCTAACCTAACCTAACCTAACCTAACCTAACCTAACCTAACCTAACCTAACCTAACCTAACCTAACCTAACCTAACCTAACCTAACCTAACCTAACCTAACCTAACCTAACCTAACCTAACCTAACCTAACCTAACCTAACCTAACCTAACCTAACCTAACCTAACCTAACCTAACCTAACCTAACCTAACCTAACCTAACCTAACCTAACCTAACCTAACCTAACCTAACCTAACCTAACCTAACCTAACCTAACCTAACCTAACCTAACCTAACCTAACCTAACCTAACCTAACCTAACCTAACCTAACCTAACCTAACCTAACCTAACCTAACCTAACCTAACCTAACCTAACCTAACCTAACCTAACCTAACCTAACCCAGTACGCATCGAAAAACGCAAGAGACAACATCTGCTCCGCGCAAAAAAAAATTGTAAAAATTACAATTTTGGAGCTAAGTGCATAAAAACGTGACAGTGAAGTGCCTCGGTGTCTGATTCGTCGGGATACGTGTGGGCAACCTCGCACCTCAAAGGATCAAGGAGCTACAGGACCCTGACTTTGGACTGGAATAAAATCATCCAGGTTAGTGCCACCGCTTTTCTAAGTGCACCATCCGAAAGCTGAAGGCAGGCGCTATCCAACGACGTCCTGTTTGTGAAAATCGGACCACGCAGCAGAAAGTTACAGGGTCCCAAACAACCCAAAAAACACGTGGTCGCAAAAAAACACGTGGTCCTAGTTACACGAGGTTACACGAGGTGCGACGACCCGAGCCCGACGTCAAGACTTCGAAGCCGGCCCCGAGACTCCGCCAGCCTGCTGCAGATCACAACATCGGAGACGAGGTACCTTCGAGGGCTCTCCCAAACCCCTTGTCCCTGACCGCCCGTGTTTGGACTTGTTCGAACCGGGACGACCAGACCCTCCTCCCTCCGCCACCCCCTGCGCACCCCACCTGCACGGCTATCCTAGCCACCCCCCCCCCAGCCTACCTCCCCCTGCGCGGCTATCATAGCCGGGCCTGCCTGGCTATCCTAGCCAGTCCACCTAGCCTACCCCATCCTGCACGGCTATCATAGCCAGACCCGCCAGTAGGTCTGCCTGGCTATCCTAGCCGGCCCACCCAGCCTAGCCAAACCCCCCCCTACCCCTCGCCCCTCAACCCCCTACCCCACCCCGCACGGCTATCATAGCCGGACCCCCCAGTAGGTCTGCCTGGCTATCCTAGCCAGCCTACCTAGCCCAGCCCCCCCCCCACCTCACCTCCCCCCCCCCCCCCCTCCCCCCCCCCCCCAAACCACCCCCGAAAGACCCCCCCCCCGCGCCCCCCTCAGAGGCTACCTCACCCCCCCTTGGTCTATCTCCGGTTCCAGAAGAGATAGACCCATCGAGTTTGGTATCGTTGAAATCGTCAGGAGAAGCCGGACAAGTTGGCCCCTACGGATTCCAGAAATACTCAACTTGATACATAGAAGATCCCCGCAACCCAGCCTACGAGACACTCCACTGACTCCGTACCATCGGAAGCACCACATCGCTGCATGCTCAATTAGAATAAGGGAACTAGTTAAGTAGTTAGTAGTTAAGTAGATAAGTCACACACTAACCTTAAGTAGCTAAGTAATCAAGTAGTTTAGTCACACTAACCTTAAGTAGTTAAAAAAGGGAGAAAAAAAAAAAAAAAAAAAAAAAAAAAAAAAAAATGTCGTCTTCTCAAAAAGCCCCCGTCCCCAAGCCCGCAGAGGCAGGTCCATCCACGGCCAAACCTGCCTCACTTCACCAGAAAGTCCTAAAGAAGTTAACATCAGCAAAATCGATTCAAACATCGAAACCAGAGCGACCGCCGACGACGAGAACCGCGGAAAGCGTGAAGGTTACCAGTATGTCCCCCCCACTCCCCCCGTGCCACAGAGAAAGAAACGCAGCCCAGCCAAGTCTTCACCATCAACTGCCGCAGAAAACATAGCCAGTGCCAGTGACGGTACGGGTGTGGAGTCCACATCCGTACCCGAACTGAATACAGCTTATGAAACAGCAGTGGACAAGATTAAAGACTGGGTGCAGTGCGGAGTTTCTCCCCCAAAGGATATGGAGTCAGACGATGCAGACTCATTAACATCCGCCTTGGACAAAGACGAACCCCGTGTGCTAAGAGGCCGCCCAAGTATGCTGGTCAGATCAGGAAAGCGCACAGGGGTCGAAATGGACCAGGCCACAAAACTCGCCAATGAGACTCTGCTCCAGGGGAAGGATGCGTTGGAGGCTGCAACGAACATGAAGCGAGAGTGTAAAATCACGGCTCAAGAAAGCTTGCAGACTCTATACGAAATCGTCCTCTCTCTGTCCGACTCCAGAGGCAGGCACATAGGAAATCTGGAAAGGGAAAGAGCCAGACACGCCAATGAACTGGTGGCTATCGAACGGGCACACAACAAAACGCTAACGGAGTTAACGAAAAATCTGGTTACAGAGGTAGGCCTAGCCAGAAAAGATATCGCGGCAACGCTCACAGAAGCGAAGGCGATACGCGATTGGCAAAGTTATGAGACCAGAGAACCACATAAGCTCATAAAAGAGATCACGGCGGAGGTGAAAAACCTGAAACGACTCCTGGAGACAGTCAGTGATAAGGAGAAAAAAGTGGATCTTGGACCCCTGAGAAGCGACAACTCCAGTCTAAAAGCCGGAGTTGAGGCTCTTCAGAACCAAGTGGACGAACTAAGAAGAGAAACAGCAAAAATCTCGGGACAACTGACGAATCTCCAGGAGACGAGCGAGGTGAACTTCGCCAAGATCGAAACGACTCCCCCCCCTCCCCCCCCAAACAATGACCATATAGTAGAAGAAATAAAAAAACTAACGGAAACACTCAAAAACAAAGACCCAAAAACGCCCCCCCGGATAAACATAGAAGAACAAATTCAGCCAATAACAGAACGTCTCGAAGCCGTATCATCAGAACTCCGTACGATGCGGCAAGAAAAACTTAACGTCCCACCACCAGCTCTGAGCATCGAAGCAGAAATAGCAAAAGCAGAAACGAAGTCAACCTACGCGAAGGTAACATCAAAGCCCCCACCGGAACGCAAGCCTAATCACACCCTGATCGTCTCAACAACAAACCCGGACACAACAGCGGAAAACCTCATAGATAGGATCACAGATGCGCTGGACACGAAATCGACAGGTGCAAGGGTCGACCGAGTTCGCAAAGCAAGAAACCGTAAGGTAATCTTGAGTTGCGGCACGAAGGAAGACCTGAGCCTTGTTAAAAATCGTGTCCAGCAAGACAAATCCCTAAAAGTGGAAGTCGCGAAAGCGGGGAACCCACTGATCATCATAAGGGATGTCCTATCCTATCACAAGGACGCTGAAATAATCGACAACCTGCTAGCACAAAACAAACATCTGCTTCAGGACGTCGAACTCCGGGATAGCACGATCAGGGTGCGATACAGGAAAAAGGCCCGCAACCCACACGAGTGCCACCCGGTCCTGGAGGTCTCCCCTAAGATCCATAAAAACCTGACAGAGGCAGGGAAAGTCTATATAGGCATCCAACGGAGGCCTGTATTAGACCAGTCGCCCCTAGTGCAGTGCACTAAATGTCTAGGTTTCGGCCACACGAAGGCAGTCTGCCGAGAAAAAGACGAACGCTGCAGTCACTGCGGAAAGTGTCACTCTTGGGAGAACTGCAAAGCCAGAAAAGAGGGGATGGAGCCCAAGTGTAGGAACTGCTCGACCGCGCAAGGAACAGTCATCACAAACGCAGACCAGGCGCACAACGCCTTCAACATGTTGTGCCCGGAAAGGCTTAAATGGGATGGCATAGCGCGGTCCAGAATATCGTATTGCTAAGGGCACTTTCGAGGTACAAAGCTCAGTCCTCCCAAGTAGCAACAGAGCAGGTTTGCACTTCATCCAAGCAAACCTGCGACGTTGCCAGGATGCAACTATTCAACTTCTCACAGCTGCAAAGGATAAGGGGGTTTCAGTCGCCATGGTACAAGAACCTTATGTAGGGAAAACTGGCGTGATGAAACAGTACCCGGGAACACAAATAATCCAATGCACCATAAACAGGCAAAAGCCAGTCAAGGCAGCTGTAATCGTATTCGGAGACAAGCTGGAGGTAATCCACGACCCGCAGCTTGTGACCGAGACCGAAGCAGCAGTTTTACTGGTAAACAACGACCTAAAAGTTGGAGTTGTATCTGTATACTACGAGGACCAAGACATAGAGCCATATATCGAGAGAACAAAAACATTCTGCGAAAAACTTGCGACGAAAGACATCATAGTCGCTGGAGACGTAAACGCTTGGAGCCATTGGTGGGGTAGTGAGGTAGAAAACGAGAGAGGAGAGGCCTACAGCGCGTTCCTAAACGAAATGGACTATCAGATTCTAAACACCGGTGACGAACCAACATATGAAGTCTACAGGAGAGGCAGAGCATGCACGAGCAGAGTAGACGTCACAGCTTGCAGTAAACCACTCCTGGGAAGAATCATAAATTGGCAGATCGAGAGAAATCTCACGATATCGGACCACAATGGCATTACCTTCACCCTGCGCGTCGGCAAGGAATTAGAACCTCTAAGACCTAAAACGACGCGCATATACAACACAAAGAAGGCAAAGTGGTCCGATTTCAAGTCCAAGATGAAGACCTGTCTTGAAGAGAGAAACATCACGCCAGCCACCGTAAGAGAATTAGATAGTACTGACAGCCTCGAAGAGATGATCACAAGCTACACCAGAAGTATCCACGAAGCCTGCGAAAACACCATCCCAACGTCAGGCCAGAGAAAAGGGAACCCGGTTCCCCCATGGTACACAAAGAAACTTGAAGATCTAAAAAAGGAGGTTCTCAGGAAAAAAAGACGAATTAGGAACGCCGCTCCCTGCCGGGTCCTTAAAGTTGTAGCAGAGTACCAAAAAGCGTATCAGGAGTACAAAGAGAAGGCCAACAAAGCACGAACGGAGAACTGGAAAGAGTTCTGCACTACACAAGACAAGGAAAGCATGTGGGACAAGATATACCGTGTCATCCGGAAGACCTTAAGAAGACAGGAAGACATGCTCTTGAGGAACACGGAAGGTAATACCTTGTCCCCGCAACAGTCAGCAGAACTCTTAACCAGGACTTTCTATCCAGACGACACCGAAAGTACAGACCAACCGTGCCATACGGAAATCCGCGAACTGACAAGAGAAATACCACCAAACCTACCAGATGATGACCCTCCATTCAAGTCAACGGAATTGGATTCAGTGCTCCAGGCAATGAACCCCAAAAAAGCCCCAGGACCAGACGGCCTGACCGCTGACATATGTGCCACAGCCATTCAATGTGAAAGGGAGGTATTCATGGCGATAGCGAACAAATGCCTGTCGCTGAAATACTTCCCAAAGCAATGGAAACTGGCGCACGTCATCATCCTAAGGAAGCCCGGAAAAACGGACTACACTCATCCGAAGTCATACCGGCCAATAGGACTCCTGTCAGTTCTCGGAAAAATCGTCGAAAAACTCCTGATAGGCCGACTACAATGGCATCTCCTCCAGACTCTCAGCCCACGACAGTACGGTTTCATGCCCCAACGCGGAACCGAGGACGCCCTCTATGACCTACAAGAGCACATCAAAAAAGGAGTAAACAGCAAGAACATCGTACTCCTAATCTCACTGGACATAGAAGGCGCCTTCGACAACGCATGGTGGCCAGCCCTGAAACATCAGTTGGCGAAAAAGAGGTGCCCATCAAACCTCTACGAGATGGTATGCTCCTATCTCAGCGACCGTAAAGTCAAAGTAAACTACGCCAGAGCAGAATACGAGAAGGAAACAACCAAAGGATGTGTCCAAGGATCCATCGGAGGACCAACCTTTTGGAACATAATCCTAGACTCGTTACTGCAGAAACTGGAGTACGAAGGAGTATACTGTCAAGCATTCGCCGACGATGTCGTTCTCGTGTTCACAGGCCAATCAGACACCCTAGAGCAGAAAGTCAACACGACGTTGGACATGGTTGTGGATTGGGGGAATCGTAATAAACTTAACTTCGCAGCACACAAGACCAGTGCAATGCTTATGACGAAGAAGCTAAAATACGAAACCCCGAACCTATTCATGTCCGGCGTCAGACTAAACCTCGTTGAAGAAGTCAAACTGCTAGGCCTAGTGATCGACCGGAAGCTCACCTACAAAGCACACGTATCCGCACAATGTAAGAAGGCAGCGGACATATATAAACAGCTAGCGTGTGCAGCGAAGGTGACTTGGGGACTCAACGGCGAGATCACGAGAACGATATATGTGGCAGTGGTGGAACCCATCATAGCGTACGCGGCAAACGTCTGGGCAGAAGCAGTGGACCTCGAGATGAATAGGTCCCAGTTGTTCGCCCTCCAAAGAGGTTTTGCCCAAAAAATCTGCAAGGCATACCGTACTGTCTCCCTCACCGCCGCACTCGCTTTATCAGGTCTGCTCCCAATAGACTTAAAAATTCTAGAAGCAGCGAACGTGTACAGAACCAAGAAAAACCTCTCCCTAGACTACCTCCCCCCGGGTAAGGAGCTCGAGCAAAGCGTAAGGTTTAAGGACCAACCACATCCGTCCACAAGAACATCCGTGGAGTACGAGCTCCTTGAAACCGAAACCAGCTCAATCACCGGACCCCATATATACACGGATGGCAGCAAGATCGAGGGTCAAGTCGGCGCTGCCTTGAGCTGGTGGGATGAAGGAAGGGAGGTAAGCTCCTTCACGTTCAAACTGCATCCTGAATGCACGGTCTTCCAATCGGAACTTTATGCTCTCTACAGGGCAACTCAACAGGCGAAACTTAGCAGAGATCCACTAGTCAACATTCTGAGTGACTCCAGATCATCACTCGACCTGCTAAGGAGCCCAATAACGAGTCATCCCCTGGCGGGGAGCATAAAGGAAAACATTGGCGAGATTAAAGCGGAAGGTAGAGATGTCCGTATGTTCTGGATTAGGGCGCACGTGGGAACTGCAGGCAACGAGAGAGCCGATGAGCTCGCGAAGTCTGCGGCACTCACAGGCACCACCATCCAGGACTACGACAAAATTCCCCTGTCCTACGTCAGAAGGAAAATCCGCGAGGAATCAATCCGTATCTGGCAAGATCGGTATGATACCTCGAGCACTGGTGCAGTCACGAAAAAGCTTCTTCCGAACGTCACCACGGCGTTCAGGCTGACGCGGACCGTGAAACTGTCACCCATACACGTGCAAGCGATGACGGGACATGGGGGAATCTCCGAATACCTACACCGCTTTAAGCTCAAAGACAGCCCTGGATGCGAGTGCGACCCGAACATCCCCGAGACAGTTTGGCATATAATGTTAGATTGTCCCCGCTTCTCAGCAGCCAGACAGGACCTCGAAACCTTGATGGACAGGAAAATGCAGGAAGCAGATCTACCTAACATCCTAGCAGATCCAACTTCCAGAGAGCATTTCCTGTCTTTCATTGAGAGGTCCTTCAGAACGGCTATAAATAGAAACAAGGATCTGCCACCCCCAACCAACATTTCCCCACCCGCCCTGTACCCGAACCCAATCCCACGAACCATGCATAAGAACACGGAAATTTCCCAGCTGCTGGCATACGGAGAGCAAGGAGAGCCAGGGATTCGAATCCGAGGCGTTGCTCTCTTTATGGACAGCAGTAGGGAGAGACTCGGAATAAGCTTCTGCAACGCCGGAGCCAAGAGCCGCGTCAGAATATCGCCCGGGCTAGCAACTCTGCTAAATGGGAGCAGCTTTAAAACAACAATGAAGCGAGAACGTTACAACGCCATGCCAGTGACGGTAGTGATGGGACACCCGTGTCGGATGGTGCGACGGAAAAACAAGACCGTCGCGCTAATCGAATGGGGAGATAGCACACCGTTCGCTCAGGCAAGCTCGCTGCTCTCATTGATCGCGGAAAACGCAGACAGTCCCCGGGTGATAAGTGTAGACGCTATGGTGGTCGAATATGTAAAAGGAGAAGTCGAAGACCAACTCGGTTGCATTAAAGCCTCGGAACATCATGAGGTAGTTGTGTATGAGGACAGAGGAGATAACCTCAGTTACCTCCAAAAGCCCTCGCACAACAGTGCAACCGACTGCTGGGGACACCCTATACCAAGTGTGACCACCATGAGCGGCTCAGAGCGGCTCCAGGAAAAAGCAGAAGCCGGAAAACACCAAAAGCGCAGCCCGACCAAGAGCAGCGGCCATGCCGCAACCTTCCTGGCGGCTTTCAACGCGGCGGCGCGAAGCTTGTTCCGAATACCGTCCCAAGCCCAAACCACAAAGACCCCAGCAAAAGAAGCTCCCGGCCCATCAACATCAAAAGCAAAAACCCGTACGAAATCCGACATGGGACAGGTCAGCCCACCCCGATATATCCCAGCGCAGGGGCCATCGAGTCACGCAGCAAACGCCTTCCTAGAATTTCTAGCCATCATGAGAGCGACCAGAGAGGTCAACCTCAAGAAATGCAACAACATCTTGCAGTCT